>SJXQ01009040.1:215613-283583 GCA_006408695.1 Aepyceros melampus
AAAAAAAAAAAAAAAAAAACTTGTAAACCGCCTTCCCCTTCAGTAGTGCGTTCAGTTCTTAATACCCGCCTTGAAACCTGTTAGTTTTTGCAATAAATCAATGATATTTATGGATGAGATGGTTGGATGGCATCACCGACTCGATGGACATGAGTTTGAGTAAACTCTGGGAGTTGGTGATGGACAGGGAGGCCTGGCATGCTGCGATTTATGGGGTCGCAGAGTCGGACACAACTGAGCAACTGAACTGAACTGAATGATATATATCAACTCAGGCAGCACCGGTTGGATTTATCATGCTTGTTTTTTTTGTTGTTGTTTGTTTGTTTCCCCCCTGGCTTTTATTCCTCAGGCTGCATCCCGGAATCTCCCTCACCTCCCTCTTCCCATCTGCTGCTCCCACCTCGTCTCCCTTCGACTCCTGGGTTCCTGGCGGGTCCCGAGCTTCAGATTTCTTGTCCAACAGCGCTGTCTAGCGGTTAACGTGGTCCCTGACGTCTAAATTCCAGAACATAGATACATCCAGGCTGCAAGTTGACGGGTGTCGGCGAGTTTTGGAAAAACGTGTCATCCATGGATCAGACTCCCAGGATTGACTGAGAAGCGAAGCGACAGGACGGAGGAGCGTCTGTGGAGGTAACATAAATTTTCTGTGCGCCCATGAAGTAGTCGCCCTTAGAAATTCTTGCCCCCCAAGCTGCTGAGAGGTTCAGGTCAGGGGAAGGCAAAAGAGGAGGTGCTAATTTCAGGAAGAAGTGCAGAGTACAACTCCGTTCTTAATTTATAAAAGGACAAAAGTGACCTCCTCGGTGGTTTGCTGGAGGTCAGCACAGCCGGCATTGCTGGCCATAGGCTAGAGTTGTCTCCCTCGCAAGTTCTTGATGACTTCCTTTGTGGGAAGGAGAAACTGGACTCAGCCAGCACGGATGTTCCAGCTCTTAGGCTGTGCGCAAGCTGTCCCCAGAGTGAGCTTTTAAAGGTCTTGGTGAAGAAAGCCCATGCAATTTCTTTGGGGAAAGGGCTTCCCTGGTGGATCAGTCTGTAACGAATCCGCCTGCAATGAAGGAGACACGGGTTCTATCTCTGGGTACAGAAGACCCCTGGAGAAGAAAATGGCCACTCACTCCAGTATTCTGGCCTGGAAAATCCCATAGACAGAGGAGCCTGGCAGGCTGCAGTCCATGGAGTCACAAAAGTTGGATAGGACTTAGTGACGAAGCCACCACAATCACCAAGGGTATAAAGAGAGGAGGCGCCTGCATGAATTCTCAGAAAAAGGTATCCGAATCCTCTCCCTTAGATTGGGGTTCTCTAGGCAAGTTGAATCACACCAAGCAGCACCTTGCATGTGTCTATAGAGGCAAGCTCACAGTAGTGGATACAAGATAACTACACAGAGGTTTCCGCCTCAAAACTCTATCAGGCAATATCTGGGGCACTTGAAACGTCTTTGCGTGGCCACTCCGCCCCCTCAAATCTCCCAAGAGATTTTGCCTCCAAAATGTTTTAACATTAAAATTGCAAAGCAGCAGTGTATCAACTGAGTCTCCATGTGCCTAAAGCTGTGGGCATAAGTTGAGTAAGTTACTGAATAGTTGATCTCAAAGAGAACTTTGACTTCATTAAGCAGTTGTTCTTCCCCAGGCAGGTGCTTTGGAAGACAAAGGCAGGAGGCACTGGTAATTGGAGAGGTTCACTGCCTAACAAAGGCCTACTAAAACAGCCCTAAAGGCAGCACTTCCTCTCAGGACTGAGGATTTAACACAAAGCTGGGTTTCACACTGACAGTTCACCTATACTATTGATGTTCAGCGGGGCCATAACGATGGAAATTTGTAGCGACTTAAAGGGATACACCCATCGCTGGATCTGGGTAAGGATCCCGCAGGTAATGGCCTCAGACCCAATGGCCTGGGGGTCTTACCCAAATCCCTCTCCCTTATGTGGTGAACGTTATGCAAAAGGAAAAAAAAAATAGCATGAAGCAGCAGGCAGACCCACACCAGGCAGTAGCAAAGCTGAAGAATCAGAGACCAAAGGCATCCCTGAAGGAAAGAAGAGGGAAGCCATGTCTTCCTGCTGTCCTGAAAGGCTTTGCTTCCTCACAAAGGACTACTTCAGGGGAGCCCACAGGCTTGGTGCTGCTTCTCACTTTCATTACAGAACCCCCCACCCCCACCCCGCCCCGCCACCTGCGTCAGAGTATGAGCAACTCTGGAGCAGAAACCAGTAACTCATCTTATTCATTACATTCAATGTCACAAGGTCAATGTCACATGACCTCAAAAAGTTGCTCGTGCATGGAAAGCTGTGAAACCGAAAACACAGTGTATCCAAATGCAGTGTCTGTTTGGGATGAACCCTTCAGATTTAATGAAAGTCAAGTGCTGTGGGAAGTGGATTATTCGGTTAGCTCTAAACACCCTACTCCAGGACTCTTGCCTGGAAAATCCCATGGACAGAGGAGCCTGGGGGGCTGCAGTCCATGGGGTCGCTAAGGGTCGGACACAACTGAGCGACTTCACTCTCACTTTTCACTTTCATGCATTGGAGAAGGAAATGGCAACCCACTCCAGTGTTCTTGCCTGGAGAATCCCAGGGAAAGGGGAGCCTGGTGGGCTGCCATCTATGCGGTCACACAGAGTCGGACACGACTGAAGCGACGCAGCAGCAGCAGCAAACTCCTCAAGCAAAGTGTAAAAGATAGAAGACAATACATTTTCTTAAGCGTTCAGAAAGCAACATTCTCCCATGTCCCTTTTCATTTCCATAAGACTCAACACTGTTTGAGTCATCCTTAGACCTCAAGGGACTGGGAGTCTATTTAGCTTGCAACTATCCAAGTAACAGAAGGTCCAGAACTTCTAGCCAGGTCACAGTACTGTGTGTCAGCAGTGAGGACTGTGTGCTTGACATATACTTTCATATAGTGGAAAAATGTGAAAAAGCATAGGAACCCAATGCTCAAGATTTGGTCTTGGCTTCAAATGCACTATACAGTAGACTGGAGTGCAGTGATGATGAAATTGTTTCAGGAAGGGGGACCCCTTCCAGGGCCTGAAAGTGGGCTCTAGAACACTCGGAATGAACTGTCCAAGGAGACACACGTGCTGACAAAGCAAGAGATTTTATTGGGAAAGGGCACCTGGGTGGAGAGTAGCAGGGTAAGGGAACCCAGGAGATCTGCTCTGCCACGTGGCTTGCAGTCTCGGGTTTTATGGTGACAGGAGGAGTTTCTGGGTTGTCTTTAGCCAATCATTCTGACTCAGAGTCCTTGCTGGTGGCACACGCATCACTCAGCCATGATGGACGCCAGGGAGGAGGATTCTGGGAGGTGCCTGGACATGTGGTGTCTCCTTTTTGACCTTACTGAACTCTCCCGGTTGGTGGTGGCTTATTAGTTCCATGTTCCTTACCACGACCTCCTGTCCTAAAACAGCTCATGCAGATGGTTACTATGGTGCCTGGCCAGAGGGGGCAGTTCCAATCAGTGTGCTTCCCCTAACAAAATCACAGTCCAAAGAGAGGTTTCATTGGCCTCACTTCCCCAGTGGCCCAGACAGTAAAGCGTCTGCCTGCAATGTGGGATCTCTGGGTCAGGAAGATCCCCTGGAGAAGGAAATGGCAACCCACTCCAGTACTCTTAGCTGGAAAATCCCATGGTCAGAGGAGCCTGGTAGGCTACGGTCCAGGGGGTCGCAGAGTCAGACACGACTGAGCGACTTCAGTTTCAGTTGGAGCTCCTGTGTAGAAAGAAGTGTAACCAGACGAAGGCTCCACTTGATAATACATTTTATACACCTACTAATTCACTGGTGCACAGACACCAGGTATTCAAAGCCAAGAGCTCAGATTTGGGATGCTCCTGCTTGTGGAATGCGCCCTCTGGTGGAGAGAGGGGGAAAGGTGGCTACTGTCTGATCAGTGAGTGTGTGCTCCTTCCCTGAGACCTGTGCAGCTCTGCAACGCCACGGACTGGGGACCACCAGGCCCCTCTGTCCATTTTAGGCAAGAATACTGGACTGGGTTGCCGTTTCCTCCTCCATAGGATCGTCCCAACCCAAGGATCAAACCTGAGTCTCCTGCGTCTCCTGCACCGGCAGGCAATTCTTTACCACTGTGCCACCCAGGAAGCTCTCTCTGATCAGACTCATCCTTTAATCATTTTACCGTGAACTTTCATTCAGCAACTGCTGTTGCTCTAGCCATGATGTTCACTAGGAAGGGTGGGAGAATTTTTTCCTTAAGACAAATCAAAAGAAGTCTTGTCCATAAATAAAACAAAAAAATTAATGTAGTAACAGAGACTAGAAACAAACATAAAACAGAGTCAAATGCTTCAAGAGAAGTCTGGAGATTCTGTAATTGGAAGCTAAAAGACCAATATGCAAAATATTTTGGGTAGAAATACATAGTACAGAGAAACAAGGTAATTGACATCACAGGAAACAATCAGCTCAATCCATGATTCAGAATATTCCACAAGAAAAGAAATTTTTTGCACAAACCAATTTCTCTATAAATCAATCTTTCCACAAACCAAAGACAAGAAAAATGGGGAGGAAAGAGTGGATTGTTAAGAAAAAGTATTTAGGATACTTTTTCTAATACTAAAAGTAACAATGACAATAATAGTTGTCAATAAATGTGAAGGGTCTGGAGTTTTATCTTACTTGCAGGCTAACAAGTTACCCAGCTGCAGTTTCATGGGTGCTGGCAGACAACACAGGGAACCAGACAAAGGAATATATTACTCACAGCAACAGCAGTAGCCAGAATAGCGTGCTTCGCAAGGTTCCCTAAGCTCCAGTTCCCACTGGGTGATGCAAAGAGAGCCAGCGACCTTACATTCACAGCAACTGCATTGCAGAACCCAAATCTGAGCGTGGGGAACCCAAGACTTTTACAAGGACAGTAAGCCTGTTTGACTTTTGCCTTGAAAAGAGACATTATACTTGCCATACTGGACAGTAAACAAACTTGCCCTTTGCTCTTCCAAGGCTGCTAGTGTACAAACACCCTAGAAGCGTGTTCCTCATCTGGAACAAAAGCAGTCCCCCTCCCGGTGCCTCTGCTCAAAAGACACGCAGACACAGGAGAGACCCATGGAGAAATGTCTCAGCAGTAAAACTATTGGGAGTTCATGGAAGGGAGAAAGCACTGTGTTGAGACAGTCTCTGAAGAATTTCTGGAGGAGGAGACTTTAAAGGACTAGAACTGAGCCTTCCTAGCACCAGATTCAAAATGAGAAGCTGAAAAATGAGGCAAGGTCAGGAAACGTCTTGGGCAATAAATAAAGCTGAGTTGTTTCAGCACAAAGTGTGTGAACGCAATTTGGAATAGCAGTGGAACTTGGAAGAAGCTGTGATTCTGCATTTAATCCTTTAAATGTAATCGTTTACAGAGTGTGTTCCAGACACTGCACAAAGCATTTTGTACATACTAGTTTCCGAAATCTGAGTTTCTTTCTATGCTGTAGATGAGAAATTGAGGCTCAAAAGAGTCGAGTGATTTGCTAGTTAATTTTGGAACCAGGATCTAAATTCAATTCTCTGACATCTAAGCTTATGGTCTTTTCTATTATATGAAAATCAATGCCTATCAAAGAAAAAAATGTATTATAAAAAAAAGCTTAATCTGGCCATGGAGCTTCTGGTAACTTGCTGCGAAGACAGCCTTAAGCCAGGAGACCAGTTGAGGGATGAGGGTCCATGTTAGAGGCCAGGTAGGGTAACCCACACCAGTGTTCTTGCCTGGAGAATCCCAATGGACAGAGGAGCCTGGCCGGCTACAGTCCACGGGGTCATAAAGAGTGGGGCGTGACTGAGCAACTCTACACAGCACAGCACAGTATCTCAGATATAAACATGAATCCGTTTGTTTTGTTTTGTTTTGTTTTGTTTAAGATAGAGGTGTGCCCTTCTCTCTTTTTTCAGGATTTTGCAAACTGAAAAACTACGAGTCACATTTGCACTGTGAGACAGGCAGTCATTCAAAGGGAAAAGAGCGGCATTGTTGGGCCTTGGCCTCCTGCAAGCTTGTTCATGGGTGGGTAAATGCATAACACTGCTTGTGACACGAAAGCATCTGGAAAATGCTTAAACAATTTCTCCATCCTCCCCCTGTCTATCTGCTGCCTGAGTATTGGACCCTCAAGCTGAAAGTGAAGTTTTCACTTCTTGTTTAAATTGAGAAAATAATCACTTCAAACTCACATATGGCCTAGCTTTGCCTTTAAAAAAGAAACCATAGTTTTATTTATTGAGTGGCTTCTTTTCTTACAATTTTGGGGTTTTCTTTTCTGGTAGCAGCTTTGGAGCAAAACCACAAACTGCACCCAAAATAAAAGATTCTGGTGTTAGCACACTGAAGACTTGTGTTCGAAACAGGGATGCGATTAAAACACTAAGGATTTCGGATTGCATTCATGTGCTTTTATTAACATGTTTCTGGAATGAAGTCTTGGGCTCTTACTATCTTGATTACGAGCTATGAAAATGAAGTTGCCCTGTCTGGTTTTGCATTTCCGATCAGGGTCCAATACTGTTTCACTGCTGGAAGCTGAGGTGAGGATCTTGGCACATGGATCTTGGGCTTTCACAAGGTGGTCACAGGCTGGACTCAGAGGCTGGCTCAGCCATACTCCTTCCACTGCTGCCATACTGCATGGCCACAATGTGGCTGGAGGTGGCAAATAGGTCTCACGTCTGCCTGCACAAAATAATCACTCTTAGAGACAGACCAATTTCTGTCCATCTCTGTACTGATGTCTGAGCACCACCCTTACACCAGTTAACTGATCCAGACTAGGGTCTGGGCATCTGCATGTTTTTGAAACTACCTGGGTAATTCCAATGTTCAATGAGAGTTGACACACGCCTGTCTAAGCCAAGCCCCCTTTGTGTTAAGGAAATGCTGGGAACTCAGAGGCCAGCAGAAGACAGAGAGTCATCACCTAGAACTGGCAGGTAAGGAGGACTAACCACTCACAAGGAAGTGAAAGTACTAGTTGCTCAGTCATGTTCGACAGAGGATGGGCTCCTCCGTCCATGGGATTCTCCAGGCAAGAATACTGGAGTGGGTAGTCTTTCCCTTCTCTAGGAGATCTTCCTGCCCCAGGGACCGAACCTGGGTCTCCTGCATTGCAGGCAAATTCTTTACCGTCTGAGCCACAAGGCCCATGGGGATGTTTAAATTTGGGTTCAGTGTTGAAAGTAGCAGTTAGAAAAAGTGTCATGATGAAACCAGCAAATGGAGGAAAGGTTGATGGGCCAGAGCTGGAAAGTGGGGCATCGGATCAGACCCAGCCTACCAGCTTCACAAGTCCCCCCAAGCCCCCGCTCCAGGTCACAGCTGCAGAGAATCTGTCATTGTTGTCAGTGGCTCTCTAAATCAGACAAAAACATGGTCCAACATCATTTGCTGAAGGATATTCAAGATGTTATGTATCTCTTCTTCTTACTGATGCCCATGCTAAAGTAAATGCCCAAAGGTGAGAATCTGTGTTTTATTTCTTCCGATGAAACTATTGGCAACGTTTTTTTTTTTCCTGTTTTCATACTGGATGGTCTAAAATATGACACAAATGAAACTAGCTGTGAAACAAAAACAATATGGGGCGTAGAGAATAGACTTGCAGTTGCCAAGGGGGAGGGGGCGGCAGAAGGACGGACCGGAAGCTTGAGAGCAGCAGCAGCGAGCCGGTGTGTATGGAGTGCAGAAGCAAGGTGGTCCTACTGTAGAGCACAGGGAACCATATGCCATTCCTCTGCTAAACCACGATGGAAAAGAGGATGAAGAAGAAGTTTTTGTATGTACAACTGAGTCACTTTGCTGTACATGGGTAATTAACACATTGTAAATTCACTATATGTCAATTTTAAAAGATAAATAATGTACTCAAAAGATTAACTGAATAGTTTGGAGAAGGCAATGGCAACCCACTCCAGTACTCTTGTGTGGAAAATCCCATGGACAGAGGAGCCTGGTAGGCTGCAGTCCATGGGGTCGCACAGAGTCGGACATGACTGAGTGACTTCACTCTCACTTTTCACTTTCATGCATTGGAGAAGGAAATGGCAACCCACTCCAGTGTTCTTGCCTGGAGAATCCTAGGGACAGAGGAGCCTGGTGGGCTGCTGTCTCTGGGGTCGCACAGAGTCGGACATGACTGAGTGACTTCACTTTCACTTTTACTTTCATGCATTGGAGAAGGAAATGGCAACCCACTCCAGTGTTCTTGCCTGGAGAATCCCAGGGACAGGGGAGCCTGGTGGGCTGCCCTCTATGGGGTCTCACAGAGTCGGACACAACTGAAGCGACAGCAGCAGCAGCAGCAGCAGCAGAAAAAGATATGAAACTGTATGGAGGAGGGCATGGCAACTCACTCCAGCATTCTTTCCTGAAGAATTCCATGGACAGAGGAGCCTGGCCGGCTACAGTCTGTGGGGTCTCAAAGAGTCGGCCACACTGACTGACTAACACACACACACACATGAAACTGTACGGTGGGCCCAGATGATGGTGGGATTATCACAGAGTGATGGGAGCAAAGGGGGTCTTAGAAATCCTGCAACCCATTCCCTCATTTCACACGTGCAAAACCTGGGAACCAGAGCAGCTAAGCAGCTGGCTCAAGGTTATGCTCATCCCAGAGGATCAGTGGTGACAGGACTGGAATCCAGGCGTCAGCTGCCTGGTTGGTCTTCTTTCCATTCCTCTGGGTACCCTATTCTTGGGCATGTCATTAATTTTGCAAAACATGTTGGGACTCATCACCTCACTGTCTCAGGAACAGGCTGGACTAGAGCAGTGGAAAGCTGCCCACCGCCTATCACAACATATCTGCATCTGCAATCTTTTAAAGTTAAAGCAAAACAAAACTTGCCACCGATAGGCAGTGACATCTGCAGAGACGCGCCTGGCCCACCCAGGGCTCAGCGGTCCAGCTGAAGGAGCTCAGACGCCTGGGGCTGAGAGCCTGCTCCCGGAGCGAGCAGGGGAGGCAGCTGGCTCCTTGCTGCAGACATGTAAGCAGCGCCTGAGCAGTCTGCGTGTGTTCTGAGTGCAGGTGAATAGGCAGGCCCAGCGCAGTGACTCGTGTCCCGTGACAGCCAACGTCTGCTTTCTTCCCGAGGGGACCCGCTTCTGGGAATCCTTGAGAACATGGCCACACCCACTTAAAAAAATTTTTTTTAATTGATATGTGGTTGATTTCAATATCATGTTAGTTTCAAGTGTACAGCACAGCAATTCTGTTATATATATATATATATATATATATATATATATATATATGTTGTTATGTGTGTGTTAGTCACTCAGTTGTGTCCAATTCTCTGCGACCCCATGGACTATAGCCTGCCTGGCTCCTCTGTCCATGGGATTCTCCAGGCAAGAATACTGGAGTGCGTAGCCATTCCCTTCTCCAGGGGATCTTTCTGACCCAGGAATGGAACCTGGATCCCCTGCATTGTAGGCGGATTCTTTACCATTTGAGCCACCAGGGAAGGCCCATATGTTATTATATATACTGGTCTCCTTACTGCCAAATTCAGACTTAAATTGAAGAAAGTAGGGAAAGCCACCAGACCATCAGGTATGACCTAGATCAAATCCCTTATGATTATACAGTGGAAGTGAGAAATAGATTTAAGGGACTAGATCTGATAGACAGAGTGCCTGGTGAACTATGAATGGAGGTTTGTGACATTGTACAGAAGACAGGGATCAAGACCATCCCCAAGAAAAAGAAATGCAAAAAAGCAAAATGGCTGTCTGAGGAGGCCTTACAAATAGCTGTGAAAGGAAGAGAAGTGAAAAGCAAAGGAGAAAAGGAAAAATATTCCCATTTGAATGCAAAAATCCAAAGAATAGCAAGGAGAGATAAGAAAGCCTTCCTCAGCGATCAATGCAAAGGAATGGGGGAAAACAACAGAATGGGAAAGACTAGAGATCTCTTCATGAATATTAGAGATACCAAGGGAACATTTCATGCAAAGATGGGCTCGATAAAGGACAGAAATGGTATGGACCTAACAGAAGCAGAAGATATTAAGAAGAGGTGGCAAGAATATACAGAAGAACTGTACAAAAATATTTTCACAACCCAGATAATGACTATGGTGTGATCACTAATCTAGAGCCAGACATCCTAGAATGTGAAGTCAAGTGGGCCTTAAAAAGCATCACTATGAACAAAGCTAGTGGAGGTAATGGAATTCCAGTAGAGCTATTTCAAATCCTGAAAGATGATGCTGTGAAAGTGCTGCACTCAATATGCCAGCAAATTTGGAAAACTCAGCAGTGGCCACAGGACTGGAAAAGGTCTGTTTTCATCCCAATCCAAAAGAAAGGCAATGCCAAAAATGCTCAAACTACCACACCATTGCACTCATCTCAGATGCTGGTAAAGTGAAAGTGAAGTCACTCAGTCATGTCCGACTCTCTGTGACCCCGTGGACTGTAGCCTACCAAGCTCCTCTATCCATGGGATTCTCCAGGCAAGAATACTGAGGTGGGTTGCCATTTCCTTTTCCACACATGTTAGTAAAGTAATGCTCAAAATTCTCCAAGCCAGGCTTCAGCAATATGTGAACCGTGAACTTCCAGATATTCAAGCTGGTTTTAGAAAGGAGACCAGTCCTGGGTGTTCATTGGAAGGACTGATGCTGAAGCTGAAACTCCAATACTTTGGCCACCTCATGCGAAGAGTTGACTCATTGGAAAAGACTCTGATGCTGGGAGGGATTGGGGGCAGGAGGAGAAGGGGACGACTGAGGATGAGATGGCTGGATGGCATCACTGACTCGATACACATGAGTTTGGGTGAACTCCGGGAGTTGGTGATGGACAGGGAGGCCTGGGGTGTTGTGATTCATGGGGTCACAAAGAGTCAGACATGACTGAGGGACTGAACTGAACTGACATATATATAATACATATATATTTTGTATAACTGACATATATGTATTATTTAGACTCTCCTTCTTTATAAGGTATTACAAAATATTGAGTATAGTTCCCAATGCTCTACAGTAGGTTCTTATTTTATGAAACTGTTAGTTGCAACCTCCTAATTTGTCCCTTCCCCAACCCCTTCCCCTTTTGTAACCAATAACTTGTTTTCTGTGTCTGTGAGTCTCTCTACAGCTGGCCCTTTATTGCATGGAGGGAGGGCGGGGTTGCTGCTGGCAATAGAGAACAGAAATAACAGGGATTAAAACACTCATGAAAGCGAGAGGTCGGCAGTCCACGGCTGAGATGTGGATTTGGCTCTATGAAGTTTCAGATAGCCGGGTTCCTCCCATCTTGTGACACCACAGATGAGTCCTCTGTGTCAAAATATATACATACAAGACATGAAATACACATTTTAGCCAGAAGGTAGAGACAAAGGGCATAAAAAGTGGGAGAAGGAGTCACAAGGTGGTCTGTGTAGTCTTCTGAGCAAGCTTCCCATAAGCTGCTCTTTGATGATTGTGGTTATATCTCATTGGCCAGAACTTAGTCCCTCAGTCACATCTAACTGCAAATGAGGCTTGATGGTGCAGTTTATTCTGGTCATCCAGGTACCCATTTAAAACTCTGAGGTTCTACTGGGAAACATTTGAAGGTCCCGTGGTTAAGACTCCACAGCAGGGGGCTTGGGTTTGATCCCTGGTGGGGAAACTAAGATCCCACATGCCACCTGCCTTGGCAAAAAAAAAAAAAGAATAAAACTCTGAGGGAAGCAGAAGATATTAAGAAGAGGTGGCAAGAATATACAGAAGAACTGTACAAAAATATTTTCACAACCCAGATAATGACTATGGTGTGATCACTAATCTAGAGCCAGACATCCTAGAATGTGAAGTCAAGTGGGCCTTAAAAAGCATCACTATGAACAAAGCTAGTGGAGGTAATGGAATTCCAGTAGAGCTATTTCAAATCCTGAAAGATGATGCTGTGAAAGTGCTGCACTCAATATGCCAGCAAATTTGGAAAACTCAGCAGTGGCCACAGGACTGGAAAAGGTCTGTTTTCATCCCAATCCAAAAGAAAGGCAATGCCAAAAATGCTCAAACTACCACACCATTGCACTCATCTCAGATGCTGGTAAAGTGAAAGTGAAGTCACTCAGTCATGTCCGACTCTCTGTGACCCCGTGGACTGTAGCCTACCAAGCTCCTCTATCCATGGGATTCTCCAGGCAAGAATACTGAGGTGGGTTGCCATTTCCTTTTCCACACATGTTAGTAAAGTAATGCTCAAAATTCTCCAAGCCAGGCTTCAGCAATATGTGAACCGTGAACTTCCAGATATTCAAGCTGGATAGCCTACCAAGCTCCTCTATCCATGGGATTCTCCAGGCAAGAATACTGAGGTGGGTTGCCATTTCCTTTTCCACACATGTTAGTAAAGTAATGCTCAAAATTCTCCAAGCCAGGCTTCAGCAATATGTGAACCGTGAACTTCCAGATATTCAAGCTGGTTTTAGAAAGGAGACCAGTCCTGGGTGTTCATTGGAAGGACTGATGCTGAAGCTGAAACTCCAATACTTTGGCCACCTCATGCGAAGAGTTGACTCATTGGAAAAGACTCTGATGCTGGGAGGGATTGGGGGCAGGAGGAGAAGGGGACGACTGAGGATGAGATGGCTGGATGGCATCACTGACTCGATACACATGAGTTTGGGTGAACTCCGGGAGTTGGTGATGGACAGGGAGGCCTGGGGTGTTGTGATTCATGGGGTCACAAAGAGTCAGACATGACTGAGGGACTGAACTGAACTGACATATATATAATACATATATATTTTGTATAACTGACATATATGTATTATTTAGACTCTCCTTCTTTATAAGGTATTACAAAATATTGAGTATAGTTCCCAATGCTCTACAGTAGGTTCTTATTTTATGAAACTGTTAGTTGCAACCTCCTAATTTGTCCCTTCCCCAACCCCTTCCCCTTTTGTAACCAATAACTTGTTTTCTGTGTCTGTGAGTCTCTCTACAGCTGGCCCTTTATTGCATGGAGGGAGGGCGGGGTTGCTGCTGGCAATAGAGAACAGAAATAACAGGGATTAAAACACTCATGAAAGCGAGAGGTCGGCAGTCCACGGCTGAGATGTGGATTTGGCTCTATGAAGTTTCAGATAGCCGGGTTCCTCCCATCTTGTGACACCACAGATGAGTCCTCTGTGTCAAAATATATACATACAAGACATGAAATACACATTTTAGCCAGAAGGTAGAGACAAAGGGCATAAAAAGGGGAGAAGGAGTCACAAGGTGGTCTGTGTAGTCTTCTGAGCAAGCTTCCCATAAGCTGCTCTTTGATGATTGTGGTTATATCTCATTGGCCAGAACTTAGTCCCTCAGTCACATCTAACTGCAAATGAGGCTTGATGGTGCAGTTTATTCTGGTCATCCAGGTACCCATTTAAAACTCTGAGGTTCTACTGGGAAACATTTGAAGGTCCCGTGGTTAAGACTCCACAGCAGGGGGCTTGGGTTTGATCCCTGGTGGGGAAACTAAGATCCCACATGCCACCTGCCTTGGCAAAAAAAAAAAAAGAATAAAACTCTGAGGGGCTTCCCTGGTGGCTCAGAGGGTAAAGTGTCTGCCTGTAATGCAAGAGACCTGGGTTCAATCCTCGGGTCAGGAAGATACCCTGGAGAAGGAAATGGCACCCCACTCTAGTACTCTTGCCTGGAAAATGCCATGGACGGAGGAGGCGGGTAGACTGTAGTCAATGGGATCGCAGAGAGTCATACACGACTGAGCAACTTCACGCCTCTGAGGTTCTATTATTATGGAAGAAAGAGAAAACAGATAATGGTGTTAGGGGCTGACCACTGATAGACAGCAATCCAGTGGTAAATATCTGCCACCTGTGGTCATCAGCACTGGCCACTTGGTAGCCAGTAAGTAAGCTAGGCCAAGCCCTGTCCAAGGCATCAAATAGTCCTGGTTACTGATATCAAATTTAACAAGACTATATTCAAAATTTGGACCTGTTCCACTCAGTCTGGAGAACTAGCTGCCAAGTACAGAGGAATCTCCTTTGCACTATTGTCTTCAGAAATTCCTTAACTCCTACCAAGTTTTGGCCCGCACACTTAGCATAATTTGGAGAATTGGCTTTACTTGAGAGCAAAAGCATCCTGTGAGCTAGACGGTCTGTGGAAACAGCAGGTCCCCAGAGAACAATGAGGCTGTGGAATCATCACTGGTGACATCACTGCACAGACATGTGTTTTCCCCAGCGAGTCATTTACTCCATTAAAACTTCTTTCATCTTTCCTATCATAGAGGGCATTGAAAGGATTACACGACAATGCTTTTATAAACATTATTCTGGAACACACAAAAAGGCAAAACAAATGCAGTTATAAATAGAAAGGGAATATAGGAAAATTTCCAGGAAAATGTAGGCATTTTATAAATGACTATGACTGAGTGTCTCTTGTTTAAAAAAAAAAAAAGCTTGTGTTTGTCTTAGAGACAACAGAAAAGTCACAGAAGGATACCTGTATCCCCTCAGAAATTAAGCAGCCTCCTTCTAGCATTTCAGATCAATCTGAATCCCACCACAGGCTGACTGAAACGTAACTGGAGTGTTCTTTGATCATGGACCGTGAAACTGAAGGGCACACTCCAGTCGTATCTTAAACCTCACAGTTTTGTTCTCTGGGTCTGAGATGGGCTCAAGTCAAAGGAAATTTATGCAAGTGCCGCTGGTTGCTTCCTAAGTGTGTAGGATGTTTCAGTGGGGGCAGGAAAAGAGAGTCAATGAATCTGAAATGAAACACCACGGATACAGCAGGCAAGGGGTAAAAGTCAAAAGAAGATTCAACAGAAGAGAATTATAAAGGAGGGCAAGCAGGTTAAAAACTGACCACATAAAAGACACCCATGAAGTAGACATCACACTTACCCTCACATCTCAGTGCAGCGCCCACCACAACAGTCATGCAATGCACATGGAAAAAAATAATAATAAATCTAATGTTTAAATAAGTGAAAGTCACTCAGTCCTGTCCAACTCTTTGCGACCCCATGGACTATACAGTCAGTCCATGGGATTCTCCAGGCCAGAATACTGGAGTGAGTAGCCTTTGCTTTCTCCGAGGGATCAAACCCAGGTCTCCCACATTGCAGGCAGATTCTCTACCAGCTGAATACTGGAGTGAGTAGCCTTTGTCTTCTCCAAGGGATCTTCTCAACTCGGGGATCAAACCCAGGTCTCCCACATTGCAGGCAGATTCTCTACCAGCTGAACCGAAAGAGAAGCCCAAGGATACTGGAGCGGGTGCCGATCCCTCCTCCAGTGGATCTTCCTGACCCAGGAATGAACCAGGGTCTCCTGCATCGCAGGCGGATTCTTTACCAGCTGAGCTACCAGGGAAGCTCTGAGAGATTTCGTGACTTGCTGAAGCCACCTGACTAGAAAGTGGCACAACTAGCTCTCGGCTCCAAATCTACCGCAGCTGCGAGAGAGGGGAAACAGGCTTCCACCTCGGCCTCCTCGCAACCTGGCTGTTGGTGGTTTGCTCTGCGTCTCCCTCGTGCCGTCATCCCACTCCCCATTTTGGTCTCATGTCCAGACTCAGACTCTCCATTCTGGGAATGGCTCTCACCACTCAACTCTTGCTAAGCCTTTGGAAAGTGATCCTGATAAACCCTGATGGGGTGATCCTGTCAGATCAGCTTCCTGGAGGCTGAATTCTAATAAAAAATTGAGGAGGAAAAATGACACTGCAAAGAAAGAATTTCAAGTATTGCTAACCAAAACAGTGGAGGAATTATTGGGGGAGGGATTGGTCTTATTCAATATCTTTCTTCCCTGGCAACCAAAAAATTTAGACCTCAGCACATCTATCCGTCTACTTTGACACTTTTTTTTTTGCAAAACCCAGTAAAATCTTACAACTCTAAAATGAAAAATCTAGTACAAGTATACTTACAATATTTATTTCCAAAGTACTAGAGAAATGAAAACTGCATATACTGCTGGTAGACATGTAAATTGGTACAACTGTCTCAGGAAAAGTTAGCATTTATTATTATAAAGTTAAACACATGGTTACCATATGACCTAGAAATCCTTATCCTGTGTACTTACTCAAAAGAAGTGAAAATATATGTCTACGTAAAGACCAGTGTGTGAATGTCAACAGGGGTATTATACACAACAATAAAAACTGAAAACAACTATAATATCATCTAATGGATAAAGACATTTAGACCATGCTTCAAGAGATATGACAAAGGCGAATAAACTACTGAAACTGGCAACATGGATGGATCTCAAACTCATCAGACCCAATGTGAAAGTCAGACACAAAGGAATACAAGCTACATATGATTTCATCTGTATGACAGCATAGTACTAGTAAAACTATAGAGACAGAAATCAGAACAGTGATTTCCAGGCAGGTAGGGGTGGGGGACTGACTACAAAGGAACAAATAGAACTTTGGGGGAGTGACAGAAATGTCATATATCATAGTCATGGTGTGGTGTTTGAGGTTTTTTTGAATCTCAGATCTGAGAAAAATATGTTTAAAAAAAAAGAATGTAGTGCATATTTGCTCTAAGTTATGTGCTTGCTGGGATCTAGGAATACAAGAAGACCTAGTTGATGACTTTAGGGAGTTTATAGTCCAGTGGAGGAGAGCGGGGGAACAAAGCATGACATTGAGGAGTAAGTGCCTTGGTGGAGACTTGCAGAGCAGGCTGGAGCACATAGACAGTATTGTTTAGCCTCTGAGTCTTGTCTGACTCTTAGAGACCCCATGGACTCTAACCTGCCAGGCTCCTCTGTCCATGGGATTTTCCAGGCAAGAATACTGGAGTGGGTTGCCATTTCCTTCTCCAGGAGATCTTCCTGATCCAGGGATGGAACCAAAGTCTCCTGCATTGCAGGCGGATTCCTTACCTCTGAACCACCAGGCAAGCCAGAAGGACACAGTAGGGTGTCTAAATCAGATTTCTGGAAATGATGGCACCAAGACAGTGCAAGAGTTAGTCAGCCAGATGAGAGAAGAGGACATCCTTAGCTAAGGAAGTAAAAATACAAAAATAGAGAGAGAGAGAAAGTTTTCATGGATCAGCTCTACTTTTGAAAATTGCCAAAATGAATAATGTAATGAATGAATTGGAGATAATTCAGACAACGTGCCAGAAAAAAAAATTCCATGGCAGTGAGATACACTGAAATGTGACTTGTTCTTTCCGAGGAAGTGGTAGATGATCTTGAGCATCCAGAAAACCAAGTTCATAAATACACAGGGCTGCGACACGGTAAGCATAAGGGCCCTTAGCTTTAGCATCATGACCTCTCAGTTCCTCACTGCTCAAGGATCAGCACACGGATTGATTGTTCCATGTCTAATATCCACTACTTTACCACTTTCTGTCCTGTTTACTCCAGTTCGTGGATTTAACAGCTTGACTTTGACTTTCATCTTCCTATTGTTTTCATTTAAAAAAAAAAAAAGTTAAGTGCACGAAAACCTAGTTGACTGCCATGCTGCATCGCTGTGGGACACACAGGACTCACCCAGCACTGCGTGTTCAGAGGCAACAAAAGCAGTAGAATCTAATGACATAAGTTAAAAAGCGGAGACATTACTTGGCCAACAAAGGTCTGTCTAGTCAAAGCTATGGTGTTTCCAGTAGTCAGGTATGCATGTGAGAGTTGGACCATAAAGAAAGCTGAGCGCCAAACAATTGATGCTTTTGAACTGTGGTGTTGGAGAAGACTCTTGAGAGTCCCTTGGGTTGCTGCAAGAAGATCAAACCAGTCCATCCTAAAGGAAATCAGTCCTGAATATTCATTGGAAGGACTGAGGCTGAAGCTGAAACTCCAATACTTTGGCCACCTGATGCGAAGAGCTGACTCTTTGGAAAAGACCCTGATGCTGGGAAGGATTGAAGGTGGGAGGAGAAGGGGATGACAGAGCATGAGATGGTTGGATGGCATCACCAACTCGATAGACATGAGTTTGAGCAAGCTCTGGGAGTTGGTGATGGACAGGGAGGCCTGCTGTGCTGCAGTCCATGGGGTCACAAAGAGTCAGACACGACTGAGCAACTGAACTGAACTGAATGACGTAAGTAAAGCATATACACAGTCTCATAAAGCAGGTTACTGCTTGTTACCCCCAAATACTCCCAGATCTATTCCACTGGTCAGGATTTAGTCACATGGCCATGACTAGTGGGAAGGGATGATGGGAAATGTAGTCTTTATTCCAAGAAGTCATGAGCCAGCTGCTAGAAATGAAAAGGAAGGGTATTGCAGGATAACCAGTGGTCCCTGAATCAAAAAGGAGATTCCCCTTATCCCTCAGAATACTGGGGTCACAGAGACAAGCATTTTAAAACATGGACTCTAGAATTTAATTGTCAAAATTTTCTCCTGATTGGGCACTATTTGCTTTTTCACGTAGTATTTCCTGGAGCTTCACAGATTACAAAGCACTAAGGACAGTGCTTGGCAGAGTAAGTACTAGAATGTCACTGAAAACTGGGCAAGAAAATACTAAAAAATGTTCAGATTTCTGTATATCTCTTTCTGGGAACCACAACTCAAGAAATGCCATTTTGTTGTACACCCAAGTGTTCTATTTTGGTAGATTTTTCCTGATGGCTAATTTTGCAAGATAGACCTGAGAAAACCTAGATAAGACTGCTGATCTATTATTTTTATTTTATTATAAAGCATCCTGGGTAATTTCCACAGCATCAACATTACTGGGAACCTGGGAGGAGGGAGGTTGGAAAGGCAGAATAACTACATGTTTCCATTAATTGCAATGTAATAACAAAAACTAGCAAGGACATTTCCATTATCTTTCCTTTTTTAGGAAATTAAATAGAAAACATCATCGCAATTTACTTATAGACAAACTGTTTTGAGGACTGAATTTATAACTGGGCCAAAGAGTAATCACATGAATTACTATAAGAAGAAAACAAATTTGCCTCCAAATGGCCTTAAAAAGGAGTCAGTCCAACAGATCTTCAATCATCTTCTTTAAGAAACTAATTTATCTTTCGGGAACATGGAGCAAAAATTAAATCTTCCTAAGGCTTCTTTATTCACTAATAAAGTGAAAGTGTTAGCAGTGTTTCAAACATCTTTGTCTCACAGCAATGCACAGTCTAAAATCAATGATTCAGATTCCATTCTGTCTCTTCTCCTTGACAAAGATCTCACTATATGAGAAATGGCTCCATGAAAATCCTCCTTGAAAAATCCCTCTCTCACCACACTTTCTGCTTTCCCAAGTCTCTTATTGTTTCTGAGGTTAGATTGAGACCTATGGACAAACCTAGCAGCCTAATAATTTAATGCCACTTTCAAACCATAATGTATAAACATCTATTTGAAAGCAGGGCAGATGGGACGAACCTGATGGTCTATTAACTTTTAAAAATGTATGCCCTTCAACAAAAGTGGCAGTAGGTATACCACAATGCTTTAACCTACTTAGAAATATCTCTTAAACTGCAGTGTTTTCACCGCTTAATTTATGAGTGATGAGATGAAGGGATGAAGAAACTATAACTCAGATTAACACGCATCATACATCACGTGCCAGTTGTATTCGTTTGCTGGGGCTTTCATAACAAAATACCACAGCCTAGACAACTGAAACAGTGGAAAGTTACTTCCTCATGGTTCTAGAGGCGGGAAGCCCACGAGCAAAGTGTTGACACGTTAGGTTTCTCCTGAGCCCTCTCTCCCTGGCTTGCAGAGACTGCTTTCTCCCTGTTTGTCCATATGGTGGTTTTCTGTGTGTCTGTGCCCCAGTCGCCTCTTCTTATAAGGACACCAGCCCTGTTGGATCAGGGCCCACCCTAACCATCCCGCTTGAACTTAATTACCTCTTGAAGGCTCTGTTTCCAAAATACAGTCACATTCTGCAAGGCCAGGGGTTAGGGCTGTAACATATGAATTGGAGGAGACACCATTCAGCCTACAACAGCTGGCCATCCTAGAATGCTAAAACCAGACAGGGACGGAATTTATTTCAACCCCTGACAGCTTTCGACTACAAAACTCTAAAAGTAACAATCTGACCTAGCATGCCATACTTCACTTTTGGATTTCAAATTATTTTCTACACAAGGAAATTTGCAGGAACTGAAGGAACAAAAACAGATTTATTACTTATTTGCTTCTACTCGCGAAAGCAGAGTCAATATCCTGAGGGAAGGGAGAAAAAGAACAGCAAAATAGGCCCTGCTTTTATTAAGTGCTAGTTCTTTCAGCTTTCTTTTGTGACTTTTGGAAGCAGGCAGCCTCTTGGGAGATACACTAAAGGATTTTAAATTTAGAAAACAATTTTTAAATTACTCATTCCTCAGAAGCCACAAATCTCAACTGCATCAATTATGGTTTTGGCTCCAATAAGAGGAACTCTTGCAAACAGAGGTTTAAGCATTAAGGACACTGATTATCTAACAAGGAGCTCGGCGGCCTGCAGTTCCAGGTTGGTGAATTCAGCAGCACAATGAAGACAGGCCCAGTGGTTTCCCGTCTGTGGCCTCTGCCGGGCAGCAGTTGGGTCCTGTCATCTCGTGGTTGCCAGGGGGGGCTCCAGGCATTACCTCACCACACAGGCGCACCCGGGGGGTTGGAGGGAGACCCTTGCCCTCCTGCACCTTTGTATCAAGGGGCAAAGCTTTGCCCAGAAGTCAGCCTCTTCCACCTCATAGTGCTGAAAGGAGCAGAGTCTGTCACCCCAAAACATGACACTAGGAACTCAAGACATGTCACCTCAACATACTCTGCTCCTATGTGGTGATTGCTTTGAACCGTAGGTGCTTGAAAAACCACAAATGCAGGGAGAGGCTTTCTCTGAACTCTCCTAATGTGTCTAAAGAGAGATTCTCTAGAAGGAACTCCATTGCCAGAAATCCACTCTGGGAGTTTCCTCAGCCTGGGAAGACTGACGCTTGTCACAAAGGACTGGAAGACTTACCACATCCAGACAAACTCCATCACCAACCATCACACCGCCCACTTACTCTTCTGAGGGCCCTCACGTCTCCCCTAAAAACCACTTGCCCTCTTCTAAGAGGTCTGCATCCCTCCTCCTTCCCCAGTAAGATGGTGTTTAACAAAGTGTTAGTCACTCAGTCCTGTCTGACTCTTTGTGACTCTATGGACTGTAGCCTGCCAGGCTCCTCTGTCCATGGAATTCTCCAGGCAAGAGTACTGGAGTGGGTTGCATTCCCTTCTCGAGGGGCTCTTCCTGACCCAGGAACTGAACTTGGTTCTACTACATTGCAGGCAGACTCTCTACCATCCTAGCTACCAAGGCAGCCCAGTATGATAGTGTTTAATCTTAATTCTAAGCCACCCCAAGGAGTCGCTTGCTTTCCCCCACGGGTCTCCCATGCACACGTGAGGGTTATGTGCTAATAAACTCTGCTTGTTTTTCTCTGTAAATCTGTCTTTCCTTAGTCTCAGCCAAGAACTCAGAAAGATGTAGGGAAAGTTGCTTTGCCCCACTTCAGTCCCAGCCTCCCCGAGACCTGTCCTGGTAAGGGGCAACAGAATTCATTCCACTTTTTTGTACACAGATACACAGCAGAGATGGACACGTGCTAGACTGAAGCACTTTTAAATACATTTCCTCGCAAGGGCACCATCCACTTTAGCAGGAGGCGAGTCACTGCCCATTTCACCAGAATTTTCATGAGGGAGCTGGAGATTGAGGCCATCATTCTTTCAATGTGTTCGACAGTGTAAACACTTTTTACATGGCCATGTAAAAAGGCCAAATCGCATCTCAAAGTCTTGAAACAGTAATCGTTTCCTTTGCTCACTGACTGGAGTCCCTATGTGACTGCAGCTGGGCAGTGGCCCGTGTGGGGTCATCCTGAAGCTTCTGCACCCACCTCTGTACCTGGGCTGGGGCTCCCTGGACACTTCTCTCTTGTCCTCTCTGGGAACCACCCCCTACCACGTGCGCACACACGCACATGCTGAGCTCAGGTGGACGGTTAACTGGGCAGCTGCAGCTCCAGAAGAGAGTGTCCCAAGAGAAGCTGTCACAGGCGGCACGGCCTTTCCCACCCTAGCCTGAGCCGTTGCACAGCATCACTTCAGCTGTGTATTCCCCAAGGCAGCTACAGAACTGCTCCCGGTCAAGGGAATGGATCAGAGGTTCCACCCGGTGACAGGAAGACTGTCACAGCTCGGGTGGGGGTAACAAAGAGGGAGCGTGCTAAGCCGCTCCTGCTGAGTCCGACTCTGAAACCCTATGCACTGTAGCCTGCCAGCCTCCCCTGTCCATGGGCTTCTCCAGGCAAGAACATTGGCGTTGGTTGCCACACCCTCCTCCAGGGAACCTTCCCAACCCAGGGATTGAATCCATGTATCTGATGTCTCACGCACTGGCAGGCAGGTTCTTTATCACTAGCGCCACCTGGGAAGCCCAGACATACTAAAGACCACCTAACAGGCTGGCCCTCCTGCCACCTACCCCACTAAACCACCTTAACTGGCCTGATTCCACACAGCATCCTTTCTGCAGTCATGTCGAGAGCCTCAGCTGCCTGTGGGTAGTTCCCACTCGAGTGGTACATACCCCCTCTCACAGGATGGACTATTTCAAGTGAGAGACTGCAGACCTTTTGAAAAGGGACCAGCATGTCTAGTCAGCTCCTAGTTATTCTGACAAAGCCAAAATCAATGCCACTAAGACAAAGCCACTCACCACCAGAGTTTCAAACTAGGAAACATGGAGGCCTTATTTCCTCTCACCCACTGTGGTCTCCGAAGGAGAAGACAATGCAATGAGAGTCAGCTAGCAGTAGGAGAGGCTCTCCTATGTCAGTGCAACCCAAGAGCACCTGGGTGTCAGGCCTGTCCGTCCCTCCAATGGGTAAGGGCAGAGGAAGAGGAAGTGAGCAGCCCAGGGCGGAAGGAGTGCCACCTGGCCGGCCGCTCTGGGCCTCTGTCCTCCCCTCAGAAGGCGGAGGGCTGGTTTCATGTTGCTTTGCCCTCCTAGCAGACAGGATAAGCATCTGAGATCTCATCTTCCTCCTCTGAACGCCTCTCGTTCAGTATTAATCAAGCTTTCCTGGAATCTGAGACTGGAGTGAAAGACTGAAGTAATGAGTATTCCTCAGAACAACGTCACAGAGAAAAGTCAATGTTTGATGCAGGGTGCCCAAGCCAGTCCTCCATGACAACCTGCAGGGACTGGTTAGGTTGGTAGGAGTGGGCTTCAGGATGTGGGGGACACGTGTATACCTGTGGCCGATTCATGTTGATGTATGGCAAAAACCGTCATGATATTGTAAAGTAATTATCCTCCAATTAAAATAAATAAATAAACTTTAAAAAATTTAACAAACTCCCGGGGCAGTTCAACCATTCAGGAAGAAAGAGAAGCTGATATATTTTGCACATAGTGGTAGGAGGCAATGGAAGGAATTCAACGATGACAGAGAGTCACTGTGTGAACTAAATTATTTAAGACCCAAGTAGTGTCGATTTTGTCTTCATTTATATTAAAGTTACTTTGGGCATTTGTTTGTTTTGCTTTGAATTAGCAAGAAATGTTGAAGGAAATTTTAGGAAGCTATTTTTATGCACACTTTTGAGAATACAAAGCACAAGCCTTGCAAACAGCTTTGTTTGGATAACAGAGAATTATAGAATTGTATTATATACATACCAGTTACCATGAACTATATAAAAGTCTTATACTTCTGTTCTTTATCATCACAAAATTGAATTTCTGTCTAAATGTGACTAAGATGAGGAAAGACTTATCCTGTAATCCTCAAAATTTTGTCTTACTAGTTTTTAGGACTGATACTTGCAACCATGATGTTATAAACATCTGTTTTCGGAAACTGCATTTGTGAAAGTCGGCTTCCCAGGTGGCACTAGGGGTAAAGAACCTACCTGCCATGCAGGAGACATGAGAGCCGTGGGTTCAGTCCCTGGGTGAGGAAGATCCCCTGGAGGAAGGCATAGCAACCCATTCCAGTATTCTGGCCTTGGAGAATCCCCGTAGACAGAGGAGCCTGGCAGACTATGGTCCATAGGGTCACAGAGAATTAGACACAGCTGAAGCAACTTAGCATGCACAGGCACATTTGTTAGTGTTGTGAGAAACTGTTCAAGGAGAGTTGTAGGATTGATTTTATTGACCAACCTTGGACAACTTGTCACTGATTTTTGACCTTGCAATCTAGTTAACTGGTATTAAAAAATAAAAAAAAGGGGAAAAAAAGCGCTATGTATAGCTTCTTGAAATTAGAAGCATTGCAAAAACCATTCCTACTTATAAAAACAGTATTACACAAAATAACAGACCAACTTTAAAATGTAATGTAGAATCCCGATTTGCCATCACCATGGCACGGACTATTTTAGCAGCTGAGACTTGGAATCCCCTGACTCTGATTTTCAGTCATTCTGCCTGGTAGATGTCAAACTGCAAAGAAGAAGCACCTGTAAAGATAGTTGGCGGGCAACCTCAAAAGAAAAAAGTTGGTGAAAATCTCAGAAACATGACAGAAATGGAAAGAGATATTATAGGGAATTAAGCTGTGAAATATGTCACATCTATTACTTTTTTGTGACAGTGTAAAATTTACTTTGATATTAAAACTGAAAATGAAGGAAAACTATAAATGCCTCATGAAGATTCCTAACGCCATCTTCAGAAGGGGCTCCCCACTCTGACCCCACGCACTGTAGTCACAGTGAAGTTCAAGTACGCAGGCGACAGGGATAATTTATGAGAGCTGATCCAGGGGCTTCACAAGTTGACAAAAATAAAAAGGGTACACAGACCAGTGTCCTAGCTTACAAGAACCTTGGGATGTAACAAACAGACATAGTATGAGGTCTTTGGTAAGATCCTGACTAGGAAAAAAAGCAATATAAAAAACCTTTGAGGGTCAGTTGAGGCAAAAAAAAAAAAAAACAAACCCATGGCCGGTATATTAGGAAACAATATTTCATTCGTTAAGAGTGAATTAGCTACTATATTATGCAGGATAACATGGTGAGGCATTTTGGTGTGGAATTTCATAGTCTACAAATTTAAATGGTTTAGTGGAAAGATATCTACATGAAGTATACGCAGCCAGATAAACAGTTCTCAGATACAGATGGTGCGTATATAAGTACTGATTACACCTTTTTTTTTCTGCTTCTCTTTGTATCTGAAAGTTTTCAAAATAGAAATGTTTTTTTTAATACCTGAATGTCATTCCTGTCCCTCAATTTTTAAAATTCTTAAAAATAAGAAGAAAGGCATGTTGAAGCTGGCCTAAGAAGATGGGACCTGTCATTCAAAAATGAGCTGGCGAATAGAGTGTTCTCCCTCGGACGTTAAGGTCTCATCACCAGGACAAAACAAAAGGAGAAATCTGGGCTTACCTTTCCTTTCCTGGGCAGGCCGGGGCTCGGACAACAGCATTCTCCGTGTGGGTGGGAGTCTGGAAGGCCCAGCAGTAGTTATCCTAGGAGCTGCCAGGCCCACCAGGCTGAGAAGTGCGGGGCTCTCTGCTGGCTTCAGTAAGAGCTGGTCGGAGTCAGCCTCTGGGCGTGATGTAACATCGCCGCTGAGTAACGCTGTCAGCAGACAGTAGTGCCTAACCTTTATCAAGCTTCCAGTGAGAGGCCTGATAAAGAGAGAGTCAAGATGACGTGTCGGTATTAGCGACAGATAAGGCCTGTAGTCATGATGGAGTCTGCCCTTCAGCTGAGTGTCCAACAGAAATGAAGTCTTTCCAAGCGTCCACAAGGACAGACTCTCAAGTCAAGCACAACTGGGAGCTGCGGAGGAGCTCCGTGGGCTGGGACACCCCTCTGTCCATGTGCTCCCCTCTCCCCGACTCTGGCCTGAAGGATGTCCATCTTCCTATCTGCATGAAAACCTCACTCACCGCTGCTGGTGGAGGCGGCCTGCACCCGCCCTCCCTTCTGTTCCTCACCCTTTAGCATCACCTGCAACCCGTTCACCTGCTCCACATGATCTGGGAAAAGCATGTTCACATTTCTATTCATGATCTTTTTTTTCTTTAATGGTAACAGCAATTTTTAATCTCAAAGTAACAAGTAATCACTGTGAAAAAAAAATGAGACAATGCAGAAAGTTTAAAAAAAAAAAAAAAAACCTCCCAAATCTCACCACTGGAGAAAACGACCCACCATTAACACGGTCATATTTTATTCATTATTTCTTCATAGCTCTACCAACTTTTCAACTGATGCTTCCTGCCCACGTCTGCCCGGAGTGGCAGGAAACACTGCGAACTTCCTCTGTGCCCCAGGGCAAGGGTGCCATCCTCCAGCCTCCCGACCCAAGCACAGATGAGCAGACGAGCTCAGTCTTGGCGCGCGGCGGTGGGGCGGCGGGGCGCTCAGAGAAGATGACTTCTGATGCTTTAAATTCAGGTTTACTGAGCTGCTTATTAATTCTATAGTAATGGGATGAATGTGAACTTTTTGTTTCTCTATACAACACTGCCCCCTAGTGGTGCTCTGTCCCCCTTGCAGAGCCGCCAACTCCCCGCCGGGGTCCAGAAAGGGACACGGGAAACACCGTGTCAGCAAATCACTACTGAATCTGGATTGATTTGTGAGCATTTGTTTCCAGTTGAGCCTTTTTAAGTGAAGCCTTTATTTCTCTTGCTCTTTCCTTCCAGGAAAACCATGCGTGCTTAGCCGTGTCGGACTCTGCTACTCTTTGGACGGTAGCCCGCCAGGCTCCTCTGTCCATGGGATTCTCCAGGCGAGAGGACTACAGTGGGTGGCCGTGTCCTCCTCCAGGGGACCTCCCCGACCCAGAGCTCTAACCCGGGTCTCCTGTATTGCAGGCGGATTCTTTACCATTTGAGTCACCAGGGAAAACCGTGTCCTGACATGAAAATATCCTGTCCTTTTGGTCCTAAGTTTTTATCACAAGCTGCACTGGAAAAGGCGAAGACTCCCGAAAAATGATCTAAACAGGAAAAGCAGACCTTCCGCAGGCTTCAGGGAAGGGCCCCTTCCTGCTCCCAGGCAGCCGTGGAGAGCAGCCCCCGAGGAGCCGGCTAGGGAACCGGGAAGCGCTCTGTTCATCATGCCTGGCATCTCAATCTGAGGGAAAGAGAGTCGAGAGAACACTGACATCCTGACGCCTGTATCAACAGCCAAAACTCCTGTCGTGTCCAAAGTGGGGCGGCTCCAAAATCACTGCAGATGGTGACTGCAGCCATGAAACTAAAAGACACTTGCTCCCCTTGGATGGAAAGTTATGACCAACCTAGATAGCATATTCAAAAGCAGAGACATTACTTTGCCAACAAAGGTCCGTCTAGTCAAGGCTATGGTTTTTCCTGTGGTCATGTATGGATGTGAGAGTTGGACTGTGAAGAAAGCTGAGCACCAAAGAATTGATGCTTTTGAACTGTGATGTTGGAGAAGACTCTTGAGAGTCCCTTGGACTGCAAGGAGATCCAACCAGTCCATCCTAAAGGAGATCAGTCCTGGGTGTTCATTGGAAGGACCAATGTTGAAGCTGAAACTCCAATACTTTGGCCACCGATACAAAGAGCTGACTCATTTAAAAAGACTCTGATGCTGGGAAATATTGAGGGCAGGAGGAGAAGAGGATGCCAGAGGATGAGATGGTTGGATGGCATCACTGACTCAATGGACATGAGTTTGGGTAAACTCCAGGAGTTGGTGATGGACAGGGAGGCCTGGCAAGCTGCGGTTCATGAGGTCGCAAAGAGTCAGACACAACTGAGTGACTGAAATGAAATGACCTGAACTGATAAATGTGACCTCCACTGGCTCCAAAGCTGGTGTGACCTTCAGTATAAGTAACACAGCATCACCCCTCCTGCCTGCAAGCAGTGCCTCCCTGTTCTACCTTCCCTGATTCTTGCATTCAAGGGCCTTGGAGGGCAGGTCCTCTTCCTGAAGGAAAGTGCTGCATCTTTAATTTATAACTTCCAGTCCTGGAGCACCTCCTCTGGCAATTTCCTTTCCCCCTCTGGTTAATGAAGGTGGAAATCTAAGAATGATGCACTGACCCTCTTTACACATTTACCATTCTTCTTTTAATTCTTCTCTCTTCATGGCAGTCATTCTGCTTCTCACAAAGCACATAATTTGTAAGATTTAAGTTATTTTTCAGTATGGAGATTCGTTAGAAAACTAAGAATGAAACTACCGTTTGATCTAACAATCCCACGACTGGGCACGTACCCCAAGGAAACCATAACTGAAAAAGACAGTTGTGCCCCCCGTTCATTGCAGCACTAGGAAATGGATGCATGGAGGCCTTATTTCCTGTCACCCACTGCGATCTCTGAAGAAGACAACGCAAAGAGAGTCAGCTAGCAGTGGGAGAGGGTCTCCTATGTCAGTTAAGCCCAAGAGCACCTGGCTGTCAGGTTTGTCTGTCCCTCTGATGGATAAGAGTACAGAAAGAGGTGAGCAGCCCAGTGTGGAAGGAGCACCACCCAGCGGGCCGTTCTAGGCCTCTCTGTCCTCCCTTCTGAAGGTGGAGGGCTCGTTTTGTGTTGCCAGGAGAAATATCAATAACCTCAGATATGCAATGACACCACCCTTATGGCAGAAAGTGAAGAACTAAAGATCCTCTTGATGAAAGTGAAAGAGGAGAGTGAAAAAGTTGGCTTAAAGCTCAACATTCAGAAAACAAAGATCATGGCAACTGGTCCCTTCACTTTATGGGAAATAGATGGGGAAACAGTGGAAACAGTGTCAGACTTTATTTTTTTGGGCTCCAAAATCACTGCAGATGGTGACTGCAGCCATGAAATTAAAAGACACTTGCTCCTTGGAAGGAGCAACCTAGATATCCATCAACAGATGAATGGATAAAGAAATCGTGGTACATATATACAATGAAATATTACTCAGCCATAAAAAAGGAACACATTTAAGTCAGTTCTAATGAGGTGGATGAAATTAGAGCCTATTATACAGAATGAAGTCAGTCAGAAAAACAAATATCCCATATAATTAACATATATACATGGAATCTGGAAAGATGGTACTTAATTAACCTATTTGCAGGGCAGCAGTGGAGATGCAGACATAGAAAACAGTGAGGGAAGGAGAGGGTGGAATTAATTGAGAGAGTAGCATTGAAACATATACTTGTACACAAAATAGATAGCTGGTAGGAATTTTCTGTATGATGCAGGGAGCTCAAACCCAGTGCTCTGTGGCAGAATGGGCTGGAAGGTGGGAGGGAGGTTCAAGAGGGAGGGGACATTATGTATACGTATGGCTGATTCATGTTGATGTATGGTAGAAATCAACACAATATTGTAAAGCAATTATCCTCCAATTTAAAATAAATTAAAAATTTTAAAAGAACCCTAAAGAATTTGTTAGTGTTAACATCCTTCCTGACACCTTTCATTCATGTTTCTCTCACCCAAGATGACAATTCACTTCCCTTAGTACTTTAAATCTCACTTAGTCTATCATAACATTCTCCTCATTAGCCATTCTGTGTCAATATGGACACTGGTCCATCTTAAATGCTATTGCCTAAATCTTCTGCATTTCTCCAATCATACCTCCTCCTGCGTTGGAAGAAACCCTTCAAAAATTAAGAAATGTTGCAATGGATCTTTGAATGTCAAAATGTGACAAATTTCTGATCCTGTACATTTCAGAATTTCTCTTTCTCCTGCACTAAATTTTGAGCAGAGGATTTATTCTGAATTTCTAGAATTAACGCATAGTTTTTCTCATCTATCAAGATATTATCCATCACGTGTTACTCTTGAAAAAAAGAACCATATCTTCAATATGCTTACCTCCTTGATTAAAGTGCTTAACTGCACTTGATTGAACACACCAGTATTAAACAGTATTAAATCTACTATCTTTATATCTATCATAAGTTTAATCTGTGAGAAATTCTTCAGAGATGTAGCTCCCTAAATAGAAGAAGCTATTGGTTAGCAAGGAGCGAGTCCTAAAACAAAGGGGACCAATTATGGTACCTTTCTACTGATGGATCCTAGACCAGTCAGAGCACTTTCTAGAAACTTATGAACACAAGTCCAGAGATAACATTTATTTTCTTTGAGGTGTGTCCCGTCAAACTTTGAAGCCCTAACCCTCAAGGTGACTGTCCATGGAGACAGGGTCTTTATGGCAGTAATTAAGGTTAAATGGGGTCATAAGATCTGGGCCTTAATCCAATATGAGAGGAAGAGACACCAGAGCGCTCTCTCTCCCCACACTATGTGGAAGGGCCACAGGAGAACACAGTAAGGCAGCCATCTGCCAGCCAGGAACGAAGCTCTCCCGAGGAAGCAAATAGACCAGCACCCTGATCTTGAGCTTCTGAGAAAGGAACTGAAGATGGCACAAAGTAAAGGAAATAAATACCATGCTCCTACTGTTACACTGTCCATACTACCCAAAGCAATGTACAAATTAAACGTAATCACTATCAAAATACCAATGGCATTATATAAGAAATAATTTTAAAATTTGTATGGAAATACATAAGACCCTGAATAGTTAAAATATTCCTATAAAAGAAGAACAAAGCTGGGGGTATCATGCTTTCTGGCTTCAAACACAATTACAAAACTATACTAATAAAACTGTACTTACTGGGACAAAAACATACACATAGATCAGTGGAACAGAGAGCCTAGAAATAAACCCATGATTACATGGTCAATTAATTTGTTTCTTTAACTTCAAACTTGTTATTTTCTACTGGGGTCTAGCCAATTAACAATATTGTGATAGTTTCAGGTGAACAATGAAGAGGCTCAGCCATACATATACATTTATCCATTCTCACCCAAACTCCCCCTTATGGTCAATTAATTTGTGATAAAGGAAGCAAGAATATGCAATGGGGGAAAGATGGTCTCTTCAATAAATGGTGCTGGGAAAATTAGACACCTACATGCAAAAGAATTAAACTTGACCACTTTCCTATACCATGTACAAAAACAACCTCAAAATTGATTAAAAACTTGAATGTAAGATCTGCTAGAAGAAAACCCCTAGAAAAAAAGCATAAACTATACACTGTTTGACATCAGTCTTGGCAATATTTTTTTCACGTCTGTCTCCTCAGGAAGGGAATCAAAAGCAAAAATAAACAAATTGGACTTAATCAAACTTAAAAACTTTTGAACAGGGGGGAAAAATTAGCCATGAACAAAACAAAAAGGGTGATGAGAGAAGATATTTGCAAACATTATGTCTGCTAAGTGGGTTAATATTCAAAATATGTATTAAAAACTAAACTCATAACAACTCAATATCAAAGAAAGCAATTCAATTTTTTAAAATGAACAGAGGACCTGAATAGGCGTTTTTTCCAAAGAAGACATACACATTGGCCAACAGGCATATGAAAGGATACTCAACATCACTACTCATCAGGGAAATGCAAGTCAAAATCACAATATCATCTCATACCTGTCAGAATAACAGTCGTCACAAAGACAAGAAATAAGAATTGTTGACGAGGTTGTGGAGAAAGGAGAATCTCCTTGCACTGTTGGTGGAAATGTGAGTTGCCCCAGCCAATACAGCAAAGAAAAATTAAAAATAAAACTGTCATACAATTCAGCAATTTCACTCCTGGGTATTTATCCAAAGAAAATGAAAAACAAATTGGAAAAGATACATGCACCCCTATGTTCATAGCAGCATTATTTACATTAACTAAAATATGGGAACAATTGCATCCACCATTGGACAAATGGATAAAGATGTACTATTTGTGTATATATTATATAATATACCATATATATTATATATATTATAACTATATATAATGTATATACATAATATTTATACATATATAACTATATATATACAATCAATATATATATATACACAATGGAGTATTACTCAGCCATTTAAAAAAGAATAAAGCTTTGCCACTTGCAACAATATGGATAGAACTGGAGGGTATTATGCTTAGTGAAATATATCAGACAGAGAAAGACAAATATTATATGTTTTTAGTTATGTATATTAAAAGAATCTGGAGAAGGAAATGGCAACCCACTCCAGTATTCTTGCTTGGAGAACTTCATGGACAGAGGAGCCTGGTGGGCTATATATAGTCCATGGGGTTGCAAAGAGTTGGATATGACTTACCAACTGAACCACACACAACATTAATAGAATCTACAAAATAAAACAAATAATATGGAAACAGACTCAGAGACACAGGAGAACAAAATAGTGGCTACTGGAGGAGAAAAATAGGTGAAGAGGATCGAAAGGTACAAGCAATTAGGTACAAAATAAATAAGTTTCAAGGATATAAGATATAGCACATAGAATGTGGCTGATATTTTAGAATAACCTCATATTAAAAGTGTAATATATAAAAATGAAATAATGGGCAAATTTGGCCTTGGAGTACAAAATGAAGCAGGGTAAGGCTAACAGAGTTTTCTCAAGGGAACATGCTGGTCATAGCAAACACCCTTTCCCCAAAACCCAAGACATGACTCTACATATGGACATCACCTGATGGTCAATACCAAAATCAGATTGACTATGTTCTTTGCAGCCAAAGATGGAGAAGCTCTATACAGTCAGTGAAAACAAGACTTGGAGCAGACAGTGGCTCTGATCATGAGCTCCTTATTGCAAAATTCAGGCTTAAATTGAAGAAGCATGGAAAACCACTAGGCCATTCAAGTATGACCTAATCAAATCCCTTACGATTATACAGTGGAAGTGACGAAGAGATTCAAGGGATTAGATCTGGTAGACAGACTGCCTGAATAACTATGGATGGAGGTTTGTAACACTGTACAAAAGGCAGTGACCAAAACCATTCCCAAGAAAAAGAAACGCAAGAAGGCAAAGTGATTGTCTGAGGAGGGCTTACAAACAGGTATGAAAAGAAGAAAAGTGAAAGGCAAGGGAGAAAGGGAAAGATATACTTAACTGAATGCAGAGTTCCACAGAATGGCAAGAGAGAAAAAGGCCTCCTTAAATGCCGGCTGCAACGGACCTCACAGAAGCATGGCCGAGAGGAGCTACCACATGTCCAAGGTCAGGGGAGGTGGCCAAGAGGAGCTACCCTGCGTCTGAGGCCTGGGGCGACAGTAGAGAGTGCCAGGCTGTGACGGCACAGGAGCGGCCGACAGGAGCTACCCCACGCCCGAGGCAAGGGGCAGCGGCCAAGAGGAGCAACCCCATGTCCAAGGAGCAGTGGCTGCGCAGGCGCAGGAGGGCCAAGAGAAGCTACTCCACGTTCAAGGTCAGGAAGGGTGGCGGTGAGGAGATACCCCTCATACAAGATAAGGAGCAGCGGCGAAGAGATACCACATGTCCAAGGTAAGAGAAACCCAAGTAAGATGGTAGGTGTTGCAAGAGGGCATCAGAGGGCAGACACACTGAAACCATAATCACAAAAAACTAGTCAATCAAATCACACTAGGACCACAGACTTGTCTAACTCAACAAAACTAAGCCATGCCTGCGGGGCAACCCAAGACAGGTGGGTCATGGTGGAGAGGTCTGACAGAATGTGGTTCACTGGAGAAGGGAATGGCAAATCACTTCAGTATTCTTGCTTTGAGAATAGGATACTGAAAGAGGAACTCCCCAGGTCGGTAGGTGCCCAATATGCTGCTGGAGATCAGTAACTCCAGAAAGAATGAACGGATAGAGCCAAAGCAAAAACATACCCAGCTGTGGATGTGACTGGTGATAGAAGCAATGTTCAATGCTGTAAAGAGCAATATTGCATAGGGAACCTGGAATGTTAGGTCCATGAATCAAGGCAAATTGGAAGTGGTCAAAAAAGAGATGGCAAGAGTGAACGTCGACATTCTAGGAATCAGTGAACTACAATGGACTGGAATGGGTGAATTTAACTCAGATGACCATTATATCTACTACTGTGGGCAGGAATCCCTTAGAAGAAATGGAGTAGCCGTCATGGTCAACAAAAGACTCCAAAATGCAGTACTTGGATGCATCTCAAAAATGACAGAATGATCTCTGTTCATTTCCAAAACATTCTAGGAATCAGTGAACTACAATGGACTGGAATGGGTGAATTTAACTCAGATGACCATTATATCTACTACTGTGGGCAGGAATCCCTTAGAAGAAATGGAGTAGCCGTCATGGTCAACAAAAGACTCCAAAATGCAGTACTTGGATGCATCTCAAAAATGACAGAATGATCTCTGTTCATTTCCAAGGCAAACCATTCAATATCACAAAAATTCAAGCCTATGCCCCAACCAGTAACGCTGAAGAAGCTGAAGTTGAATGGTTCTATGAAGACCTACAAGACCTTTTAGAACTAACACCCAAAAAAGATGTCCTTTTCATTATAGGGGACTGGAATGCAAAAGTAGGAAGTCAAGAAAAACCTGGAGTAACAGTCAAATTTGGCCTTGGAATATGGAATGAAGCAGGGCAAAGGATAATAGAGTTTTGCCAAGAGAACGCACTGGTCATAGCAAACACCCACTTCCAACAACACAAGAGAAGACTCTACACATGGACATCACCAGATGGTCAACACCGAAATCAGATTGATTACATTCTTTGCAGTCAAAGATGGAGAAGCTCTATACAGTCAGGAAAAACAAGGCCAGGAGCTGACTGCAGCTCAGATCATGAACTCCTGATTGCCAAATTCAGACTTAAACTGAAGAAAGCAGGGAAAACTTGCTTTAAGGTATGACCTAGATCAAATCCCCTATGATTATACAGTGGAAGTGAGCAATAGATTTAAGGGACTAGATCTGATAGACAGAGTGCCTCATGAACTATGGACAGAGGTTCGTGACATTGTACAGGAGACAGAAATCAAGACCATCCCCATGGAAAAGAAATGCAAAACAGCAAAATGGCTGTCTGGGGAGGCCTTACAAATAGCTGTGAAAAGAAGAGAGGTGAAAAGCAAAGGAGAAAAGGAAAGATATAAGCATCTGAATGCAGAGTTCCAAAGAATAGCGAGAAAAGATAAGAAAGCCTTCCTCAGTGATCAATGCAAAGAAATAGAGGAAAACAACAGAATGGGAAAGACTAGAGATCTCTTCAAGAATATTAGAGATACCAAGGGAACATTTCATGCAAAAATGTGCTAAATAAAGGACAGAAATGGTATGGACCTAACAGAAGCAGAAGATATTAAGAAGAGGTGTCAAGAATACATGGAAGAACTGTACAAAAAAGATCTTCATGACCCAGATAATCATGATGATGTGTTGACTCATCTAGAGCCAGACATCCTGGAATGTGAAGTCAGGTGGGCCTTAGAAAGCATCACTACGAACAAAGCTAGTGGAGGTGATGGAATTCCAGTTNACTGCAAGGAGATCCAACCAGTCCATTCTAAAGGAGATCAGCCCTGGGATTTCTTTGGAAGGAATAATGCTAAAGCTGAAACTCCAGTACTTTGGCCACCTCATGCGAAGAGTTGACTCATTGGCAAAGACTCTGATGCTGGGAGGGATTGGGGGCAGGAGGAGAAGGGGACGACCGAGGATGAGATGGCTGGATGGCATCAATGACTTGATGGATGTGAGTCTGAGTGAACTCTGGGAGTTGGTGATGGACAGGGAGGCCTTGCGTGCTGCAATTCATGGGGTCGCAAAGAGTCGGACACGACTGAGCGACTGAACTGAACTGAACTGAGTCAACTATGCCTCAATTAAAAATTAAAATACATATAAAGAAATAATCATTATAATGATCATTAAGATAGAATCAAGGCGGAAAAATGACCAAAGGGTAAAGGTATGTTTTTCGGACCAAAGTAGTCACAATGTTTCATCACATTCTAATTTCCCAAAGAAGATACTCTTTTAAGAAAAAGCACCATGGGAAAATATCCAATAGTAATGGCCATGAATAAAACATTTAGCACATTAATTGGGGCTAAAAGGCCTGGAAAGAGATTAACAAAGCCAAATAAGGACATTAGCCTTTAATCTTCAGAATAATACCAGAGAATATTTTTAGCAACTCCCCAGAGGGAAGTTACAGCCTCCTACAAAGAGGTCAATGAAGCTCTGACCTAATCTTAGAATTTAAGGAAACAGCCCATCTTTTATTATATTAATGGCACATTTATCATTGAAAAACCAGTGATTCTAGAACTAGAAATAAAAAATAAAAGCCATACATACATATACATAATACATTTATTATATTCTAGCACTAAGGCTGCTAAGTTTAATACGTGAGTTCCTTTTCCTCAGGCAAACTTTACGTGTGCTTGGAAATAACCATTTAAATAGACAGCTCTCTAGTTTCTAAGCAACTTAATTGCAATCATTTCTCCCCTCTAGTATATTATACTAGAGTAAAAATATAGAAAGTATCTTGTGTTTTGATTTATTTTTCTCATTAATGAGATAAGTTCTTCAAAATATCTCCGACTTAAAGAAACTGTTTTAAAAAACGATAAGTACCAGTTGTAAAACTATAATTTTCATAGAGGTGGGCAATCAGAGCAGATACATGGTCCGCTTCACTGGAACTGGAGAGAGAAAGAAAATTAAAAATCAACAATTATTAAGATATAAATTTACCAAAATAACCAGTGAACCAACAGTATCCACACAGGAAAAAAAAATCTACGAGGGAACCAACCAGTAAAGTTGTCCTAAGTGTTTTTCTTTCTCTTTGCTCATTAGGAAGTAACTTGGTACATTGTGGATTACAAAAATGGGGTTCAGAATAGATCTTGAATGAAATCAGGTTCAAACATAATTGCTCTGTTTGATTTCCCCTTAACTGTATTTTCTCAGCTTCTAGTTCTGGCTAATAATAGTAACAACAACTATCTGGAATAGAATATTCACCTGCTAGTCTCTGTTTAGCACGCATACTGAGTCGCTTCAGTCCTGTCTGACTTTTGTGACACTATGGACTGTAGCCCACCAGCTCCTCTGTCCGTAGGATTCTCCAGGTAAGAATACTGGAGTGGATTTCCATTTTCTCCTGGAGGGTCTACCTGACTCAGGGATGGAACCTGTTTCTCCTGCACTGCAGGTGGTTTCTGTACCACTGAGCCACTTGGGAGGCCCCGTTTAGACATTTGGTTAAATCAATGCTATGGTCATCAGACTGTGTTGTGTAATATTATGAAAGCAGATAAAAAAGCAATCTGGATCCTGAGTGTAGGAACATGGCCAAATGTTATATTGGTCACAGGGGAAGAGATAACCACCGCTGTTGTCTTTCTCTACCTCCCTGTGTTCCAACAACACTGGTCTTCTATCTGCAATTCAACCATGCAAAACAATTTCCCTTTCCCCTCAATGCTTTTTTTTTTTTTAGCACAGCAGGCTCCTTCTCTTTTGGTCTTGTTTCAAATGTCACTTCCTCCGAGGCCTCTTCTAGCTTCCACTCTGGCACTTTTCCTAAGAGATCACACTGTTGATTCCTTTATAGCAGTTCCAATTGTAGACCATTATCCATGCTCATGAATTTACTTAATTGGTCACAGGGGAAGAGATAACCACCGCTGTTGTCTTTCTCTACCTCCCTGTGTTCCAACAACACTGGTCTTCTATCTGCAATTCAACCATGCAAAACAATTTCCCTTTCCCCTCAATGCTTTTTTTTTTTTTTAGCACAGCAGGCTCCTTCTCTTTTGGTCTTGTTTCAAATGTCACTTCCTCCGAGGCCTCTTCTAGCTTCCACTCTGGCACTTTTCCTAAGAGATCACACTGTTGATTCCTTTATAGCAGTTCCAATTGTAGACCATTATCCATGCTCATGAATTTACTTACTGTCTATGTCTGCTGTCTAGAATGCAAGTTCCACAGAGAAGCTTGCTCATCTAGTTCAGCTATATTCTCAGAGGCAGATCAGTGCCTCACACAAAGCAGACTTTCAGTAAGTCATTGCTGGATGGATGTCTGCAAGGGTGGATGGAGAAGGGCAAGGTTTAATTGGCTGAGGGAGTACAGCTCCTCCTCTGGTCATGATCTGACCACTTTCCATTGCCTCCATGATGATCAGCTCCTGGTCTCCATCATTCTGAAATGTTGTTGCTGAGCTGTGAAAGATACCGGGATTCTTGGCCTCTGGAAGACAGCAATTCAATCTGGGGCCAGTGACGAGGCTTGATTGCTCAGAGCTTTTATGTAATAGTTTTATTAAAGTAAAAAAGAGATAGAGAAAGCTTCTGACATAGACATCAGAAGCGGGCAGAAAGAGTGCCCCCTGCTCGTCTTTAGCCGGATGTGATATAGCTACTAGCAAGCTGTTACTTATAGAAAGGAGATGTCTCATAACTCAGAGTGGAATCAGGCCCCTCACCCAAACATGCATTTTGAGATAACTTTGACACAAGGTGAGTTGTCCTGGGCCATAAAATGATGGGCATTAATCTTGAAGAAAGGCAGGTTTCTAAGCAAATATGGTCTCATTAACATAGTTTAAGAGAACATTTGCATGAGTAAAACATACCAACCGGTTTGTTGAGTAAAACATACTGGTCTGTCGAGTCATTCTGAGTCTTAGGCAGAACCAACGTGAAGACAGAGTCTAGGGTAAATACATAGTTCATTAACATAGCTTAAGACAAAAATTTCCATAGAAAAACGCATTGGTTAGTTAGCTCAAGGTTTGAGAAAAGTTAAGTTCAGGTGGAACCCGGTGTTGTCATGGCAACACAGAATTTTAAGAGAAACCTCTTTTTAAATTTGTATAGAAAAGGGGAAAAAATATAACACTAGTAGTTTGTTTCCTCCTGCCGCTTAAGAGAGAGATAAAAAATTGTCTGACACTTGCAGCCCATTTCCTCCATTTGGAGACCTTCCTGCCTGTCACCCTCTCATTTCCTCACCTGGATAGCAGCATAAGCTTCCTGACGAGTCCATCTGCTTCTACCCGGGGGGCCCTCTGGTCTTTTTCAACATGACAGCTGAGCCAATCCTCTTTAAAACATGTCAGTCTCTCTTCTCTGAGAAACTCTGCAATGGCTCCCCATACTACTCAGAGTAAAAGGCCACATCCATCAAGGCCCTACCTGGCGTGATCCCTTCCTGCCTCTCTTCCTTGTCCTCCCTCCATCAGCAATAACCGCCCCTGCTCTTGAACTTGCCAGGCACCTTAGGGCACGGGATCTAAGCTGTTCCCTCTTCCTATGAGGCCCTTTCCCCACATACCTGCTTAAGTTGCTTCCAACTCTCCTGTTTTATTTAAATATAACTGTTCCATTGAAAAGGCTTTCCTGGTGGCTCAGAAGGTAAAGAAACATGCCTGCCAATGCAGGAGACATGGGTTTGATCCCTGGGTTGCAAGGACCTGCTGGAGAAGGAAATGCCAACCTGCTCCAGTATTTTGCCTGTGTTGCAGAAACCAGTACTCGAGAAATCAAGCACCACACTAGGAGAGTTGGAGAACTCAGGTTTATTACACCAGCAGGTCCAGAAGAGTTAACATTCCAAGCTCTGAGCCCTGCACAAGGGGGTTACAGAGTTTTTACATACAGACAGGCATGATTAAGGTGGTTTGCAGGTTTGCAGGGGCTGGGCAATTGCAAAGAGCACAGGACAAGAGTGAGTGAGATAAACTCCACTTCCTAGTATTGTGAGTCACCTTCTGAGACCTATGTCATCCAGACTTTGCAAGGAGCAAGCTGAGTTACAGAGGCAGAAGGAGCAGGAGGTTATGTAAAATTTTAACTTTTCCTCTTCATTCCCCCCCCTTTCGATGCTTCTATCACTCATCATAGAAAGCACCATCTCATGTTTTGGTAGGACATTCAGAGCTCCCCCTTGTTTAGGGAGCTATATTGAGCTTTGTAACTTTATAGATTCAATTCCAGAGGTCATGAACTGGGTAGTAGCACTGAGAATATAAGGGCCAAACAAGAACACCACAAAGAGAGGACCAGTTAAAGGGAGAAGCCACGTTGCCCAGCTCCAGATACTGTTCCAGTTACCCCAGGGATTAGCTAGTTTCTCTCTCCTTTTTATGATTTGTCCTCTCTCCTTTTTATGATTTGGGCCATGTCCCTCACTATTCCTGATTGGTTTACAGCATTCTTCATTCAAGAAGAGGCAGAGTCTTCTCTTTTCAGTTGTCAGTAGGTCTAGCCCTCTCCTAGTCTGTAAGACCACCTCAGCCAGGGAGTCTAGTTGGTCCTGTAATGAAAAGCACAGCAATAATACCGATTAGGGATAGAGACCAGGGTTGACAATGAAAATCCATCGATATTTTGATAGCTGAATCCTCAGGCTTCTGCTGTGCATGGGCTAGTCAGCTGCCGGTGTGACTAGAGCAGGGCTCAGTGTCCTTCGTGGGTGAGGGCCGTTGTCTTTAGAACAGACCTTGAGGAGGTCTTGGGGGTCCCAAACTGTTTCCAGGTGTCACCAATTGCTTTTCAGGTCCCCATCACAGGAAGTAGCTGCCTTCTTGACTCTGGTGTGGTGGATCCGAGGGAGGACGCCTATAACTTTAACAGCAGTAGTGGTTGCCAGGATGACTGTGTGAAGGCCTGTCCAAACTGGCTGAAGTGGGTTTTTGGGGTTTTTTTCTAATCTTTAACTCATACCTCATCTCCTGGCTGACAGGGATGAGTCCAGTTGCCCACTGGAATGGGTGTCCTTTCTTAGGTTTCTGGGGCGATATTGCAGAAGACTTTCCCAGGGCCTGGAGGTGTTGGGACATGTCCAGGTAAGCTAGTTGTTGGTGATCTCCCTTGAGCTTTTTTAATCACTGGGGTTGGTCTCCCATGTAAGATCTCAAAGGGAGAATAGCCTGAGGACCTTGGGGTGCATTTACGGAGAGAGATGAGAGTGCACAGAATGATAAGGCAGCTTGTTCCAGCATTGTCTGGGTGTTGGCTGGGGGATATTCTTCCCGTACTACTACTTGGAGAAACAAACTCCAAGAAACAAACAAGAAAGCTAAAGATATTTGGCCCAAAGATGAACAGATGTAGGAAAGCTTCTGAGGGGCTAGCCAGTAGAACCAGGTCCAGACTTTGGTTCGTGACATTAGTGTTTCTCTAGGTATGAGAAGACACAAGAATTTGGACTCATAAAAATCTTTACCTGAAAACATCTGACTATCTGAAGGCCTGTTTTTCTGGGTTTTCTCAGGGCACAGAGTGCCTTATTTTTTGTCTCCACCTTGAACTCCTTTCAAGGGGTTGTTGAAGGTCAGCATCTTTTAATGGTCATGACTTAACCTTTGTAGAGGGAGCTGACAAGGGCCAACTTCCAGTCAGCAGGACCCCTTCATAGTCATATTTGACCATGTTTTGGGGGCATTTCATGGTAATTGTGTCCCAAGGTGCTGGGAAGCCTCATTCCCAGTCTAACAAAGATTCCACTGACAGCTACTCAATGTGTTGTCACTAGACCAGGTCTTGTAAGTGCAAAAGTCTCTGGACCATATCTACCTTACTAACCTCTTGGTCCAGGAAAATATTTCCTTTCATTGCTTCTTCCCATATCTAGAGTTACATTATTACAATTATTGATTTCACATGGAACTACATATCAGCATTTTATCACAGGTTCAGTCACACATTTGGTAACATAAGAAATAATCTTCTGAAACAAGCTACACAGAAAATAATATAGCTTGCAGTTATTAATAAGGTCACAAGCAAGAATTTAAGTCAAGAACTTTCACTGGGTACAGCCAGGTATACCCCAGGTCATCTGTTTCAGTTAAATGATTATAGCCAACTGTTAATCTCCTGGTTGTGCATCATGGAGCATCTGACTTTTATCCTAAGATTGGTTACTGAGATAAGCTTTAGAAACAATCTTAATGTCCTTTCTAATAACTTAATTAAAACTTTTAGCAATATAACATAACAAGGAACTATCTTGGAAGTGAGTCTTAGTAAGCATAGACCTTAATTAACAAAACTAGTACTTAATATTCAGTGAAACATAATTTTTTTTTTTTTTCCTTTTTGGAGAACTCATTGTGAGGGCAGTAACACAGTAGCCAGGTAAGGCTTTAACCCATCAGATAAAAAATGTCTGTCAGGGAGCCAGGAAAAGCCAAGCAGCTGTCTTAGATTTCCCATCGCCCCAGCTCTTTGATTTTCAGCTGTTGTTTATTTATTTTTAATTTCCTAACTTAAGAGCAGACTATAGCAATGTTTTAAGGACATCAGGATAGCAAAAGTCTAACCGTGCAGGTTTTTTTTTTTTTTTTTTTTGAAGCAGAATGAGCTTTGTCTATATGTAGCATAATCTTAAATAATGTTTATTTACTTTACCAACGTAACAAAAAGATTTTTAAAAACAAATATAAATCACTTAAAGGTAAAGAAATTCATAATCTTTTATTGAAAGCTGCATTTTAAGAAATCTTTGTTCTCTAAACAGAAAGAAGATCAAATTCCAGTCTGGTACCAGCTTATATTAATAAAATTTGTTATCTGCTTAATCTTAGAAAGTTTTTTCCATAAATCTTGAAAAACTAACAATATTTTTCAAAAGGCAAGAAAGTAGAACCATAGAAGGCATGTTTAAAATCTGATTCAATTGCAATTGACAAATAAACCTGGTCATAACACTTTAATATGATAATTAGAATTATAATTGACCATATTTTATCAGGCATATCAGATCTATATGCGGAGAAGGCAATGGCACCCCACTCCAGTACTCTTGCCTGGAAAATCCCATGGACGGAAGAGCCTGGTAGGCTGCAATCCATGGGGTCGCTAAGAGTCGGATACCACTGAGTGACTTCACTTTCACTTTTCACCTTCATGCATTGAAGAAGGAAATGGCAACCCACTCCAGTGTTCTTGCCTGGAGAACCCCAGGGATGGGGGATCCTGGTGGGCTGCCGTCTGTGGGGCCGCACAGAGTCGGACACGACTGAAGCAACTTAGCAGCAGCAGCAGCAGATCTATGTGAATTTCACATAATTTTAGGATATCTTTATTAGTAACATCATCCATACAGTATAAACTGAAAAGATTTTTTCCCCCACCACTTTAACAGTACTTCCCATGTAATTTAACATGTCCAGTGAACCCAGGTAGCTTAATAGCTCTTTGGGATGTCTCAGGGGCCCTCTGAAGCATCCCAAAGTTAGCTAGAAGTCAAGTTATTTAGGAAGTTTTGACGATAAATATCAAAAGGGTTTATAACAAAGGGTTTATCCTACAGTCAGATAGGATCATATAAGTCACTGTGAAATAATAGTTATTTACTTAGTCCTAGGTAACAAAAGATTTCAAAGGTAAATATAGAACTGGTCAATTAAGAGGTAAAGAAACTTAAATCTATTATTAAAAGCAGTTCAACATCTGAAGAAATTATGTGTTCTTAACAAAGAGAAAGACCAAATTCAAGTTTTGCACCAGCTTACCTTAAATTCAGTTAGGTAAACTTAATTAAATTTATTTTAAACTTAGTGGCAACCCACTCCAGTAATCTTGCCTGGAAATCCCATGGACAGAGAGGCCTGGTAGACTACAGTCCATGGCATCGCAATGAGTCGGACACGACTGAGCAACTTCACTTTCAACCATGTACAAATTTTTTTTTCAGGGTCTGCTTTCGACAAACTTTTTAATCACTGTCGGTAACAGCCACCTGTAAGACCTTTCTTTTCCTTTGTAAAATGTAATTTTTTTATTTTTTGTATCTTCATTAAAAGCATACATCCTACTCCCTTTAGATTAGCAAATATTGATACTAGACACTTAACATTGAACATTTCCAAGTTCATGTGAACCTGAAATTTATTTAGGCTTATTTTTCTTGTACTTAGAATTATTTGAGGTGTAAGTGCTTACTTTTCTTTAGGTCAATTAAATTAGAACTCATTTACAACTTCAACAATATTATCAGAAAACAAAAGACATATGCTGAGACATACATAAATACAGACAGACAGATCTTACATTCTTCTGTTTGAGATTTAAAATATCTCTTTGACCCCCCTCCCCTTTTTTTTTCTTTGCTTGAAGTTCTAATTTGCCCAAGGCTGAGGTCTCAGGCAAAGTTGGCTGCGTATTTCAAGGACAGGGAAGGGGTTGACTTCCAGCTTTTTCCCCAGGCAGGCCTTTTAACAAGCTGCTCCTGCTACTGCTAAGTCACTTCAGTCGTGTCCGACTCTGTGCGACCCCGTAGACGGCAGCCCACCAGGCTCCACCGTCCCTGGGATTCTTCAGGCAAGAACACTGAAGTGGGTTGCCATTTTCTTCTCCAATGCATGAAGGTGAAAAGTGAAAGTGAAGTTGCTCAGTCATGTCTGACCCTCAGTGACCCCATGGACTGCAGCCTTTCAGGCTCCTCCGTCCATGGGATTTTCCAGGCAAGAGTACTGGAGTGGGGTGCCATTGCCTTCTAGTTGTTTTTAATTGCATATGCAAAAATAATTGGTTTTGCAGTTTATAAAAATTTATCTCTGTTCAATCAGCAATCACACATTCACATTCAGTGACTATCACAATGACTCCCTCTCCCAAGTCCCCAGGTTTCCTTAACTATTGCTCCATTCCTGGAACTCCAAGGAGGTTATCAGTCACAACGCCTCCCTTCTGAGTCCCCAGTTCTCCCTATCTGATGCTCCCTTCCTGGGAGCTCCAAGGAGGTGATCGGTCTCCACTTCTACCCACTGCGGTAGGACCTGACTGGGGACTGGCCCTGGGGCCTTACCTGTTCTTGTGGCCATTCCTGGTGAGTTGGTCCGTCCCTCCAATGAGTGCAGTCAAGGCTCAGCCATCTGGAGAGTCCAAACGCTGGTCCAAAAGAGAACCCGGAATACCGTCAGGTGGCGCACCTGCTTGTTCACCTTGGGGTTCCTTCACTCCAGCCTAGTCGAGTCACCAAACCAGTGGCTCAAGGGGCCGGCATGGTTGGAATCTCTCTGGGACCTCCAGAAAGGTTGCAGAAACCAGTACTCAAGAAATCAAGTGCCACACTCAGAGAGTTGGAAAAGCCAGGTTTATTATACCGGCGGGCCCAGAGGAGTTATCACTCCAAGCTCTGAGCCCTGAATAAATGGGTTACAGAGTTTTTATACACAGACAGGCATGATTAAGCATGTTCGTGGGTTTGCAAGGACTGGGCAGTTGCAGAGAGCAGGACAAGGGTGAGTGAGATATGCTCCAGTTTCTAGTATTCAGTCCCCACTTTCTGAGACCTACGTGATCCAGACTTTGCAAGGAGCAAGCTGAGTTACAGAGGCAGAAGGAGCAGGAGCATGTAAAATTTTAAATTTTCCTCTTCTGGAGAATTCCATGGACAGAGGAGCCTGTTGGACTACAGTCTATGGGGTCACAAAGAACTGGACACAGCTGAGCGAATAAGCACCAAGTCTGCTTCCCACTGACACCTATCTTCATACCTCACTTATACTACAACCAATGACCCCAGCCCCATGCCATTTGGTTCCCCCACCACCACCATAGGATTCGTTACCTGCTAACCATAGCTTACGGTGAACGGCATCAGATTCGTGATTTCCAAAGATATCGCTTCAAACCAGGGACCAGGCTTGATCACGCAAGAGCTTCTGTGTAGCAGAGTTTTATTAAAGTATGAAAAGTGACAGAGGAAGCTTCTGACACAGACATCAGAAGGTGGCGGAGAGTGCCCACCTCGCTAGTCTTGGCAAGACAGCTATATACTCTTTCAATTGGTTATTACAGTAAGTCAAAAGAACGTCTCAAGGTTGTAAATGTCTTACCAGACCCACTCCTACAATTTACATTTTAAGATAATGGGATTAGAACCAACAATAAATAGAAAGATCTTACCAGACCCACTCTCTTAATATACATTTTAAGATGACAGGATTCGTCAGAAGGTTCTCAAGAAGGAGAAATATGTCCTCAAGTAAGATACATTGTTGTCACATAATCATTGGTACAGAATTTAAGAAAAACATATCATTGAGCAAGATGAATTGTTTTACTGTGCAATCATCAGCTCTGGGCTGAAAGAAAAAAACATTTGTCCTTTTCTTCTCCTTGAGAACTCCAGATCCCTACAACCTCCTTGAGAGCCCCAGACCTCTCTCTCCTCAAGGACCCCAGACTTACCAACCTACCTAGGAATTGACTCTCCCACTAACATATTGTACAATTTATCTTTATTAACTGTCTTCCTTGCCACCCCCTCACTCTAATGGAAACTCAGTGAGGATAAGAATCTGCATATTTTGTTCAACAATGATTCCCAGGCACCCACAAGAGTGTCTGGCACCCTATAGGTCCCTAATACATGTTAACTTGTGGTGTATGTAGAAGCAAAGTCCTGGGTAGTGGCTCATGAGGTGTTGCCCTACACGTGGGTGCATACAGGACTCGAGCAGCGGAGTCCCAGGCTAGAGCTCTGTGAAATCAATCGGCAGCTTTGGGAACTTGTGTATAACTACCTCAAATGACAGAAAGTGAAAGCTGCTCAGTTGTGTCCGACTCTTTGCAACCCCATGGACTATAGTCCATGGAATTCTCCAGGCCAGAATACTGGAGTGGGTAGCCTTTCCGTTCTCCAGGGGACTTCCCAACCCAGGGATGGAACCCAGGTCTCCCACATTGCAGGCAGATTCTTTACCAACTGAGCCACAAGGGAAGCCCTCAAATGGCAGAAAGGGTTCTGTAAACCCCGAACCCAACGCACTATAGCGGCATTGTAACTTGTTTTTATCACTCATCTTCTCCCTATTTGCATTCTTGTTGCTTTGAAATATCCCTGTCTGCTATGAGAAACCAGTAGCAGCTGCCTTATTTAAGCATGTAACTTGGTTTAGAGTAAATGGTCGAGGTGTGGTCCTAGATGGTATGAGACAGAAAACTTAGGAAATCCTGGTTTGGTTGGTTCTTGCTTGAGAAGCCTACCTGAACTAACTTAAGCACAAAGGGAAACTTATTTGATGATGAAATGCAATCAAGCCTACGAACAGGCATGGCTGTGGGCATTGGAGACAACTACAACTAGAAACCAAAATACCCACAGGTCCTTCCTGTCTCCTCCAATGTGGACTTCATTCTTTTGACAAAGAGAATGGTTGGGGGAAAGCCCATGCCCTGTGACGAACCTAGAGGGGTGGGATGAGGGTGGGAGAGAGGCTCAAGAGGGAGGAGATATATGTGTACATATCGGTGATTCCTGCTCTTGTAGGTCAGAATCCGACACAACATTGTAAAGCAATTATCCTCAAATTTAAAATAAATTTGAAAACTGACTAGGGGAGAGAGTTACTTGCCAACTCAATACCCTATCTCCTGTTACAAAACAGAGCTGCAATTTTGCTTGGCAATAGGCCCAGCTAATACATTTCTTAGCCTCCCTGAATGCAGACACAACCATTTGGCAGAAGATCTGGCCAAAGAGATAAAAGCTTAAGTCTTTGGTGGGGCTTCTGAGGCTCTTTAAATAAAGCTCGCTTGTTTAGCATGTGGTCTTTTCATCATTCTTCCTTCTTCCTGCAAGAAAACAAACATAATAGCAGGAGTTGCAGCAGCTATCTTACAAGGAGAATGAAAGCGATGCGCTTAGGATAGCAGAGCCTGAAGACATTAAGTCCTGGATGAAAGCGTGACCTGTCTTACCAGCCCTGACCAGCTCATGGACCCTGCACTGTGCCCAGTTGACAGGGATGAGTTGAAAAAATACAGTTCTTTCTCTCAGAGGACAACAGAAGTACCCCGTTTATTGCACACTTGGCATGTCAGAAACGATTTTTTTGCATTGTATGCATTAGAATAGCCATGTGCAACAGGCATTATTCCATTCACGCAGATGAGGACACAGGTTTAGCCAAAGCCAGCTACCATGGTCAGCTAACACAAGGCTTGAGGCTGGCCTCCTGGCTTCATGAGCACTCACTACAGTGCTGCACTTGTTCCCAGTCTTAGCAACAATTATTAATTCAAATTTGAATTCAGATTCAAAGGCATGGAATTCTTGACAAAGGTAAATACAGGAAATGCTGGTAGTAAAGGGAAGAATGTCGAAGTTTCCAGCAGAACCTGAGGTGCTTTCCCAGATTCTCAGTCAAGAATGAGCATACACGCACCCAGCAGAGGAGCGTGCGGTTGGTGACGAATGTGGACTTTAGATCTCATGTACAAAGAGGAAGAGACAAACGTTAAACAGGCAGGTAGATTGCAAGCTATACAGAGAGATCAATGTGAAACTGAAAAATGGAAATGGAGACTGGACTTATCACCCTTTCTCAAGTCTGACAGGCCAGGGGATGAAGTCTGCAGGGCACTCATATTTGCATACAGTGCTTCCAGCAGTGCACTGAAGCTGTCCCAGCCAATAAAATTAAACACCCGCTAAGATGAAGTATACTGGAAAGACCATGAACTTCAACAATTCAAGATAAACCTAGCCTTAAAGTCTTGCTATTTGTATCTTTGGGTAAACTGCATGCCCTGAGCTTTAGCTTTTCAATGTAATTTCATCTAGAACAGCTAGACTACAAATACAATCCTGAGCACAGTACTAACAGAATTTCACTTAAATGTATCTCCCATGGCGTTTATATTAATGGGATAATATCATCATAGAATTTCTTCTGTTTAGTAGCATATATATTCCCAAATAGTATATAGCAGCAGATACTATTATGAGGGCTTTCCTGGTGGCTCAGCTGGTTAAGAATCCACCTACAATGCAGACCTATGCACAATCTGTGGGTTGGGAAGGTCCCTTTGAGAAGGGAAATTCTGCCAGTATTCTGCCCTGGAAAATTCCAAGGACAGTCCATGGGGTCGCAAAGAGGCAGACAAGATTGAGCAACTTTCACTTCACTACTCTCAAAAAGATAATACGTGGTAAAGCTACAAAGGAGATTGGAATGACAAATGTTTTTGAAGGGCACATTTTTGATACTTCTTATGAGCTCTGTTCTATGGACACTTGGTCGGTCTTTGAAATTTATCAGTAAGAGTTATCTCTCTCCTACTAAATGCTAGCGGCAGCAGGTGAGTTCACAGGCTTCTACCCAGCAAACCCTGTTCTGAGATCTTGCCCTGTCGCCTTTCCATTTCCACCCCTCAGAGAAGGCAATGGCACCCCACTCCAGTACTCTTGCCTGGAAAATCCCATGGGCGGAGGAGCCTGCTAGGCTGCAGTCCATGGGGTCCCTAAGAGTTGGATATGACTGAGCGACTTCACTTTCACTTTTCACTTTCATGCATTGGAGAAGGAATGGCAATCCACTTCAGTGTTCTTGCCTGGAGAATTCCAGGGACGGGGGATCCGGGTGGGCTGCTGTCTATGGGGTTGCACAGTCGGACACGACTGAAGTGACTTAGCAGCAGCAGCATTTCCACCCCTGCTGACTGTGCAGAATTTTAGAGTGAAAGGCAAAAACTTAATTACAGCACTTCAAAATATTTTTAAGTATCTTAAGCATTTAACCTACTTCTACTTTATCCAATCATATATGTTTCCTCACTAGGTTTCATTAGAAATAGAAAAGTACCTCACAGCACCAAGAGATAAAGGCTACAGAGGATACCAAGCTGGACTTTTTTGTTGTACAAAAGTATCTTTCACATCATGTTATAAAAGCATTTCAAATCACATGGATGAAATTTTCCTTTATACAAGCTGATTGCCATGAAGGGCTTCTCTCAGAGCTCAGTCAGTAAAGAATCTGCCTGCAATGCAGGATACCCAGGTTCAATTCCTGGGTCGAGAAGATCTTCTGGAGAAGGAAATGGCAACTGACTCCAGTATTCTTGCCTGGAGAATCCCATGGATAGAGGAGCCTGGCAGGCTACACAGCTTATGGGATTCCAAGAGTCGGACACGACTTAGTGACTAAACCACCACCACAATGATGATAAATGTAACTAGTTTCAAAATATTATCAGTGGCTGCTTTTTGGCTCTGAATCATAGAATTGGACCAGATTCCATACCAACTTCAGACCTTCCTCAGAATTTAGAAATGTCTAATGATACTTATTACATTCCTTTCAAAAGCAGTGTTGTCTGCTGTTAGTAATGAGATTCTGTAAGAGGCTGGGCAGACCCCTGCATTCAGTAGCAGATTAGGTATACGGCTCAAGATCTGACTTCCGAGATTCGAGGCTGAAACGCCTTTTATCAGGTACCTGTTGAGATGGATTTGTACAATAAGCCTCAATGTTTTAAAAGGCAAAGACTTGGTTTGGCTATTTCAGATTTGACTCTATTTTTCTAAATATATTGACTTTCTCAACTTTATCCAGAGACTGAAGTTTAGAAAACCATTACTCACAGATTACCCAGAGGTCTGACACACCTAGACTCATCTTCATGAGTGTTACAAGTGCATACCTCGCATAGGGGACGACAAAGTCTGACTCCTTCTATTCCCCTAGAAGATTAACTGTGACAGATGAAGTATCTTAAGGAAAGGCACACTTGACATTATGGATTAAACTAACACGACAGAAGCCCACTCTGAGTGTGAAAACAAGAACAAACGCTGGATTACTTTACAGCTACTCTACTAAAGCCTATTTTACACTGCAGAATACATCCAATATTCTTAACCATAAACACACACAGCTAAGAGGAAAAAAAACCAACAACCTGAACCCCATAAGCCAAAAATAACCTGCTTCTACTAACCTCAGGTACTACACATCCCAGGATACAGTACAGCACGGAGGAGGAAGAGGGAAAGACTCAAAGACTTTCCAGGTGTCAAGATCTTTTACAGCTGAAGACCATTCCCTGTTGTAATCTGAAGCTGCTAAAAATAAAGTCACTAAAATAATACCACAACAGTACTTTATATAACCTAATGACAAAAGAAACATTTTTTGCTCCTTACCAAGGTTTATAAGGCTGATATAACTGGTATAATGTATCCTAAAGTGATAAAATAAAAAAAGGCATGGTAAAGACTGCTTTATTGGTGGCAGCTAATACAAGTCAATAAATATTGATCCCCAAAGAACTCAGTTATGTATCAGATTACTGGTCCACAGAGAGCTGAATGGAATTGAACCAAATGAATGCTGGGAGGATAAACTGAAGTCAATCCTGCTTCTTGGGAAATGAAGCCACAGCCAGTTCATACATGGCATATGCCGTTCCTGAAAAATGAGAAGAAACAAAATCAGAACTTAAGAAATCTTGAGGTTTAAATCTATACACTCAATATTCCAGCTAAAAAGTTGTAAGGTAAAGGCAATCTTGGTATTAAGACTACTTTTATGAGAACATACAAAAGTATTTTGATAGACACTGGCAAAATTTAAAATATATATATATACAAACACATTTAATATCACTTCAATATTAGTTAACTCATATAGGAAGTGTTAGACACAGGAAAATAACGTATTTGCGTTATGACCAACCTAGATAGTATATTCAAAAGCAGAGACATTACTTTGCCGACTAAGGTCTGTCTAGTCAAGGCTATGGTTTTTCCCGTGGTCATGTATGCATGTGAGAGTTGGACTGTGAAGAAGGCTGAGTGCAGAAGAATTGATGCTTTCGAACTGTGGTGTTGGAGAAGACTGTTGAGAGTCCCTTGGACTGCAAGGAGATCCAACCAGTCCATTCTGAGGGAGATCAACCCATTTCTTTGGAAGGAATGATGCTAAAACTGAAGCTCCAGTACTTTGGCCACCTTATGCGAAGAGTTGACTCACTGGAAAAGACCCCGATGCTGGGAGGGATTGGGGGCAGGAGGAGAAAGGGACGACCGAGGATGAGATGGCTGGATGGCATCATGGATTCAATGGACGTGAGTCTGAGTGAACTCCGGGAGTTGGTGATGGACAGGGAGGCCTGGCGTACTGCGATTCATGGGGTCACAAAGAGTCGGACACGACTGCGCGACTGAACTGAACTGAATGGCATGTAAAAATTTAAAATAAGATTAAGAATATATAACCTAAGATTGCCTGAGAAATGCTAAGAATGATTCAATGCGAAGAGTTGACTCATTGGAAAAGACCCTGATGCTGGGAGGGATTGGGGGCAGGAGGAGAAAGGGACGACCGAGGATGAGATGGCTGGATGGAATCATGGATTCAATGGACGTGAGTCTGAGTGAACTCCGGGAGTTGGTGATGGACAGGGAGGCCTGGCGTAATGCGATTCATGGGGTCACAAAGAGTCGGACACGACTGCGCGACTGAACTGAACTGAATGGCATGTAAAAATTTAAAATAAGATTAAGAATATATAACCTAAGATTGCCTGAGAAATGCTAAGAATGATTCAAAAGCCAAAGAAGGTCAAATATCCAAAGCCTTCCCTGAAGTGTATCATCAATATAAAACCAAGGAAGAGTGACATATAATTTCTAAATAATCAAATCTATAAGTAAGAATTTCTAATTTAGGACTCTACCTTAATAAAGCCCAAATGTTGCTCTCTGGTTGTTGTCCATAAACGCCCCTTCACTACATTCACCTCAAGTCAAAGAAGACACCTTGGCACAAGCAAGGGGACTTTGTGATTAGGGTTCAAATATCAGCTATTCCACAAAGAAGTGATATTATCTTGGGTAATTAACATAACCCCTTCATGGACCACAACCTGGTTCAGCGAAGGGGCTTGCATTAATTCAATGAATCTATGAGCCAAGCCACGCACATGACCCAAGAGTTCTAACAAAATGCCGTCCACTAGAGGAGGAAATGGCAAACTACTTCAGGATTCTTGCTTCCACCGTGAGGGCAGACTGGTGTGCTGCAGTCCATGGGGTTGCAAGGAGTCAGACATGACTTACCCACTAAACAACAACAAAATTAACGTAACTTCATCTTTAAAAGGAGGATACATTACAGACTTAATACAAGGGTTATAGAAACCCATGTACGTGGCTTTCCTATCAACAGAACGAGCACACAGTAATCACTAATATTATGTTCCCTTCTCCCCTAGGGAGGAAGCATTCAAATTCCTAACTCTGCTCCTAGAATACCAAACATCTATTTCTGCTTTATTAACTATGCCAAAGCCTTTGACTGTGTGGATCACAATCAACTGGAAAATTCTGAAAGAGCTGGAATACTAGACCACCTGACCTGCTTCTTAAGAAATCTGTATGCAGGTCAGGAAGCAACAGTTAGAACTAGACATGGAACAACAGACTGGTTCCAAATAGGAAAAGGAGTATGTCAAGGCTGTATATTTTCATCTTGCTTATTTAACTTATGTGCAAAGTACATCATGAGAAATGCTGGACTGAAAGAAACATAAGCTGGAATCAAGGTTGCCGGGAGAAATATCAATAACCTCAGATATGCAGATGAAACCACCCTTATGGCAGAAAGTGAAGAGGAACTACAGAGCCTCTTGATGAAAGTGAAAGAGTAGAATGACAAAGCTGCCTTAAAGCTCAACATTCAGAAAATAAAGATCATGGCAACCGGTCCCTTCACTTCATGGGAAATAGATGGGGAAACAGTGGAAACAGTGTCAGACTTAATTTTTGGGGGCTCCAAAATCACTGCAGATGGTGACTGCAGCCATGAAATTAAACGACGCTTACTCCTTGGAAGAAAAGTTATGACCAACCTAGACAGCATATTCAAAAGCAGAGACGTTACTTTGCTGACTAAGGTCTGTCTAGTCAAGGCTATGGTTTTTCCTGTGGTCATGTATGGATGTGAGAGTTGGACTGTGAAGAAGGCTGAGCGCCGAAGAATTGATGCTTTTGAACTGTGGTGTTTAGAAGACTCTTGAGAGTCCCTTGGACTGCAAAGAGATCCAACCAGTCCATTCTGAAGGAGATCAGCCCTGGGATTTCTTTGGAGGGAATGATGCTAAAGATGAAACTCCAATACTTTGTCCACCTCATGCAAAGAGCTGACTCACTGGAAAAGACTCTGATGCTGGGAGGGGTTGGGGGCAGGAGGAGAAGGGGACAACAGAAGATGAGATGACTGGATGGCATCACTGACTTGATGGACGTGAGTCTTGAGTGAACTCTGGGAGTTGGTGATGGACAGAGAGGCCTGGCGTGCTGCAATTCATGGGGTCGCAAAGAGTCGGACACGACTTGAGCAACTGAACTAAACTGAATTGAATCACAAATACCAATTTGTGATTGCTAATACTGAATAATGGACCCAACCAATTCACAGAAAAAATACCAAAGTGCTTTACCTGTAGTGAAAAAAGTACTGTGTTGCACAAGGTTTTATTCCATCATAAATACGTATGTACATGGTTTACATGTAAACTGGGTTTCTATTATGCATCACAGTCAAAATACGTAAGAACCCCTGTTACAGCAGACGGGGAGCACCAGCTATCTTTGACTCCTCCAAAGGCCTGCACAGCCACCAGAGGCACATTCCAAAAGCCACCTCTATCACCAGATTATCATTAAACTTAACTGGCTTATTTTTTTTTTAAGACACTAAACTGTTCTTATACAATGTGTATCAGTCATCTTCTTGAGTCATTGTATGTGAAGCAATTAAGACCCTAGGTTCTGGGGACAGACTGCCTATATTAGAACACTGGCATAGTGAGAGCAATGACGTTGTTAGCTATCCCTACTATGACTCTGCTATAGAGCAAGCATTCCACCAACTTACCACCAACTGTAAGAATCATGGTGGCTCTATACAGGAGGGCATCAGCTATCCCACCCTTCAGATGCACTGGAATTCCATTATCCTCCTAGGATAAATAATAATAATTAATACATGTGTCATTTGCTTCCAACTAAATGAAAAAGATTAATCCATTCATATGAAAGTAAGTGGCTCCTTAGACACCTGGAACTGAAATATTTTAAATATCAAAATTAAAAAAGACTAATTTTCCTGATTCTTTCTCTACTGCAACTACTGTTAAAAATAAAAACTCCTAAAAATCAACTTTATCTTTTAAAGTTAATTTCAGATCTAAAAAAGATGCTCTTTCCAAGGAAAATATAAACAGTAAAGCTATGAATATATATTGAGTTCATCAATTTTAAAAATGCAGTAATCATCAAACTTTAGATTTGGTTATAGGGATCTTCATTCCCTTAAAAAATGGGGAGAGTATTTTGGTTTACAACTCTAAATTACATCTTTAGTCCCCCTGTCCAGCACCTGGCATATAGCAGATATTTTATACATCTATTAAATATGTTTTATTTTTTGTAGCATACAAGACAGAATTTTTTTTTAACCACTTAAAATTTTCTTTATGAAAAACCAGAGATCACAATAAAACAAAAAATCAATAAATCTAGATCCAAATTGCGTAGGTTCAAATCCCGATTCTGTCATTTATTTATTTATTTTTTTTGCATGGTAAAGACTGCTTTATTGGTGGCAGCTAATACAAGTCAATAAATATTGATCCCCAAAGAACTCAGTTATGTATCAGATTACTGGTCCACAGAGAGCTGAATGGAATTGAACCAAATGAATGCTGGGAGGATAAACTGAAGTCAATCCTGCTTCTTGGGAAATGAAGCCACAGCCAGTTCATACATGGCATATGCCGTTCCACCAACTGTAAGAATCATGGTGGCTCTATACAGGAGGGCATCAGCTATCCCACCCTTCAGATGCACTGGAATTCCATTATCCTCTTATAAAAGGTAAACTGCTATGTGCCATTAAGTCCTTCCTCATGAGAAATACACTGCTGCTGCTGCTGCTGCTGCTGCTGCTAAGTCGCTTCAGTCGTGTCCGACTCTGTGCGACCCCATAGATGGTAGCCCACCAGGCTCCCCCGTCCCTGAGATTCTCCAGGCAAGAACACTGGAGTGGGTTGCCATTTCCTTCTCCAATGCATGAAAGTGAGAAGTAAAAGTGAAGTCGCTCAGTCGTGTCCGACTCTTAGCGACCCCATGGACTGCAGCCTAGCAGGCTCCTCCGCCCATGGGATTTTCCAGGCAAGAGTACTGGAGTGGGGTGCCATTGCCTTCTCCGGAGAAATACACTATTAACAGCAAAATACATATCCTTTTTTAAAGCCTATATTGTCAAAGCTTCTAAATTATGCACATACTTCTTTAATACATAAAATGAGATTGTGCTATATAATGATCTATCACACTATTTTTCACTCAATACTTACTTTAAAAACCACTGTACATAGCATTCCACTGTGTAAATGTGTCATAATTAGCCAATCCTTTATTAATGCATGTTTAGGTTGGGATTTTTTAATATTAAAATCCCATAATGAATAATAGCCTATTTCCTACTTTTATGTATTTATGCTACTATTCTGTAGGAAAGAGCCTTTCTGCACGTGTGTGTAATTTTTACTTTTTGGTCACATCTCACAGCATGTAGGATCTTGAGTTTCCCAACCAGGGATCCAACCCATGCCTTCTGCATTAGAAGTGCAGTTTTAACTCTGGACTGTCAGCAAATTCCCTATGTAGCGAAGATTTTTAAAATGGCAGTCCTGGATCATAGAGTGAGTAATTTGTTTCTAATGATACTTTCAAACACCCTGTAAAATTTCTGTACCAATACTACAACCTGGCAAGAATCAATGTACTGTATAGGAATATACATATATCCCATACCTGGCTATCATAACTATTTTAAATCTTCTAAAATTGTGACAATCAATCATGGGAAAAAGTAGCAACTTGTCATTTTAATTTGCATTTCTTACTGATTTATAGCTCTCTGTATAATAAGGATACTGACTTTTCGTTAATTTTAAAACTTTTCTCTCAATTTGTCACTTAGCTCTCGTAACCACAGAACATTTGAAATTTTCATGTCACCAAACCACGCAATTTTTCTCCTTTATAGCTTCTAGGCTTTGTAAAGACTATCTTAGGATGGCTCCTATGATTAAACCTGAGTGTGATAATCATTCACGGATATATTAAATATAACAATGTACACCTTAAGTAAAAATCAGGTACAACCTAAACACATACAATTTTTATACCTCAGTAAAACTGGAAAAATTTCTCCTATATTATCTTTTAGTTTTTTTTGAGGGAGAAGTATTTACATCTAAAATTAATCTTTTAATATACAAAATATAGAAGAGATGTAACTTTACTTTCTTCATAAAAGCCAGCCAATTTTTCCAATATCAATTTACCGTATCCTTTCCCCACTAATATGAAATACACCTTTAACATGATCAAGTTTCTATGCATATATTTGTTCTGTTTCTGAGCTCCTTCTATTTGTCCACTACTGTGCAACTACTCCAAAGAGTACCAACTCAAGGTGACCCCTCCAAAAGAAAGTGTCTTGACCTTTACCCTTCCCCCTCATTTCGTCTGCTGTCTCAAAGGCCTCCTGGTTATAGCAAATGCCCAGTTAGCTATCAATAGGCACTTTCTTATTATTCTTTCGCTAACACAGCAGGATTGCTAACAAGCAGATTTACCTCCTACCTCCAACTTTCAGTAATCTAATTTTACAAGTAACACCTATGAAATACTTCAATACCTGAAACAGCTTTTGTTTCTCTGGAACCTTATTTTCAAACTGCCTGCGTGAAGTAGTACTTATGGTCCTCTTAGCAATCTGACGGAGAGCCTGAAATTTAAAAATCCATATGTTAGACTTAGAGCTTAAAGAAACCCTTAACCATTTCTAATCTTTAGTACTATAGAAAACTGAAACTGACAGTTAAAACATATCTGATTCGTCAATAACAAAGCTATAGACAAGCACTCAGGTTTTCCTCTTTGTTTCCTGTCCACTGCATTTTACATTGCATTCTGAATAACCAAATACATTCAAGAAGTAATTCATGTAGATTTTGAGCGAAAAAAATCATGACCTTTACCTGAAATGAGCCAGTAACAATATATGAGGAAAACATACTGATACATAGATATTATAAAAGTAAATGGTTACAAAATAACACTAGAATCAAAGTTTTTATTTAATACTGTACCAGATTATTAAAAACCTATTAGTTGGTATCAAATAAACTGGCATGATTCCTATTTAATTAAAATGTTTCCCTCATTACATTTTTCCTCAAAAATCAATAGGGTATAAATCTTTTACAAGAGACTTGCGTTACATATCCAGTTGGATTAAAACAAGTACGGACTCCATTTTCTAAAATAATATATTGAGAAGATGAAAACGACCACGGTTACATTCACCTTTTCTTTCTCAAAATTTGGGGAAACTATTTCGCATGCTCAAAGTCGGTGGAGGGGTAAAGGACACCGCGGAAACACGCCTGGTGATTGCAACACGACCCTTCGGCCATGAATGCTCCTAAAGCCCCACTCAAAATTGAGCAGATTGTTTTCAAACTGCCTTCTGACACCCATAAAGCTTACAACCACTGAAACGCAAACCTTTCAGCATCAGAGGATGTATCTTTCCGAGGCTTCCGGGTATCAGAAACTTCCCACCTGGACCCTCAAGGCCAGGGGTGGCGACCAAGAGCCCCAGGCGTGTGTAACGCACAACCTTCTGGCCTCCTCCCAGGCTTCTCCTCTCCCTGCAGCTATTCAGCACAGCTTGGGGCGCGAGGGATGCACGCAAGGGAAGGAAGGTCAAGCGAAAAGGACACCAGCCAAGGTCACTTCCCAAGCCGCCCTCTCCCTTCCTTCCCCGGAGCTTTCCCCGTGACTCTCCAACCTCCGCTCCCAGCCCTCCCGCCCTACATCACCAAGGCTAGCCGAGCAACTCCTCACCAGAAGATTCCGCAGCATCTTGGCTCAGTTACTGCCCACCAACCGCGACAACTGACCACCAGCAACGAGAACGCCTCACGCTGGAACCGGAACTGCCGTCTGGCCTTGCGCAAGCGCCTGGAACCCAAATAGTTCCGGGCGGAGGCGGGGCCGGCGCTCCTAACCATAGAGAGCAAAAGAAGAGAGAGGGCGGCCGGCCGCCTGTGGCCGCTCTAGGCCGCTGGCCGTCTCTGCGCCTCGGCCTCTACCCTGAGCGGCGGGACGGCCCAGGAGCTGAGGCTGGGGAGGCACAGACGGCTTTTGAGACCGGAGAGGCAAGCGGTGAGGAGTTACGTCCTCTTTTTAGCTAGCTTAGATAAAATTTATGTGAGGCCAGGCTATGAAAGAAAATTAGTTTGTGTATTGTGAACAAGAAGGCGTAAAACTCTGAGCAGCCTGGTTTGGCTGGATAAAATACGAAACAAAAAGGGTTAACGCCCCTTACACGGATACAGTCACTTTTGTTGTCTTTTTCTCCACTGTCGTGAGACCGTTACTGTTCCTTGAGCTGAGTATGTGCTGTGCAGAGCTGCGTCGGGATACCAGTTTTTATCTTCCTCTACCTTTGGTTGCTGCAGAACTCCCCATTCATGAAACTCTCCCACAGGTTCGCGAAATTGTGGAAGCTGTTCGCTTGTTTCTCTGAGTCTGGGAGAACACTGAAAAGAGGGGGAATTTTTAATTGGGAGGCCAGAAACGAGAGGGCAAATTTAGACCCTTGGGCCTTGCTGCCTCAGGCAGGCAGGGCACATTCCGTGATTGAACTTGCTGAGCACAGCAATTATCGTACAGATGGCAGTCGTGCTTAAATAACCCCACATGACAAGTGCCCACCCCCAAGCGGCTATAAATATAAAAACAGCTACCCCATACTGCAGTATCTGTCCACCTTTTCACAAACATCATTATTCCACTGTCATTTCAAAAAGAAAGCTGATGATATATGGGTTCAGCTAGGTGAACTGTGTAAATAACTGAAATTCCTTCTAGTCTTTAGGGTTAGACCCGTTACTTGTTCCCACCAATTTTAATACCCAATCATTTATTTGTAATTTATAAACTATGAATAACCAATTCATCTCTTGCCTAGATTGGGACTGAAAGGACCTGGTTTATTCTCCACTCTGAATTATGCACTGTAATCAAATACTTGAACGTAATTACCAGGGGCCAACAGCTGGGGCTCCAGTACTTTGGCCGCCTCATGCGAAGAGCTGACTCATTGGAAGGGTCTGATGCTGGGAGGGATTGGGGGCAGAAGGGGACGACAGAGGATGAGATGGCTGGATGGCATCACGGACTCGATGGACGTGAGTCTGAGTGAACTCCGGGAGATGGTGATGGACAGGGAGGCCTGGCGTGCTGCCATTCATGGGGTCGAAAAGAGTCGGACACGACTGAGGGACTGAACTGAACAGCTGGGGCATAGCGAGTTTTTAATGGATTTTCTATGATTTGTAACTGTTAAAATTGTATATGCTCTTACGTTTTCTCCATTTAGCCAGCTGGATAGTAATTAAGAACAGACATTATGTTCATTTCTTACCAATCCCCTGGGACTGCTTAAAGGCGGTAACCTACTACCCAGCAGATGAATTAATGATATATCTAGATTTACAGTTTTGTCCAAAAAGAACCAGAGGCACATAAAATAGATTCTAAAGTAGATGCAGATCCTTATATTCATTAAAAAGAGTCGGACACGACTGAGGGACTGAACTGAACAGCTGGGGCATAGCGAGTTTTTAATGGATTTTCTATGATTTGTAACTGTTAAAATTGTATATGCTCTTACGTTTTCTCCATTTAGCCAGCTGGATAGTAATTAAGAACAGACATTATGTTCATTTCTTACCAATCCCCTGGGACTGCTTAAAGGCGGTAACCTACTACCCAGCAGATGAATTAATGATATATCTAGATTTACAGTTTTGTCCAAAAAGAACCAGAGGCACATAAAATAGATTCTAAAGTAGATGCAGATCCTTATATTCATTACAATTTCCCCCTTATTAATGTATCATTCCATGAGCATATAAACATTCCCAAATTAAACAAATCTTTTATGAGTTCAGTTACCATTTCTTTCTCTTCTCCACCATAAAACAGATTTCCTTATACTTTTTTCCTTCCACTCCTAATGTTTAAACTGTCAGTATCAATTTTCCTTTTTTCCATTTATCAGCTACATTTAACACAGTAGATCATTCCCTCACAGTATCCGCTCAATTTGGAAATAAATCATATAGCAATACAGTATTAACGTGTACAGTTCGAAAGGTGATCCCAACGAGAATTTCACACACTCCTTCAGTGGTTCTATTTCAGAAGCTGCCACTATTAGTTTCCTTTCTTTGATCCTCATCCTCTCAATTTCTTAATTTCAGATTACAACTTTTCTACATTCATCCCTTTTGTGATTTCATCCAATGCCATGCAACATCATTTGTGTGCAGACAGCTTTCCAATCTGACTTGCCCCTTGCACTCGACAGCCCTACCTAGATGTCTAATGGGCGTCTCAAACTTAACAAAACTGAATTCTTTCTACTCCTTATTTCTAAGCTTTCTCTGTAATTTTACATCAAGCCCCAAACTTGGGCTTTTTTCTATCATATCCTGTAACTAATCCAAAGAATATCCCACTGGCTGCACTTTCAAAATATCTGAATCTTGTATCTCCACAGCTACCACCACTCCAGGCCAAGTCAGCATCTATTGCTTGCATTATTGGAAAAAAAAAAAAAAAAAAAAACCTTTTTAAATGGTTTCCCTGCTTCTACTCTTCCACACAGCAATGATCCTTTTAAGGACTTAAATTAGATAATATCTCTGCTTAAATCTTCTTCTTCACTGTTGTATCCCCAGCACCTAGAATTGGCATGTTAGAAAATGCTCAGTAAATACTGGTTAAGTGAACAGTACACTGTACAAAACAGCAAATTCATTTTACTGAATATAAAAATTCACAAAATCTTTCTTAATACTTGTACTCCTCTCAATCATTTTTTAGTCCCAGGGTCCCTCACTCATCATCCCCTTAGCTCTGTAAACTGACTTTCCTGACAGAAAAACACAGCTGAAATTTGCCTGGGTGCCTATCAATCTTTAATTTTCCGAGGCACACTTGAAATTTGTTACCTGATTTGTTAAGTTCATTCTCGGAAGCAGAATATTTATTTTCAAAATAGGTTCTTTTCCAAAACATCCATTTGGGGTTCTTTTGTAATATCAGAAAATTATTAGAAATGACTCTTTCATTGAAAATCTTTCCTTCTGAGAACTCTAGAACTTCATAAGAGAACTGGCAGTATACTATTTAGATATGTGGAAAATCTGACGTGGGTAATGGTTAATTTGAATTTTGCTGTAAGATACCTTTCTGGATGTAGATGTGAAAGTACTAAGTGAAAAAATTTCAGTTACTGAGGCAAAGTTACCAAATCACAGTTAATTCAATCTTCCTTTTTCTTAAAAAAAAAAAGACAACACTTACTTTCATCCTGCCTAGAGCTCCTCTGCCCGCAGTAGTAGATATAATAGTCATCTGAGTTAAATTCACCCATTCCAGTCCATGGAATCCCTCAGAAGAAACGGAGTAGCCATCATGGGNCATCTCTTTCTGCTTACTTTATATCACTCATCAAAAAATGTCATAAGAAGCTGAAGGATTAGTATCCTTCCAAATGCTTTGAACAAGCATGGCACATAAAGGGAAGGAAAATAGAGCACCTCGCCAGTTGTAGTGTTATAGTCATGAAATATATATTGAAGGTATGAGTGTATGATAAAGCCACAAGGGTATGTAGATGAAAGAATAGAAGATGAAGGCATAGATTTGATTTAGAATAACATCTGAAGCCAAGAATGGGAACGGTCTTCTGGAACTAGATCTCACTAAAAGAAAACTTTACTGAACATTTTATGCTAGTTGAAAGAAAAAAAATCATGTGTGTGAAAGCATGAGGGTCTGTGTGTGTATATATGTATATATACTCTTCAAGCTCTTTAAGTAAAATGATACTTAAAAATACAGAAAACATAAACATCTTGAAAGATCAAACAAAAATTACATTAAATGAAAATAATATCAAAGTGGAAGGGTGAAAAGTTAATAGAAACAAAGCTATTTTAAAAAGAATCATTATATTTGGGATCTTATCAGCAATGATGAATTAATACCTTCACAGTTCTAGAGGAAAATGTTGTTAAGTTTAGATTTCACTCTTATTCATACTATCAATTAAGGAGGGAGGGGGGTGAGGAAAAAATTTTTTTAAGCTATCCAAGGAATAAGAGATTCTTCTCCCAGTGTACATGTTCTAAAATATTACCTCAAGACAGCCTCTAGCAAACTGAAAATAAAAAAGATGAAATGTAGAGGCAAAAGTAAAATGAATAAATAAGCAAATAGTGAACAGATCCAGAAGAACTTCAAAACACAATTCCAGGAGAGTGGCACAGCATACCCGGAACACGATCAGCACAACAAGACTGGAAGGTAACCATGATTATGGTTCCATAATGGATTCCATTCAGCAGGCTGTCTGTTTAAAAAGTGGCAAGATCTTAAGGATAGTTTGAGAAAGGTATATGTTTCTTTGGCAACAAAGAAGAAGAAAGACAATTAGAAATGCAAGAGAAAAAAAAATCTGAGCAGTAAAATGTCTTCCAATATGAAAAATGTGGAAATATAGCATGAATTGAAAAAAATCAATGCTGCAGAGAAATCAGTTTCACTTGACTTTGATGCTTTAAGAAACAAATTTGTTGATGAACACATTCCCACTGAGTGACACAGACTTAACAACAGTGACACTTCATTAGCTAGGGGTCCAATCAATTACTTGAATAAAAAAGAATATTATAATCATTCCTCAGTATTCTGGCTGTCTGTTTAAAAAGTGGCAAGATCTTAAGGATAGCTTGAGAAAGGTATATGTTTCTTTGGCAATAAAGAAGAAGAAAGACAATTAGAAATGCAAGAGAAAAAAAAATCTGAGCAGTAAAATGTCTTCCAATATGAAAAATGTGGAAATATAGCATGAATTGAAAAAAATCAGTGCTGCAGAGAAATCAGTTTCACTTGACTTTGATGCTTTAAGAAACAAATTTGTTGATGAACACACTCCCACTGAGTGACACAGACTTAACAACAGTGACACTTCATTAGCTAGGGGTCCAATCAATTACTTGAATAAAAAAGAATATTATAATCATTCCTCAGTATTCCCAGAGATATTTACTCCTGGACCCTAGGAAATATCAAAATTCATGGATACTCAAGCCCCTTGTATGCTATGGTGTGGTGCCTTGGATCTCCTTACTGGCTGGTTCCACATCTTGGGTTTCAACCAACCCTGGATCATCAATTGATCCAGAGTTGGTCAGATCAGATGTTGATGGGACCTGGTGGTATAGCGGGCTTCTTGTATTTACTTAATCATAAGGTACCAAATGCTATTTAGAATTTTCCCACTTTTAGAATCAACTGCTCAACAAAGAACAGAAGGCTGAATATTGAGCTACGAGAACAGAAAGTACAGGACACACAGCTAGGCTCCAAAATCACTGTGGACAGTGACTACAGCATGAAATTAAAGGAGGCTTGCTCCATGAAGGAAAGTTATGACCAACCTAGGTAGCATATTCAAAAGCAGAGACATTACTTTGCCAACAAAGGTCCATCTAGTCAAAGCTATGGTTTTTCCAGTAGTCATGTATGGATGTGAGAGATAGATCATAAAGAAAGCTGAGCACCGAAGAACTGATGCTTTTGAACTGTGGTGTTGGAGAAGACTCTTGAGAGTCCCTTGAACTGCAAGGAGATCCAACCTGTCAGTCCTAAAGGAAAGCAGTCCTGAATATTCATTGGAAGGACTCATGCTGAAGCTGATGCTGGGAGGGATTGAGGGAAGGAGGAGAAGGGGACGACAGAGGATGAGATAGTTGGATGGCATCACCAACATGATGGACATGAGTTTGAGCAGGCTCCAGGAGTTGTTGATGGACAAGGAAGCCTAGCATGCTGCAGTCCATGGGGTCACAAAGAGTTGGACATGACTGAGAGACTAAACTGAACTGAACTTAGAAATCCAAGCCATCAGATTTTGATCACTTTCCTCTAAAATCACCCTCCACCCCACCTCGCCCTCAATTTTCCTCAGAGCTATTTTGATGTAAAATGTAGCAACCACTGTTACTCCTCCAACCTTTGAATATCTTAACAGGCAAGTAGTTCTAGGTATTTTTACTTTTGAAACTCTCTCTGTTCCTGATCATATCAAATGTATTTTGATCAAATGTACTCACATCCCAGGCTTAATTTAATTTCTCTATATAAAATAAGATGAGTTGAGGAGCAGTTGAACAACGAGATGAGTGAGTAGTTGACATGCTACATTTCTTAGATCTTTAATTAGATTAATTTTCATTTTGCTCAGGGATTTTTTTAAGCTAAAATTTCTAAGCAATACATCTTTTTCAGAATAGAATACTTTCAGATATTCATAGGATCAAGGCTATAGAAGAGATACAGCAGGCACTTTGGTAGAGGATGGGGTTGAGTGCTGTGGGTACAACCTGCTATAGTTGCAAGAGCACTAGCTCTCCAGCTAGAGCTGTAGGGAAATCAATTTAACATCTCTAGGCCTCAGTTCCTCTGCTTAAAGTGAAGGGCAGACACTAATACTATTAGAATGATAGTTATATTTATAACTTAAAACTATTTTTCTGTTTAAAACAGTTTTTATGATGTACCAGATGCTACTTATAGGTTGGGATGAAGGAGCTGTCAATGACGAGTGGCTCTGAACCACGAAGAGCCTACTCTCTTAGATGTTATATTCAGGAGAGGAGGCGTTAGTCATCATTGCAGGCTCACTCGGGTAGTAATGAGCCCCAAGAAGAAAAGTCAAGTCAGTGAAAGTGATAGAGTGCAAGGAGCCTTTTTCTCAGATAGATGGTCATGGGAGTTCTCTTGAAGAAGGTGACATTTGAGCAAAGACATTTAGTAAAATTCTGTGTGCCTAACATTTCCTAGAGGACCAGGAAAGATATAAATATTGGAAATAGTAGGAGGGGCATCACGGCAGCGTGACCCAGACATGACACAGATGTTTTTAGAACTTCACGCCATTTTCCTGATGCCCCAGGCTGGTTCTGTTCTGAGTGTTTAGCAACTAAAATAGTACAGAATTCCATTTGGTGTCCATAGTCTCTTCAAAAAATGTGTTAGAAAATTATAGAATTGCAATCCTGTGCAGAAGAGTTTTAGTTTTATTTAAAGTTTACCTGATGCAAATTTAAGTCTGTGAATTTACAGTAAATGCTAATCTAAGTTTATAAGAAATTATTATGGAAGACATAAAGTAATGCATGATAAAACTGAAAAAGACACGAAGTGATTATTTAATTTACCTCTACTATACAGTGGTGCAGTAGATAAAATGTCATCAATCCTATTTACATATGATGCCCCAGGTGGTGTGGATAATAAGTGAAAGACAATGAGTCATTATCCTGGTCTCACCCCAGTACAGAGTGTTCAACCTTGCACCACAGCTGCTTTTCAAAACATATGCATTGGTCTTATATACAGCCTTTAAAAAAAACCTGAGCATCATTATGAATGTGGGTCACTTACCCTCATAGAGGTGACTCCCTAAGGGTATCCAAACAATGTTTCAGCTAATAAATACTTATGTGAGAGTTCCAGCCAATGAATAGAGACGGCAGAGATATGGAAAGAAACAGCTGAGGTCCTCAGGGAGCAAAGTAGAGAAGGAAAGTATACAATGACAAAAATCACACATAAATAAATATCCAAAGTATGTTTCTCAACCTTGCACCACAGCTGCTTTTCAAAACATATGCATTGGTCTTATGTACAGCCTTTAAAAAAAACCTGAGCATCATTATGAATGTGGGTCACTTACCCTCATAGAGGTGACTCCCTAAGGGTATCCAAACAATGTTTCAGCTAATAAATACTTATGTGAGAGTTCCAGCCAATGAATAGAGACGGCAGAGATATGGAAAGAAACAGCTGAGGTCCTCAGGGAGCAAAGTAGAGAAGGAAAGTATACAATGACAAAAATCACACATAAATAAATATCCAAAGTATGTTTCTCTTCTTATTCCCCCTAATGGAATTTCCAGCATTGAACACTGAAATTTCTCACTTCCAGCTCCTGAATTTTGTCATGATCTTCAGTGTGAGAAGAAAGAGAGAATCTAGAAGATTTACACTGGAGAAAGGATGACCAGTGGCTCTTAACACTGGTTGGACATTAGAATCACTCAAGGAATTTTGAAAAATACCAATTCCTGGGCAACATCCATGTCCTATTGCTTCAGGTTTTTGGGGTAGGTCCACAGCATCAGTATTTTTAAAGCACTCACATGTATTTCCAATTTGCATCTATGTTTGAGGACTAGACAAATAAAGGGAAAACAAAAATGTGAAAAGAGGGAGAAGGATTGGACGCATGGAATGAAAACTTTGTAGTTTCGGCTCAAGGAACTCTGAAGATAGAAGGAATGCAATGGTAAAGAGAAAAAGCTTATGAGAGCATCTTTTATCCATAGGCATGATCCTGGGAATAGCAGAGCTGGAGAGAAAGGACTTAAGATATTTTGCTCTGCAGTAATAACATATTCCCTTTTGTAAATCCAAGTCCTCCAGTGGTTTTTCAATAACCAAAGTAAAAAATCAGAATTCTTTTTCTTTTTTTCACCTGAAAGAGTGCTTTTCTTTTGTTTATTCCATCCAAAGAACCCATTGAGCCTCACTTATTTAGGAGTTACAGAAGTTTGACAGGGTGAATAAAAATGAATTTCCTGATTATGAGAAGGTATTCATGATAATCATAGATACATAATTACTGAACAGTGAGCATATGCCAATGTTCTTCTATTAGATGTATTAAATTATGTAATTGTTCCAGTCACATGAGGTGAGCACTATTATTATATCAGTTCTCTCTTCAAATAAGAAAATGAAGCATAGGAAGATTAAAGAAACATCTCCAGGTCATATATTAATATTTAGAAAATGTGCATGTGTCTATGTGTGTGTGCTCAGTCATGTCTGACTCTTTGAAGCCCCATGGACTGTAGCCCATGAGGCTCCTCTGTCCATGGAATTTTCCAGACAAGGATACTGGAATGGGTTGCCATTTTCTGTTCCAGTGGATCTTCCCAACTCAGGAATTGAACACACGTCTCTCATATCTCCTTCACTGGCAGGCAGATATTTTTTACCACTGCATCACCTGGGAAGCCATATTGAGAAAGAGAGACAGAAACCTGTATGCAGGTCAGGAAGCAACAGTTAGAGCTGGACATGGAACCACAGACTGGTTCCAAATAGGAAAAGGA
>SJXQ01009041.1:0-31532 GCA_006408695.1 Aepyceros melampus
TGAGTGAACTCCGGGAGTTGGTGATGGACAGGGAGGCCTGGCGTGCTGCGATTCACGGGGTCGCAAAGAGGCGGACACGACTGAGCGACTGAACTGAACTGAACTGAGTAAAAAGAAAATGTGAAGAAGTCCCAGGGCTGTTGTTGATCATTTTTTGCAAGTTAAGATGAATGCCATGGACAGTAAAGTTGATAGACAGTGTCTGTCACATAAGCGTCTGCCTCCCATGCGGGAGACCCGGGTTCGATCCCTGGGTCGGGAAGATCCCCTGGAGAAGGAAATGGCAACTCACTCCAGTATTCTTGCTTGGAGAATCTCATGGACTGAGGAGCCTGGTGGGCTGCAGTCCATGGGGTCACAAAGAGTCGGACACGATTGAGTGACTTTATTTACTTACTTACTTACTTACTTACTTTTACTTATAATAAAGTAGGAGTTTAGAGAATTGCCCAACATTAGTGGCTCAGACAGTAAGTGAGAATCGTATAAAGCAAAATTGCACTAGGAATGTAATGGAGATAAAAACTGAATGAATCACTTTTCTAAAGATTGCTATTTTTGAAGCTACACAAAATGAACTTCAAACTACCAAAGTAAGCTTAGGGATAAAGGTTCTTATATGTATATTTGTTCTTTGACCCTTAAAATGTCCTTTATCTGTTTCAATTGAACTTAAATATTCTTTGATGCTGTAGTTGAATTAATGGGCATTCAAATTTTGCCACCTCCTTTTGTGATTTTTCTTACTCATATTCTAAACATAATTTTCTTTTGACCTTTTGTTTATGAAATATCCAGCATGAACTTTGGAAAATGAGTTTGTGTTCAATTCGTTTTCATCAACTAGATCATACTCTTATTGGTGCTGGGGTGTTTTGTTTTTCTCACAATTTGTGAGTGAATGCTATCATAGAATATTATTCAAGACATTGACAAGAAGATGAAAATACTATGAGACTAATCAAGAGCATTTCAGAGCTAAGTATCATTGTTATAATTCAGATCTAAACTGGCCCAAATTCCCCTCAGAAAGGTAATCATTCCCTAATGTTCTAAATGCAATAATTCCCCAAATAGGAGATTAATTTATATGATAATTCTATAAATCTTTCATGGGCAAATCTTCACTCTCAAAAAATAATTCCTGAATATGTTTCCAATTTGGGTAAAAGTTTCAAGTCCCTGTAAAAACACTTGAGTTGAAATCTAATAAAGGAATATTCATGCATCACAGAGTTTCTGAATATTTTTTATTTCCCTTGATTCCAACTTATACTTCTAGTGTAAATGCTGTGAATAATTAGAAGGGTTAGAATTTTTAATAGCATTTTATATCTGAGAATATAATTATCTATTGTTAATAATTTGTTGCTTACCAAAGTCTATCTAGCCCAGTATTGTTTTATTTTAATTTCTTACCATAAATTGATATAAGAATAACTATTATGGAATAAAGAATTTTACAGGCAACAACTGAAAGTAGATTTGTCCAAGGACTCTTGAGGACTGAACACCAGTTCCACTATATCATTACTTATTAGTGAATAAAACCTTGGGAATAATTCAGTTCCCCACTAAAAAAAATTATGTCTATATCTATATATAGATACATATTTAGATATAAAGAGATATGGATATATGAATATGTATATCTCAAAAAGCTTATATCTCATAGATTTGTTGTAAAAACATCTGAGATAATATATCTGAAGCACCCAGAATATTCTAGGCAGTTAATAAATGCTTGTTTTAAAATAGCAAATATAATAGCTAATCTTTACTAGATGTTTAAAATGTGCCTGGCCCTAGAGACAGTGATGAAGCAAACAGTCAAAATAGTCTCCTCTAGGAGTTTCTATCCAGTCGGGAGTAGAGAGATAATAACCAGGCAAAACAATAAAGAGGATTTCAATAGATGATCTGAGTGATCCGTCTACAACATACAGAAGCGATGGAAGAAATGCTGGAGATGGGCAAAACTGAAAGCTTCTCTAAGGAGATGCCATTTGTCTAGAAGCTGAACAATTAAAAAGTAGACTACACTAATATTGCTAAGAAATGTAATCATTGCCCATTTTGAATGAACATGGAGACTAAAAAAAAAAATAAAGTAGACTACACAAAGAACTTGCATGAAGACCAAAAAGTATGTAGCTAGCTTGAGTAACCAAAAGCCCGTTCATTCAGTTGCTCAGTCATGTCTGACTCTTTGTGGCCCCATGGACTGTAGCCCTCAAGGCTCCTTTGTCCGTGGGATTTCCCAGACAAGAATACTGGAGTGGGTTGTCATTCTCCCCTGCAGTGGGTATTCCTGACCCAGGGATCGCAGCTGCATCTCCTACACTGCAGGTGAATTCTTTACTGCTGAGCCACAAGGGGAGTCCCCCGAAGCCAGTTTGAATCAAGTGTTGTGAATGAGGGATTGTTTTACAAGACGGGATCTGAGGGAACGGCAGGAGCCCAGTCACACATATTGTGGTAAAGTTATAGTAAGGAAGTTGGGTTGTATTAATATTCTAGACTGTTTGGGAGCCACTGAGGGTTTCTAAGTAGGAGAGGTACTGTGACCAGAATTTGAGTTTACTCTGAGTGTTGTGTGAAGAATGAAACATAAGGAGGTAAGAGGGGAAGCAGGAGATCAGCCTGGAATTAAATTGTCCTGGTTAAATATGACGGTTGTTTGAATTAGAACACTGTCCGTAAAGACAGAATAACCAAATGATTCCAGGTACGTTTTGTTTTGTTTTTGTCTTGTTTTTTTGATGCTTTATTTATTGATTTTTAATTAATTAATGTATTTGGCTGTGTCAGGTCTTAGCTGCACAGGTGAGATCTAGTTCCCCCACCAGAGGCTGAACTGCAGCCTCCTGAATACAAGCATGGGGTTTTAGCCACTGGACCACCAGGGAAGTCCTTCCAGGTACATTTTGGCTGTAGAGCAACATGAACTGCTGATAAATTAGCTGTCGGGGAGGGAGGTTGAGAAAAAGAGAGACAAGAATGGCTTACATATTTGCGGCTTGCGCCATTGGGTGATTGATGGCTCCACTCCTTAAGATAGAGGGTACTGGGAGAGAAGAGATGGGGAAATTTAAGAGCTTTTTTAGCATCAACTAAGTCTGAGATGTCCACAAAGGATTCAAATAGATATGTCAAGTAAGACATACAGAGTAGAGGGCAAGAGTCTGGGTTAAAAATTTAAATGTGCAATTCATTAACATGTAGATGCTATTTAAAGCAGCAGGACTAGATACATTTACCTAGAGAGAGACTAAAAAACTTTTTGTTAGTGATATAATACAGTGTATTGTGATTTCATACAATACTGTAGTAATACAAACTCAACTACTTCCAGAGCTAAACTGGGAGGATGGGAGGCACTGGACAGAAAACAAAACATGAAATTATGAGTGGAAGTAACTGCTGGTTGAACTAACAGAAAGGTATTGGTTTGCCAAATAAGATTCACTAAAATTATCTTACTAAGTGTTAAGTGTAGTCGCTCAGTCGTGTCCAACTCTTTGTGACCCCATGGACTGTAGCCCATCAGGCTCCTTTGTCTGTGGGCTTCTCCAGGCAAGAATACTGGAGTGGGTTGCCATTTCCTTCTCCAGCGGATCTTCCCAACCCAGGGATCGAACCTGAGTCTTTCGTATCACAGGCAGATGCTTTACCCTCTGAGCCACCAGGGAAGCTATCTTACTATTAAGCTTCATATAAATAATGAAGAACGGGGAAAGCTGAAATTGTTCTGGTGTCCAGAGTACGGGCCCTCAGCTTCTTCCTTCATGTCAGATCTGCCTTTCAGACCAGAGTACCAGGTGAACAGTCTGAGAAAGTTGTGCTGGTGACCTCACCCAACAGGAAGCATTTTAGGCTATGAAATATACCCATTTGTGTGACTACATGGTTACATAGTTTATATAACATTCTCTAGGAAGCTGTGCCTTATAAAGTCATAGACTGAAGCTTATTCTGCCAAAAGTCTTCATTAGATAAAGATTTTACGTCTAGAATACAACAGTGATTTAATCGTTAGTCAAGTGTTAGCATATTTAATTGACTTTAGACAAAACCATCTGAGATCTTTCTGATAACATCTCCCACATACCCCCGGTAAATAAAGAGAAACTGACCATAGGCTAGTGGCTCAACTGTTTCCCTCCCACCAGTATCTCCAGGAAACAAGGTATGACCATCAGGATGGATGACACAGGTGAGATAGAGGGATGTGTTTTGGGGGGGAAGGCAAACATGTAAAGGAAGGAGGAGGATAGAGTGCTGGCTTTGTCATTCATGTGACTGAGGTCATAGGAAATTATGAGAGAAGCAGGATTAAAGTGAAAGAGTACAGTAAGGGTCTTTTATTAATGAGGTAGAATGACTGGTGGGTTGAAAAATGATAAAATTAAGGAAGTTAAGGAAAATTTGGGAATGTAGATGATAGGGACAGATTATGAAGCAGAAGCATGGATTGGAATACCTGGCTAGTTCTTTCTTGTCAGGAGGGTATTTGATACTCTTACATTTTGATAGGATTAGTCTTGAGATTCTTTTAAAAGGCCAGTGGTCCATTTTGGTTTTGTCCCTAGATGGGGAAACAATGGAAACAATGACAGAGTTGATTTTCTTGGGCTCCAAAATCACTGCAGATGGTGACTGCAGTCATGAAATTAAAAGATGCTTGCTTCTTGGAAGGAAAGCTCTGACAAACCTAGACAGTATATTAAAAGCAGAGATGTTATTTTGCCAACAAAGGTTTGTATAGTCCAAGTTATGGTTTTTCCAGTAGTCACGTATGGGTGTGAGAATTGGACCATAAAGAAAGCTAAAAAAAAAAAAAAAAGAAAGAAAGAAAGCTAAGTGCCAAAGAATTGACTGTGAACTGTGGTGTTGGAGAAGACTCTTGAGAGTCCCTTGGACTGCAAGGAGATCAAATCAGTCAATCCTGAATGGAATCAATTGGAAAGACTGATGCTGAAGCTAAAACTCCAATACTTTGGCCACCTAATGCAAAGAACTACCTCGTTAGAAAAAACCCTGATGCAGGGAAAGATCAAAGGTGGGAGAAGAAAGGGACGACAGAGTCTGAGATGGTTGGATGGCATCTTGACTCAATGGACATGAGTTTGAGTAAGCTCCAGGAGATGGTGAAGGACAGGGAAGCCTGGCATGCTGCTGTCTATGGGGTTGCAAATAGTCACCCATGACTGAGCAACTGAACAACAAGGGCCTTGAGGCAACTTAACTCTACTTCTACTACATTGAATTTAAGCAAGGAAATTAAGATAAAAGAAAATTGCTATTTAACATTTCATGTGAGTTTGTTTTTTTGTTTCTTTTCATAACATTTTTGTTTACTCTAAAATCTCACTTAAAGGTGATGAATTTTTAGTTGTTTTCTAAAAAATATTTGTGAACTTTCATTTACTAATTCAATTAACACAATGGGTCAAAAATTATAAAGTACTCTTATAATACTTTGTTTAGAAATTACTTTAGAGCCTGAAATGCATTCTTTTTAATTAGAAAAAATTCACATGAAAATATCAGAAGTGGAAAGCCATTCAAAAATAAATCTGGTTAATAAAATATGAAATCAAAGTGAATGATACTGTTTATAAGGTAAATAAAATATGACTATAACAGGGACACTTTAAAAAGAGATGTTGAAGATAATTCAAAAAGAGATACTCCAAAAATATTTTTAGGAATTATAATATTAAAATAAATGTTTGGTAAAGTAAGGAGGAAAGAAGTTAAAGTGTTAGTTGCTTAGTTGTATCCTACTCTTTGTGACCCCATGGTATGTAGCCCACCAGGTTTCTCTGTCCACAGATTTTTCCAGGCAAGAATACTGGAGTGGGTTGCCATTCTTTTCTCCAAGGGATGCAACCTGGGTCTCCTGAATTGCAGGTGGATTCTTTACCATCTGAGCCAATATGTATTTAAATAGAAAACTTCTAGAGTTTGTTAAAACATTAATTTAATGCATGTGACATGAATGATGTCCCCAAATCTGTATTTTTTTCACAATCTCAAATTTTAATCTAGTAAACACTCAAGTTGTTCTTTAGGAGCAGTGGGCTGGTCAGCTTTACCACACTTCCATATATTTGTTTTCTAAGGATAAACAAGCCCACATGGCTTCACATGTCCATTTTGAAGGACACAACAGGCAGCATAAACTTCTGCTGCCCTTGGTTCCCTTCCCAGGTTTCATCGTCCCTTCCAGGCAATGCGGAGGTAGGCAGAGGTAGATGCTATCTATACTCATGGTAGAATGTGTGACAGGAAATAACCTGGAGACTAAGGAGACCCCATCTGTCTCCTGCCTTCTAAAGGGGGACATTGTCTTCAATACCTTGGATGCTCTCTAGGGAGGGAGACTTTTTGCTTTGTTACCCAGAGATGTAAGCCAGCCTGGTGCCTGCTTTGGAGCAGTTTTCCAAACATCCCTGAAAGAAGCTGCCCATGCTTTTTGCTCAGCAGAGCTGCACAGAGACCAGAATCAGCTCCCACACTCCTTTGAGGAAAGTTTTAAAAGAAGGCATAGCTAGTACTTAAAATAGGCCAGGGTAGAGTATCTCAAACTACTTCAACTTTAAAATTTCTTAACCATCTAGTGCCTTTTAAAAACCATGTTCCAGTCCCAAATGAAAACAAATGAAAAATGTGACAAAAAAACACTAGAATTAATAAAAGGAATGCTATTGCTTTAAATTATTGCTGGATATACAATAATTCAATCTTTCTAACATTGTCAGAGAATGACTCATTCCCCTTCAGTGAGTTTTCCAAAAATTAAAAATGAGTGCTTCAAGAATAAAATATTTCTAGACATTTCTCAAAATTTAGATTTTTAGTTTCCTGTTCTCTTTTTAATATTTAGCAAAACTGGAACTTGAGGTTTCCCATGGTTTTAGGCTCATAAACTTCTAAGTGTATGAAAATGAATGAGGTAAGTTTCAGAGATTTTATAAGGCCTTTATACCATTTCCTTGGATGTTTAGAGTTTTTTTTCCATATTTTCCTGGATTTGATAGTGGTTTACAGAGGGCTGAGTTTGCCTCTTTACCTGAATAGCTCTTTCTAGATGTCATATTCCCTTATTGTTTTTAAACACTAAGACTCATCATTGCTGGGCCTTTTGGTAAGATCAAGTGTGGTATCAAGACTCATCATTATTTACTTAAAAGATACAAGAAGCTGTTTAATTCATGGAGAATGGCTAGCAGCCACACTGAATACTGACAGAGAGCACCTGGAAGCTCAGAGATTAATGTAGAATTACTTATCCAGGAGAAGGCAATGGCACCCCACTCTAGCACTCTTGCCTGGAAAATGCCGTGGGCGGAGGAGCCTGGTAGGCTGCAGTCCACGGGGTCACTAAGAGTCTGACACGACTGAGCGACTTCACTTCACTTCACTTAGCCAGGAAGTTAAGTCTGCTGCAGACTAATCTAAGCAATACCACACCCTCTCACAGGTCTTTTAAACTAGCCTCTACTATCACAGGCAATAGAAGACTTAAGATTACTTTTTTTAAAATTTATTTTTAATTTAAAAAAATTCTTAAAAATTTTTTTTAAGTGGAGTATAATTACTTTACAATGCTGTGTGTTTCTGCTGTACAAAAACATGAATCAACTCTTAAGTTCATACATTCTCTCTCTCTTGAGCCTTCTTCCCACCCCCTCATCCCACCTCTCCAGGTTAGCACAGAGCACAGAGCTGAGATCCCTGCTATACAGCAGCTTCTCACTAGTTATCTATTTTACACATAGTAGTGTATATATGTTGCTACTCTCAGTTCATCCCACTCTCTCCTTCCCGCTCTGTGTCCACAAGATCATTCTCTTCACCTGCATGTCTATTCATGCCCTGCAAATAGGTTCACCAGTACTGTTTTTTCCTAGAATCCATATATATATACAAGCGTGCATGCCTGCTGAGTCTCTTCAGTCATGTCCGACTCTGTGAGACCCTATGGACTGTAACCCACCAGGCTCCTCTGTCCATGGGATTCTCCAGGTAAAAATACTGGAGTTGGTTGCCATGCCCTCCTCGAGGGGATCTTTCCAACCCAGGTTTCAAATCTGCATTTCCTGCATTGCAGGCAGATTTTTACCACTGAGCCACCGAGGAAGAATACATATGCATTACTGCTGCTGCTAGTCTCTTCAGTCGTGTCCGACTCTGCGATCCCATAGACAGCAGCCCACCAGGCTCCGCCGTCCCTGGGATTCTCCAGGCAAGAACACTGGAGTGGGTTGCCATTTCCTTCTCCAATGCATGAAAGTAAAAAGTCAAAGTGAAGTCACTGAGTCGTGTCCAACTCTCAGCGACCCCATGGACTGCAGCCCACCAGGCTTCTTCATCCATGGGATTTTCCAGGCAAGAGTACTGGAGTGGGGTGCCATTGCCTTCTCCTACATATGCATTAATATACAATATTTGTTTTTCTCTTTCTGACTCACTTCACTCTGTATGACAGACTCTAGGTTCATCCACATTGCTACAAAGGACCCAATTTCATTTCATTCTATGGCTGAGTAATATTCCATTGTATATATGTACCACAACTTCTTTATCCATTCATCTTTCAATGGACATCTAGGTTGCTTCCACATCATACCTATTATAGATAGTATTGCAATGAACATTGGGGTATATGTGTCTTTTTGAATTATGGTTTTTCTCAGGGTATATGCCCAGTAGTGGGATGGCTGGGTTAAATGGTAGTTTTATTCCCAGTTTCTTAAGGAAACTTCATACTGTCCTCCATAGGAGTTGTATCAATTTACATTTCCACCAACAGTGCAAGAGGGTTTCCTTTTCTCCACATTCTCTTTAGCATTTGTTTACATATTTTTTCCTTTCATTTAATTTATAGATTTTTTGGATGATAGTCATTCTGATTGATGTGAGGTTATGGTTACTTTAAAAAAATAACATCTATTATTTTTTTTCTTCTGTAAAGATGCATTGTAACAGATTTGAAAATTAAAAGAATAAGAAATGAAAAATCTACCCATAATCCTATTACCCATATAGCACCAGTGTTCACATTTTGGCTTAGTTTCCATGATGGGGTTTTCTCTTTTTCTCTTTGTAAGCATCTGTGGATCTAACGTTGTTGACATAAAGCTCTTGTTTTGCATCCCATCTATCTCTTTTTTTTTCATTTATGATATCTGACCATTTTCCCGTGTCAACATTTTTTAGTCATTTTTAATTCCTGAGCTTTCTCTCCATTTCTGTGTTTTTAAATCCTTTTCTTTCCTGGGCATCCTTCTAACCCAGGTTGAATTGACTGCCTCCTTGAGTGCCCCGGTCTCTTGCACACAGAAAAGTGTTTGGTTCAAATACTCAGGACACTTCGGTTTGCTATTTCTGATCTCTGCTGTTAGATGGTATACCTTCTGAAGTCAAGATCAAGGTCCTTCACCTCTGTATCACACACATTTTACATGAAGGGAGTAGAAGATCACTAAAAGTTTGTTGAATGAATGTAGAATTGATAACCATTGTTTCAAAATCTGTTCAAATATCATCTTTTCACAATAATTGCCTCCATGGCAAAATACTGTCTTCTGTTTAGGGACTTTGTATCATTTTTCTTTTCATGATAACTGCTATTTATTTATGTACCTTTTCCTTATGAAAATAAAAGCTTCTTAAGGGCAGAGGCAATGCTATCTTTAATGTCACAGCTCTCTTCTCAGGGTAGGGTAGAAAATCTACATACAGGAAATTATCAAGTATTTGAATTGAATCAGGAGGATATGACCTATCAAATTAAATCCTGCCTATGAAAATCAGTAATTCAAACATATTAATTTTATTATAAATAATTATTTTCTCAAATGAGGACATCTAGAGGGGGAAAAACCATAAAATAAATAGCACCATTTAAAATTTCTGTATGAGAAGATTTTCATAAAGATTTCTGGTATAATATTTATATAATGTATTCAAAACTTACATATTTAGAGAAAATATTGTTCCTTGCATGCATGCATGCTAAGTTGCTTCAGTTATGTCCAACTCTGTGCAACCCCATAGATGGCAGCCCGCCAGGCTCCTCCGTCCACAGGAATCTCCCTAGTATCTTATTTTGTCATCACCAAACATGTCAACAACATATATTTTTTGTGATTGTGATGGCATGTCTGTTTATTTTAAGAAACTCTAGATCATTCTTCAAAAGTCACTTTCCAAGACTCTTTCATGAACACTTAGGTTTCCTTTCTTTCTCCTTCTCTTTTTTTAAAAAGTTATTTTTAATATTTATTTACTGATTTGGCTGCATTGGATCTTCACTGCAGCATGTGGCATCCATAGTTGCAGCATGTGGAATCTATTTCCTGACCCGGGATCGAACAGGCTCCCTGTGTGGGAAACGTGGATCCTCAGCCACTGGACCACCAGGGAAGTCCTCTCCTTCTCTCTTTTCATAAAGTCAAAACAAAGGTATTATTTTGGCTAGATTTTTAGAATTTATCCTCTGAAAGATAAGTGTAAGTTTATGCCAGATCGTGTGATTTTCTCTCTTGTTCTACAAATGCACATTTTTGAACCTGTAATATAAATATTATGATTCATAAAAACTGAAAAAATATGGCACCCTTTTGACCTGTTCTCCTTTTTCTAAAAATAACTCATATTTATTACCTTTTCTTATTGAAATTTTAATATCTGGGTATTACAGTAGAAAAACTGTTCACTACATATGCAATGGGTGATATTGTTATGTTAACTGCCTACTTTATATTACAGTTATACATAATTTTGACATCCATAAAGGTGATTGAATATCATAATAATGTTTAAAGGAGTTATACCATTTTTCAGTTTTATTTCAGGTAACAGAATATTTTATCCCAGGCATGTGATAACCATACTATTTGAATATCTAGTCCTATATATGGTATTCAGGCTGTCCTGTGCCAATAAAAATATCCTTGAACTAGAAATTGAGGTTTTTCAATCCAGTTTCTCTATTATATCAGAAGCCATTTGAATGTAAACAAGTTTTTATTCTAAATCCAGTTGCTTTTTCTGTAATACTCCCCTCAGATACTTGATAACTATTTCCTGAACATCTGCTGTATTCAAAACACTGTGAACAAAAGGTTTAAAGTACAGACTCTAACAGAATAGTGGTGTCAAAGTAGAATTTTCAAGAAGTTAAATATATAACTTTCATATGAACATAAAGTGAGTACATGTCAAATATTAATTCACTAATGAATGATAGAACCTGCATGATGGTAAGGATGGTTCAAAAAGAATAAGAAAGAAGGAAGTATTCAGAGTAGCTAAAGAAAATTAATGCTTAAATAAGATTACTTATTTGGGTAGAAACCTGGTTAATGTCCTATAGGGCAATAAAACTGCATTGGTATAGGACAAACATCATATAAGCCTACCACTTATGACTATCCTTACAGAGTTGTAAATTATCTAAACCAATAGTAAAATAGCAAGTTCAACAAAGGCACATACTCTAAGAAATCAGATAATCCTTGGCTTGGCCTGATAATGCTCAGCAAAAACATCGAACAAAAACACAGCAATTTCCTTAATTTATTTATAAGTTTTGGATAGTTTTCTTAGCGAGAGGAAAGAGAGATCAGTAACTCAGATTAAAATATGACCCGTACTTAGTGCAGGCAGGAGTAAGTTACTATCAAATCACAGTAAAACAGTACCAACAAGGGATGGTAGGACAAGAGGAAAGGTATTTTCAAGTAAGATGCTTAAATGCTAAGAACAATTTTCTTGAGATCTGAAAAACAGGTAACAAGGCAGTAAAGGATCCTTCAGGAATAGAAACAGATTCATTGATATTCTGCCTTTGATTCTTGAATGGCTGATATGTGTTGCATATGAGACAAAAAAAAAAAAAACAGGAATAAAAGAAGCTATTCTGAGCAATGAGCATATGCAGGGGTGGGAAGCAGACTTTTTTTTTTTTTTTAATAGAAAGATTAATCCAACTCAGAAAGTCTGGAGCAAATAGAAAACAAAGAACAAAGAACAAAGCCTTCATATCAGGAGGAATGCTCCTAGTATCTTGGGAAAGGCAATCAACTGGGGAATAATTTTGGACCTCATGACCACATATTACCTTGCCATTTTCATAAGGTAATAGTGCTGGTAGTACTTATGATCAGCTTCTCTTGTCATGGTTTCCCCACGGGAATAGCTATTACAGTTTGATGGCTTGATTGTAGATTCCACAGGGGCATTTTATCAATATACAGGTGTGCTTGGTAACAGACCAACAAAAATTCATCATCTGACTCTAGTGTAAGAGAGGAGAATGCTTAACCCCATTTTACACTTTCCTTTTCAATCATAAACCCTGGAATAATCATTGAAATCATTACATTTTTATTTGATTATATTTAAATCATTATAATTTCTGTTATTTTCAAATTCATATTTTAAGTCTTTTTTCTAACATAAAAAAACTTTGTTGAAATTCTTGCTATGCCAATTTTTGGCAAAAGAAACCTTATAATTAATAATGTAAAGTTCTTTTGTTTCAAATATCTCTCATTGTCTTTTAGCCTAGGACTTTAGCAAACCAAGCCAAAAAAAAAAAAAAGTTAAAAGGTATATAGTCACATGATTGGATAAAACTATATTCATTTATAATGGTAGCTTATGTAAAATTATGCATATTCGTCTATACATTTTATATGAGTCCTTAGAGACCATTTTCAAATCCATTTTGATTAAAAATGTGAGTGTAATATTTGGTCTTGCCATAAATGAACATATCTACAAAGCAGAAACAGACACACAGATATAAAGAACAAATTTGTGGTTGCTAAGAGGTGGAAGAGGTAGGGGAGGGAAGGAGCAGGAATTTGGGATTAGATGATGCAAACTAATATATATAGGATGGATAAACAACAAAGTCCTACTATACAGCACAAGGAACTATGCTCAGTATACTGTGATTCATCATAATGGAAAAGAATTTGTAAAAAGAGTATATGCATGTATAACCAAATCATTTAGCTGCTTAGTAGAAATTAACACAACAGTTTAAATCAACTACACTTCAGTAAAATACAAAAATAAAAAATTAAAAAATAATTAGTCTTGCTTGTTTAGAAAATCATATATGATCTTATTTGTATGTATTTTCCTCTCTCATTTGTTTTCCAAGCTTTCCTATCTCTCTGTGTCCTAACTTATTTCTTATGAGAAAGAGAAACGTGGCCTGTGACAGCTAGAAGCTGCTCTTGAACCATCAGTTAGACCCGGTCTTGTTAGCTGCTGATCTCATGTCTTGGTATTCTCCTGCTGATTATAAACAATTTTATAGGACACCAATCAGACAATGACAAAGATGTCACTAACATATGTTACTATAATGGATTAAGACAAAATAAGGCCATTTCATACACATGTCTAAACACAGATTGAAAACATGAACATAATCAAAAGGACAAAAATAAGCAAATATCCTCCTTTTCTGAGTAACACGAATAAGGGCTGCTTCTATACTAATCAGAATTTTAGCCACATTCTACTCTTCTAGATAAGATTCATTAAAATACCTATAGCAGACGCACTCCAAAATGGCCCAGTTATCCTACCTTCTAGTTCTCACCCTTATGTATTTCTTCTCTTGAATGTAGGCAGAATCCCTAATTTTCGTTTAACCAGTGTAATATAATAAAGATAATGAGATTTAATTTCCATGATTACATTTTATAAGATGGTAAAAATCCCCATCTTGCCAACAGACTATTTGCTACCCGTCCCTGCTGACTTTGATGAAGTAAGTCACCATATGGAGAAGCCTGAATTGCAAGCAACTAAGGTGGCCTCTAGTTGACAACCAGGAAGGAACTGAGGCTCTCAAGTATCAGTCAGTTCAGTCATTAAGTCGTATCCGACTCTGCGACCCCATGGACTGCAGCATGCCAGGCTTCCCTGTCCATCACCAACTCCTGGAGCTTGGGCAAACTCATGTTCATTGAGTCAGTGATGCCATCCAACCATTTCATCCTCTGTCATCCTCTTTTCCTCCTGCCTTCAATCTTTCCCGGCATCAAGGTCTTTTCAAAGGAGTCAGTTCTTCATATCAGGTGGCCGAAGCATTGGAGTTTCAGCTTCCTGATCTCCTTGCTGTCCAAGGGACTCTCAAGAATCTTCTCCAACACCACAGGCCGAAAGCATCAATTCTTTAGCACTCAGCTTTCTTTAAAGTCCAACTCTCACATCCATACATGACTATTGGAAAAACCATAGCTTTGACTAGACAGACCTTTGTTGGCAAGTAATGTCTCTGCTTTTTAATATGCTGTCTAGGTTGGTCATAACTTTTCTTCCAAGGAGCAAGCATCTTTTAATTTCATGGTTTCAGTCACCATCGGCAGTGATTTTGGAGCCCAAGAAAATAAAGTCTGTCACTGTTTCCATTGTTTCCCCATGTATTTGCCATGAAGTGATGGAATCAGATGCCATGATCTTCATTTTTTTGAATGTTGAGTTTTAAGCCAGCTTTTTCACTCGCCTCTTTCACATTCATCAAGAGGCTCTTTAGTTCTTCTTCACTTTCTGCCATAACGGTGGTGTCATCTGCGTATATGAGGTTATTGATATTTCTCCTGGAAATTTTGATTCCAGTTAGTGCTTCATCCAGCCCAGCATTTTGCATGATGTACTCTGCATATAAGTTACATAAGCAGGGTGACAATATACAGCCTTGACGTACTCCTTCCCCGATTTGGAAACAGTCTGTTGTTCCATGTCCGGTTCTAACTGTTGCTTCCTGGCCTGCATACAGATTTCTCAGGAGGCAGGTCAGGTGGTCTGGTATTTGCATCTCTTTCAAAATTTTCCACAGTTTACTGTGATCCACACAGTCAAAGGCTTTGACATAGTCAATACAGCAGAAATGGATGTTTTTCTGGAACTCTCTTGCTTTCTCTATGATCCAAAGGATGTTGGCAATTTGATCTTTGGTTCCTCTCCCTTTTCTAAAACCAGCTTAACAACTGGAAGTTCATGGTTCACATACTGTTGAAGACTGACTTGGATAATTTTGAACATTACTTTGCTAGTGTGTGAGATGAGTGCAATTGTGCGGTAGTTTGAGCATTCTTTGGCATTGCCTTTCTTTGGGATTGTAATAAAAACTGACCTTTTCCAGTCCTGTGGCCACTGCTGAGTTTTCCAAATTTGCTGGCATATTTAATACAACACTTTTACAGCATCATCTTTCAGGATTTGAAATAGCTCAGCTGGAATTCCATCACCTCCACTAGCTTTGTTCATAGTGATGCTTTCAACGGCCCTGACTTTGCATTCTAGGATGTCTGGCTGTAGGTGAGTGTATGAAAACCCACAAAAAGCTGAATCCCACCAACAACCATAGGAGGAGCATGGAAATGGACCCTCTCCCTATCAGGCCTTGAGATGAGATCACATCCCCAGCTGACACTTGGATTATAGTCCTGTGAAAAATTCTAAAACAGAGAATCCATCTAGTCTGTGGCTAGAGTCCTGACTCACAGAATAATGAGACAAATGTTTGTTGTTTTCAGCTGTTAAGTTTGTAGCCATTTGTTATTCAGCATTAGCTAGCTAATACAATAGCCAGTTGAAGAACTGTCTCCAATTCATGACAACATTCAATGTACAGCAAAGATCCACTTCCTCCAAGCTGTCCTGAATCACCTAATATAAACTCCAACTTTATAAAGCATTCCAAACTCATTCTCATTGAAACATTGTGCATTTTTCTGTGTTGCAAAGATTACAACTCTCCCCAAATTTGTTCAAGCACAGATGTGTTTGTCTTGGGCTATTAAGCACTGATACTTGTCCTCTGTCTTTCAATATTGAGCTGTTTTTATCAATGGACCATTGACCTGCCAAAGACCAACAGAGGCACTTACTGATGATCACAATGAAACCAAGTTTGATAGTCCTACTGCAGAACCCCTGCGTGACAGAATCTTAGTACTGTCTTAAAGTGAAAAATTTAGGGGAAGAAATTTATAAGGTTTTAGGGCCTTGGCGGAGAAGGCAATGGTGCCCCACTCCAGCACTCTTGCCTGGAAAATCCCATGGACAGAGGAGCCTGGTAAGCTGCAGTCCATGGGGTCGCGAAGAGTCAGGCATGACTGAGTGACTTCACTTTCACTTTTCACTTTCATGCATTGGAGAAGGAGGTGGCAGCCCACTCCAGTGTTCTTGCCTGGAGAATTCCAGGGACGGGGGAGCCTGGTGGGCTGACATCTATGGGGTCACACAGAGTTGGACATGACTGAAGCAACTTAGCAGCAGCAGCAGCAGCAGCAGGGCCTTGGCTATGTATTTTAAAGTGGCTCTTGCAAGGTGAAGAACTTGTTGGTACTTGGCTGAGTTTATGGCATAGTGATTTTGGATTGATACATACAAAAAAACACAGCTCTTAAATAAGCCTTGAACAAAGCTTTTTGTTTTGTTAACTATGCCGTTTTAATTTATTCTTTGTTATCTTTTAGGAGCAAATATTTCCAGGATCTAATATCTAAATTGCATTTACTTGTCCTCAGTATTATTCAGCAGAGGGACAAGGAATTAAATAGGTTTCAAATTTTCAAATCATTCTATCATGAACCTTACTGCTAGTTGTAGGTAATGATGCACTTAACAAGACCATCAAATTTCACTTTTAACATAGACTGAATCTGTTCTCTTGCTAAAAAGGATAGATCTAACCCTTCGTTCGTTCATTCAGTCGCTCAGTCGTGTCCGACTCTTTGCGACCCCATGAATCGCAGCACGCCAGGCCTCCCTGTCCATCACCAACTCCCGGATTTCACTCAGACTCACGTCCATTGAGTCCATGATGCCATCCAGCCATCTCATCCTCTGTTGTCCCCTTCTCCTCCTGCCCCCAATCCCTCCCAGCATCACGGTCTTTTCCAATGAGTCAACTCTTCTCATGAGATGGCCAAAGTACTGGAGCTTCAGTTTTAGCATCATTCCTTCCAAAGAAATCCCAGGGTTGATCTCCTTCAGAATGGACTGGTTGGATCTCCTTGCAGTCTAAGGCACTCTCAAGAGTCTTCTCCAACACCACAGTTCAAAAGCATCAATTCTTCTGCGCTCAGCCTTCTTCACAGTCCAACTCTCACATCCATACACGACCACAGGAAAAACCATAGCTTTGACTAGACGGACCTTAGTCAGCAAAGTAATGTTTCTGCTTTTGAATATACTATCTAGGTTGGTCATAACTTTTCTTCCAAGGAGTAAGTGCCTTTTAATTTCATGGCTGCAGTCACCATCTGCAAGTGATTTTAGAGCCCAAAAAAAATAAAGCCTGACACTGTTTATACTGTTTCCCCATCTATTTCCCATGAAGTGATGGGACCAGATGCCATGATCTTCGTTTTCTGAATGTTGAGCTTTAAGCCAACTTTTCCACTCTCCTCTTTCACTTTCAACAAGAGGCTTTTTAGCTCCTCCTCACTTTCTGCCATAAGGGTGGTGTCATCTGCATATCTGAGATTATTGATATTTCTCCCAGCAATCTTGATTCCAGCTTGTGTTTCTTCCAGTCCAGCANCTTCACAGTCCAACTCTCACATCCATACATGACCACAGGAAAAACCATAGCCTTGACTAGACGGACCTTGGTCGGCAAAGTAATGTCTCTGCTTTTGAATATACTATCTAGGTTGGTCATAACTTTTCTTCCAAGGAGTAAGCGTCTTTTAATTTCATGGCTGCAGTCACCATCTGCAGTGATTTTGGAGCCCAAAAAAACAAAGTCTGACACTGTTTCCACTGTTTCCCCATCTATTTCCCATGAGGTGATGGGGCCAGATGCCATGATCTTCGTTTTCTGAATGTTGAGCTTTAAGCCAACTTTTCCACTCTCCTCTTTCACTTTCAACAAGAGGCTTTTTAGCTCCTCTTCACTTTCTGCCATAAGGATGGTGTCATCTGCATATCTGAGGTTATTGATATTTCTCCCGGCAATCTTGATTCCAGCTTGTGTTTCTTCCAGTCCAGCGTTTCTCATGACGTGCTCTGCATATAAGTTAAATAAGCAGGGTGACAATATACAACCTTGATGTACTCCTTTTCCTATTTGGAACCAGTCTGTTGTTCCATGTCCAGTTCTAACTGTTGCTTCCTAACCTGCATACAGATTTCTCAAGAGGCAGGTCAGGTGGTCTGGTATTCCCATCTCTTTCAGAATTTCCCACAGTTTACTATGATCCACACAGTCAAAGTGATTTATTATTAAGAAGGGAATTTTTACAATACAAAGGTCTACCATCTCCTAATATAGGGTATTTTTAGTTTTAGCCTTTTTAAATAATCACCCTTTGTCTGGGCAGCACATTCCCAACAAAAACCTGCTCAGGTCATTCTGACCCTGAGAATCGTGCTATGCTGTAACCTGCATGTCCATCAAAGTTTAACTTTGTGGGAAGTCACTGAAGCTTGTCAGTTCCTGATAGTATTGCCTGCATCTGCAAGTGTTATTTTGCTTATTAAACAACATTTGTTTCAAACGTTGGACCATCAAGTTTAAGCTGATTTCAGCTGTGTTTCCCTGTGTGAACAGGAATTTTGAAGTACACTTTAAATGTTAATCAAAAATAATGTCACAGCTCATTTTCAAGTTGGCTACATATAGTGTAATTGTACTATAAACTACTAAGTAAACAATTTTTCAGCATTTGGAAACATGAGAGTGAATTTCTGAAAGCTGTGTTTCTCAAAAGGTAGCCTCAAAACAGCTTAGAATTAGAGTCACCTGAGGTACAGTTAGAAAAATGCAGGTTCTTGGTCTCATTGAAGACTTTTAAAATCAGAATTCCTGTTGTCAAGCCCCAAAGTGCTAATATTTATGAAGTACCTCTGGCTCAGCTGGTAAAGAATCCGCCTGCAATGCGGGAAACCTGGATTCAATCCCTGGGTTGGGAAGATCCCCTGGAGAAGAGAAAGGCTATCCACTCCAGTATTCTGGCCTGGAGAATTTCATGAACAATGCATGGGGTCGCAAAGACTCGGACATGACTGAGTGACTTTCACTTCACTTCACTTCACTTCTGTTGACCCTTAGGCTCACTATAATTTAAGAATGCATAAGATTAGAAACCAGCTAGCCAAACATTAATTGATAGTTAAAGAAAGAAAGAGAGGAGACTAATCTTTAAGTTTAGAAAATGATTTGATATTCTGTGTTCTTTATGGATCTGTCCTTAGAAGGAGATTCTCTAAAACTAAATCAAAAATGTACTTTAGTGCTTCAACATTTCTGAGAATAACTGTAAAATTTCCATTAGCCAATATCTTAGCAATATTCTTTGGCTGGATGATTTTTAAAATTTGTGTTTCTTGCTTTGAACTCTGTGGACTCTACTTTTGAGGAATGGTAGGCTATATATTTAATTTAAATACTCTCTCTGGTATTGTAAAACTAGTTGTGGCCTAATGCTTCATTTAACATCAGTTGCACAAAACCTTAATTTAAATGGGTGAAATATTAACATAATATACAGAGATTGTGAATTCCCTGGAGCTAAACACAAAGGAAAATAAAAGGGAGATATCTGTGTCCCCTGAGTTTAAAGCTCCTGTATCATGCAGGATACAGATTAATTAAAAGTGTTGTCATTTAAACTTACAGTTGTACACAATTCAATTCAATTCCTTTCACTTGCTCACTTGTGTCCAGCTATTTGCAACCCCGTGGACTGCAGCATGCCAGGCCAGGACGTCCCTGTCCATCACCAACTCCCAGGGCTTGCTCAAACTCATGTCCATCAAGTCTGTGATGCCATCCAACCATCTTATCCTCTGTTGTCCCCTTCTCCTCCTGCCTTCAATCTTTCCCAGCATCAGGGTCTTTCCCAGTGAGTCAGCTCTTTGCATCAGGTGGCCAAAGTATTGGAACTTCAGCTTCAGCATCAGTCCTTCCAATGAATATTCAAGGTTGATTCCCTTTAGTATTGTTTGGTTTGATCTCCGTGCTGTTCATGGGACTCTCAAGAGTCTTCTCCAACACCACAATTCAAAAACATCAATTCTTTGGTTCTCAGCTTTCTTTATAGTCCAACTCTCACATCCATATGTTACTACTGGAAAAACCATAGCCTTGACTAGATGGACCTTTGTCAGCACAGTAATACCTCTGCTTTTTAATATGCTGTCTAGGTTGTTCATAGTATTCTTCCAAGAAGCAAGCATCTTTTAATTTCATGGCTGCAGTCAGCACCTGCAGTGACTTTGGAGCCCAAGAAAATAAAGTCTATCACTGCTTCCATAGATCAATGGATTTTTGAGTTTTTTGTTTGTTTGTTTAAATTTACCACTTTGAAAGTGTCCTTACCAGTAAATTTGGATCATTCTGGACCCCATATTAAATCAGAAAAAGAAATAGCAGTTGTAATACCTGTAAGTGAGGCGTGTGTGTGTACATACAGCTTGGGGTTTTCTAAATGCTGTTGAATATACTAGCTCAAGATTCTCTCAAGATACAATGAGAAACATAAGACATCTTTATGGAAAGAGATAAAACAGTTGTTTCATCTGAGTGTGAACCGCTAATGAAAGCAAATGATAACCAACAATCTTTGAGAAACTTTTCCTTTTTAAAGTTTCTTATTTTTAAAAAGCAACTGTTGAGATATAATTGACAAAAAGCAATCTGCACATATTTTAAGTGTACACTTTAGTATATTTTCACCATGATCAAGATAGTGAACATATTCCTCATCTACAAAAGTTTTTTCATACACATTAATAATTCCTTCCTGCTGATCTTCTTTATCCACCACTCCTCCCTACCTCATCTCACTTCCAAGAAACCACTATTCTACTTTATGCGATTAGAGATTATGTTCTCTAGAATTTTATATAAATCAAGTCATATAGTATACACTCTTCTTTGATTTATTTCTCTCAGGATAAATATTCTGAGATCCATCCATATTGCATATAAAGAAGCTTGTGTGTGTTACTGACAGGTATTCTACTGTATGCATCTGTACTGCAATTTGTTTATCCACTTATCTGGTGTAGACATTTAGGCTGTTTACAGCTTAGAGCCATTGCAATGAAGCTACTATGAACATTTAGATATAAGTATTTGTATATAGCTCTACTTTTATTCTCTTGGGTAAAAATCTAGGAGTAGAATGGCTGAGTCATATAGTAGACACATGTTTAATTTTTAAAGGCATTTCCAATTATTTTTTCAAAGTGGTTTTACTACTTCGTGAAGTTCAAATTCTAAGTTGTATTATTATTATTATTTTTTTACTATTATGAATCTTGCTTTGGTATTATATGTAAGATGTTTCTGCCTAATCCAAGATCAGAAAGAATTATTTCCATAAATTTTATATTTTTAGGTTTTGTATGTAATTTGAGAGCTTTTATATTTTCAATGCCCTTGTCTTTTACTTCTCTCAGCTATATTATTTCTAGGTCAGTTTCAAGAGATTGGCTGATTTCATTACAGATACTATTTTCCCATTTCTTTGAATGCAGACTTGTTTTTGACAAGATTAGGGACATTAAAATGTTCACCTTTCTGATGCTGAATATTGTAAGGCTCGGAGAACCGCACTCTGAAAAGGACACTCAGGGACAGCCTCTAGTGGACTTACCTTGAGGGTTGTATGGGATGCCAGTAAGATGGCAAATACCCCATTGATGAATGAAATCACGAAAAGCATTGGCTGTAAAAGCAGCCAATATTCCATCAGAATATTCTTCTAATTCTATAAGAATTCTTAAGTTTTGTTCTGGTTAAGTAACTTAGAAAGAGTTTAATGCTTTCAGAAGTGAATGTGTTAGTTGCTCAGTAATATCCAGCTCTTCGTAACCCCATGGACAGTAGCCTGCTAGGCTCCTCTATCCATGGAATTCCCCAAGCTAAAACACTAGAGTGGGTACCCATTCCCTTCTCCAAGGGATCTTCCTGACCCAGGGATCAAACCCAGGTCTTCTGCATTGCAGGTATCCATCTTTACTGTCTGAACCACCAGGGAAGCCCTTTCAGAGGATCCTTTAAATTTCTTAGGAGGGAAGAGCAGCTTTTATTGTAATAATTACTTAAATCCCATTGTTGTTGTTCAGTTGCTAAGTTATGTCTAACTTTTTGTGGCCCCAAGCACTGCAGCACACCAAGACACCCTGTCCTTCAGTATTTCCCAGAGTTTGTGCAAACTCGTGTCCATTGAGTTGATGATTCCATCCAACCATTCATCCTTTGTCACCCCTTTCTCCTCATATCCTCAATCTTTCCTAGCATCAGAGTCTTTCCCAATGAGTTAGCACTTCACATCAGGTGGCCAAAGTATTGGAGCTTCAGCATCAGTTCTTCCAAAATCTTCTGAGTGCTCCAGGTACGAATTATGAGTTGTTGTTATTTTTTTTTAATCATGTTAGTTAGAACAGACACTATTTCTCTGCCCTATGTGAGCATCATGTACCATTTCCTCTAATTTTTTCTGATAGTTCTTGTCCTCGTTTCAAATGCATTCCTCACACAGATACACTGATCAGTAATTACTTTGCCAAATGCTGTGAGGGACACAGCAGACATCTGGAGTCATCTCTTCACGTAGCTCTTTCCTTTTCGATATTCTGTCCTGTAAATTCTTAGAGGCTTCCCCAGAAATGACAACCCACTCTGGTAGTCTTGCCTGGAAAATCCCATGGACAGAGGACCCTGGTAAGCTACAACCCGTGGGGTCACAAAAAGTCAGACATGACTGAGTGAGTGAGCACACAACTCTGTAACCTTTAGCCCTCTGGGCTTCTTAGACACCCAACTCTATCCGTATAACTCAGGGAGGCTGCCAGGTTACACATGGTTTTCCCTCCACACTCCATTGCCTAGAAAATCTCTCAAGGCATTAAGCAGAGACAAATTTTAAGGTTCATTTCATTTGTTTTCTATCTTCCTGGGGTAACAGTCCATTATTATGATGTTCAATATCTTGGAAACTTGTTTTTTCCAGGTAAGAAGTAAATCCAGCCTTGTTACTCTGCTAGGCTGAAAAGAAATGTTATTTTACCTACGTTTTTAAAATGTAGAGAATAATATTTTTATTTAAATGGTGTTTTAATTTTGTTTGATTGCTTATTTGTTTTAAGATTATACAGTATAATAACTTTAAGAGGATGAACATGATTAAGTGTAAAATGTATTCATATTCACATTAGCAAAATATTTTAGATTAATAATTTTGATAGTTTTAATGTCAGAAGTTATTTTAAATAAATAGCAACAGAAATTCAGTGCTGGTTTATGTTGTTCTGGGAATGGAAAGAGAAGTTCCAGCATGTATATAATGATATCTTTGACTGGATTTCACTTATTGTTAAGAAGGAGAATTATATCAATAACAAAAACTGTTTTATTGCTTATTAATGCTTTTAGTCACTATTTTTAACTTGTGTTAAAGAAAGTGCAACTCTCACTCATCAATGAACTATCAGCAAACAAGCAATGTTGAGATACTGTAATAACATATTCAGATCTACTAACTTTTTAGCTCATATCTGCTAATGGAGAGACTGTTCACAATCTCCTCAGGTTCTTCTCAAAAGATACTTTATGATTTCTTCATGTGCTAAGAAAGATGCCTCTCCCATTCAAGAGCTTTAGTTTTTCATGAAATGCAGTTTCTTATGATTTCTGTGCCATATAAGGAAAGATGCTCTCATTACCATCAGCTTTAGCAAATGATCTTCTTGGGACCCAGGAAGATATTTTATGAAATTTATGAATCAAATCTTTCTAAAAATGATCATTTAATTTTTTGATCAGACAGCATACAAAAGCACACACATACTTTTGCTGGCAAAGGACAGTATAGTCAAAACTATGATTTTTTCAATAGGCATGCATAAATGTGATAGTTGGACCATAAAGAAGGCTGAGCACTGAAGAATCAATGTTTTCAAACTGTGGTGCTGGAGAAGCTCTTGAGAGTCCCTTGGACAGTAAGGAAATCAAACCAGTCAATCCTAAAGAAAATCAACCTTGTATATTCATTGGAAGGACTGATGCTGAAGTTGAAGTTCCAATACATTGGCCACGTGATGCAAAGAGCTATCTCACTGGAAAAGGTTCTGATGCTGGGAAAGATTGAGGGCAGGGGGACAAGGCGGCAACAGTGGATGAGATGGTTGGATGACATCACTGACTCAATGAACATCAGTCTGAACAAATTCCAGGGGATATGAAGGACAGGGAAGCCTGGCATGCTGCAGTCCATGGGTTCACAAAGAGTTGGACCAACTAAATGACCAAACAGCAACAAAGAATAATGGACATCCTCGAGTGTGAGTCAAATGGGCCTTAGGAAGCATTAATCCCAACACTAGTGAAGGGGACAGAATTCCAGCTGGGCTATTTAAAATCCTAAAAGATGATACAGTTAAAGTGCTACACTCAATACGTCAGCAAATTTGGAAAAATTAGAATTAGCCACAAGACTGGCAAAGGTCAGTTTTCATTTCAATCCCAAAGAATACTCAAACTTCCATATAGTTGAGCTCATTTCACAAGTTAGAAAGGTAATGGTCAAAATCCTTCAACCTAGGTTTCAACAGTACGTGAACTGAGAACTTCCAGAAGTATAAGGTAGATTTAGAAAAGGCAGAGGAATCAGATATTTAATTGCCAACATTCAATGGATCATGGAGAAAGCAAGGAAGTTCCAGAAAAATATCTACTTCTACTTCATTGACTAGGCTAACACCTTTGACTGTGTGGATCACAACCAACTGAAAAATTCTCAAAGAGATAGTAATACCAGACCACCTTATCTTTCTCCTGGGAAACCTGTATGCAGGTCAAGAAGCAACAGAACTGCACATTGAACGACTGAAAGGAGTACAGCAAGGTTGTACATTGCCATCCTGCTTATTTAATTTATATACAGAGTTCATTATGTGAAATGCCAGACTGGATGAATCACAAGTAAAAATCAAGATTGCTGAGAGAAACACCAACAAACTCATATATGCAGATGGTATCACTCTAATGGAAGAAAGTGAAGAGGAACTAAAGAGCCTCTTGATGAGGGTGAAAGAGGAGAATGAAAAGCTAGCCTGAAATTCAACATACAAAAAACTAAGATTATGGTGAGCAGTCACATCTCTTCATGGCAAATAGAAGGGGAAAAAATGAAAGCAGTGAAATATTTTATTTTCTTGAGCTCCAAAATCACTGCAGTTGGTAACTGCAGCCATGAAATTAAAAGACCCTTGCTCCTTGAAAGGAAAACTATGACAAATCTCAACAGCATATTAAAAGCAGAGACATTATTTTGCTGACAAAGGCTCGTATAGACAAAACTATGGTTTTTCTAGTAGTCATTTATGGATGTGAGAGTTGGACCAAAAAGAAGGCTGAGGGCCAAAGAACTGATGCTTTTGAATTGGAGCTTCAGCTCCAATACTTTGGCCACCTGATGTGAAGAGCTAATACATTGGAAAAGACTCTGATGCTGGGAAAGATTGAAGTCAAAATGAGAAGTGGGGAAGGACAGAGAATGAGATGATTGGATAACATCACTGACTCAATGGACATGAATTGAACAAACTCTGGGAGATAGTGGAGGACAGAGGAGTCTAGCATCCTGCTGTCCATGTGGTTGAAAAGTCAGACACAACTTAGTGACTGAACAATAACCATAGAATAAAGGAAGAATAAATGAAAAATAGTACTTTATTTAAGAATACATGAATTGTATTGAACCTTATGAATGTTCAAGTGTGTAGTTAGAATTTAAAAATAGCATGTTTCTCAGAAAACAAGATAACCCGTGAAAAATAATCAATGGTAGTAGACAGTAGAGAGAAACTTGCATTCAGAAGGGTGATGTCACATTACAGAAGTCTTACTAATCAAGTGACTCACTCTCAAAATAGGTTTATAAGGAGTTTGTTTATTTTTCTTATATTTTCTAAATGCTACAAGATCTCATAAACTGAATTTTTGATAGCTAGAAAATTACATAAGTGTTTCAAAGGAGTCACACTTGCCTGCTACTTATAGAATTTACTTCACTGGATAGATTTTTTAAAATTTTTCTTATAGAGTTTACTTTAGTTCATGGGCTTTTAAACATTTTTCTGCCATCTTTTATCATCTTTTGGGCCTGCATTAAAACACTATTTTAATAGAAAATAAAAGAAATCTTTCAATCTTCAATAGAAGGAAGGACTTTATAATCTATGCAATTATAGTGCCTACCTTAAGGCATCAGGCTTAGAATTGGGGAATCATTTTTATAACATTTTTCAGTCAGATGGTATTATATTTTTGAGTCAGCTAAGGATATAGTGCACAAAATATAAAATCTTTTCTTAGCAGAGGTTACAAGTGATAGTTGACTTTTCATGTCTAAACTTTTGTTTAATGGCACTGAGATTCACTCAACCTACTCTCAAGTGAAAAAGGTTATTATAAGGTTTTTCTGGCCACTGTCAAGTAAAAGGAACACAAGGGAACCTATTTATTACCGTAAAGGTTATTCCCTGGATATATAAATAGTTCACTGATTGACTGGCTCCAGAGTGACTTAGTTTCTTTGGTCTGTAATAACACCCTGCTCTCTCCTTCTTCCTCTATTTTGCTCACATTTTCTGTACATCATTAATCATATTCTCTCATTAGATCAGCTAAATCATGGCTTCTCTGAAATTAGCTGTGGTATATATGTGTGCCTGTTTTTGTATACGTATGTGCTAAAATATGTGTTTTTACTTGAATTTCTTTGAACTCTTCAAGGTTTTAAATCACATTGAGATATATGAGATTCTGAAACAGGCTAGTTAACTACATTGGTTCTGTTTGGGAGTCAAGTTTCATACTTTCTACCCTGGATATTATGCACCTGGGAGTCAGGTACTGGGAGTCAGGTACCTCTTCAGGTTTAATTACATCTAACTGGGGGTCAGATATGTCTTCAGGCTTCATCACACCTAATTTAATTAGGCTATAGAGTATGGAAATTTCTAGGTAAGGAATATCTACAAAAGAAATTACATTGGAGAGGAATTTACTATTAAAAAGCAAAAATCTGATTATGGCAAACATTATGAAGTCAAATTCACCAAGTACAGACACTATAGAGGGTTACAGATTTATTTTCACATGTTGATGTAACTTTTATATTCAATTACTATAATTCTGTTAAATACAAAATATTAAGGACTCTCTAATAAAAAAAATTATGCTCTGGGATTAAATATAAAAAATGTTTCTATTTCTCTGTATGCTACTTTCTTCTGAGGTTTTATTTGTGAACACTTGATAGGGTATAAACTAAGCCTAAAGTGCCCAAGATAAGTTCGCAAGTTATGCTGAGTATATTAATACCTCAAAGCTCATGAACAAGGCAGGTAAGTCAGAAAGAGAGAAACTATGCTAAAACTGGCAAACTCTGGTTTTCAGCTCATTACATTAGTGGTACAGAAATAATAAGTAATATTCATATTGCTCCTGGATATTCAAAGACTGTGCTAATAAAATTAAGATTTTCTTGAGAACCAGCTAATCTGTCTTTTGGGCAGTCACAATTAAGAACTAATTTCCTATGGAGCCATTTTTTTCTAAAATCGTTTGTCTACCATACTTTTTTCAAAAGAGGTATCTGATAGGGTGAAGATCAGGGAGTGTATCTGATTATTATGAATCTTTAAACTGTTATTCTCTTTGGTATTTTGAACACACTAAAAGTTCTTTAAAATATTTAAATACCATGGCTACATATCTGTCTCTCTCAACAGACTTGGATTTCTTTCTTTAGGTTTTCACATGCAAAATCTAGCATGTCGTCTAACACATGATATGAGCGCAAGGTTTTTATATGGAGAATAAATGAGTCATTTAGGTTAAACTGCTCTCTATCTTCACCTTAATAACTTTAAAGACGGTGACTCTCTTCTCTACTGAATGCTTTTCTGGACTGAGCAAACCAGTTCTTGGTATTCTTGTAAGGTACACACCACTAAACAGAGAATTAAATAAATATAAATATAGAATTAAATATCAAAATAATCAATCACTTGGGGGAAAGCGATCTAAGATTACATACCTCAATAATCTTCAAGGGAGATGACTCTGGGGATTTTCCTGGAGATTCAGCAGTAAGGATTTTACCTACTAGTGCATGGGATACAGATTTGACACCTGGTAGGGAGCTAAGATCCCACATGCCTCACAGCCAGAAAAGCAAAAAGAAATAAAAAATAAAACAAATCAGAAGCAATATTGTAACAGATTAAATAAAGACTTTTTAAAAAGTTATACATCAAAAAAACTTCAAAAATAAAAATTTAAAGAGAAGATCTCTCCTTCCTGATAATTCTTCTAACTGAGCAGTATTCTTCTTAGTGATGTTCTAAAGTAATCTTAAAAGAAATTTTCTATTCAAATATTTAAATTTTCTGAGCCATCAAGCAATGATTGAACTACATCCAATGTTTTTGAGGGAAAGTGACTCATACCTCATGTTATAGAAGGATTTGCATAAATACAAAAAATACTGATAACATAAAAGGTAATATGAATGAATTGATACATGAATATCATACAACCGCTAAATTATTGCAGAAAAATAAGATGAAACTTAAAGTGAAATCAATAAGCAATCTTGTTATAAATCTTTTCACATTTTACATTTGCCAGTGGTGAATCACAAGCTTTTAGTAGTACACTTTGAAGGTGAAGTCGCTCAGTCGTGTCCGACTCTTTGCGACCCCATGGACTTCTCCGTCCATGGGATTCTCCAGGCAAGAATACTGGAGTGGATTGCCATTTCCTTCTCCAGGGGATCTTCCCGACCCAGGGATCGAACCCGGGTCTCCCGTATTGGAGGCAGACGCTTTTAACCTCTGAGCCACCAGGTAGTACACTTTAGATGGTACAAAAAGAGAGATATGATGAGTTAAGTACTATGTTCACAAACCATTTGTACAAGAGATCTGACATTTCATGATTCCAAGAGTCAAGAGAATTTCTCTCTGAGTTCATATGTTTTAGACAAAAGTCTATGTATTGAAATAATTTGACAATAAGTTCAGTTGGTAAAGAATCTACCTGCAATTCAGGAATCCACGTCCACTTCCGGAGACCTGCATTTGATTCCTGGGTCCAGAAATCCCCTGGAGAAGGAAATGGCAACCCACTCCAGTATTCTTGCCTGGAAAATCCCATGGACATAGGATCCTGGAAGGCTACAGTCTGTGGGATCGCAAGAGTCGGTCATGACTTAGGGACTAAACCACCACCAAGTTATATACAATAAATATCATAGAGTGGGTCCTTATAGCACCTTTGAATATATACCTGTGGGTAACATTTAAGAGGAATTTGATAAAGACTGTAACATTTGCTCTTCTGAATAAAGTTAAAATAATTTTAGAGTATTTAGATAAATAAATTATGTCCCCTTCATCAGTCCTCTGTAAATGTTATTTTGCTCATCTGAGCTTTTGAAATCTATTAACAAGAACTGAGCTTCAATAAAATTCCTTGTCAAGTGAACAAACATTTTGCATTGCTAGTGAATGAGAGAGCCACAGCTTTACAAACCAGGATTATGAATGGCACCTTCTTATAAAAGTAGACTATTGCAAAAAGGATTTGTAAAAGTCTGCTGCATTCTAGTTGGAGTTGTATGAAGGTGTGTGTGTGTGTGTGTGTGTGTGTGTTAGTCACTCAGTCGTGTCCGACTCTCTGTGACCCCGTGGACTGCAGCCCTCCAGGCTCCTCTGTCCATGGAATTCTCCAGGCAAGAATACTGGAGTGTGTTGCCATTTCCTTCTCCAGTGTGAATTTTAGTGGTAGTAATTTAGTCGCTAAGTTGTGTCTGACTCTTGAAACCCCACAAACTGTAGCCTGCCATGTTCCTCTGTCCATGGGATTCTCCAGGCAAGAATCCTGGAGTGGGTTGCCATTTCCTTCTCCCGTATGAAGAAATAATCATAGGCATTACTGAAATTTGCTTCAAGAATTTGTTTTGAGGTCTTCTCCAATGAACAAATGAAAGTGGTTGCCAGACTTTAAAGTTTTACTATATAAGACATAGCCTCAGTATTTTTGGTCTGGGGAAAGTTTGAAGCAGATATAAAACCAAATGCTTACCTTGAATAGTAAAAATAAATAAATAAATAAAAGATGGTTTGGAAAAAAAAATCCTATTGTACACTTAAGCCATAAGAAAGGAAAAAGTACCAACAATCCCTTCAAGACAAATTAGTTCTAAAATATGCATCTATGTTACTGACTGAGTTAACTAGGCATAGTTACTTTATGTCATTTTTTTTAAGTGATGGGAGCGTTGATTGCCTTCTAAAAATGATGTGTTCACTTTTATAAATTTGGATCTATACAGCTTCTTTTAAACAAGAATTAATAATATACCCATTTATCCAATATGGTCACTCCAAGTTTTTGGCAATAAAAACAAGTTATCTTATTTTAGGCTCACATTGTCTCTCCTGTATGGCAAGAAGACCTTCTTTCATCTTACTAACAATGGTGTCATTTAAAGCACCATTAATAACAGTGTATTGATTCAGAATAAATTTATTGAAATCTCTTGTTGAAACTGTTATTTGATTCTTCAAAAAACACCTACAAACACAGACTCTGAAAATAATAGCAGAGTTCACATTCTACATAAGCATAGAAATTTGGGGTATACACTAAGATCTTTCAACTTTGCTTATGACCAAAAAATTTAAAGCCCAAATAGTTGAGAAGAAGTCACAAAATATACTACAAAATTCCAAGAGCTTTATCCCAGTTATGAGAAGGTATGATCCTTCTAGTATTGGCAACAAGACAGAACTGTATTTAAATCCCAACCTTGTTCCAAGTTTGGCTTATTGGCTTTGCAATCATTTAAAAGGAAACTGGTCCTCTTCAGGTGCAGGTCTGAAAGACAGGGCTAATCTAGGATTCAGGAAAAGATTTCCTTTTATAAAAATGGGATTATATTTGTTCTGTATCTGTTTAAAGGAAATCAAAGTCACTAAAGAGCAGAAAGGAAATACATCACAAAAGTTCAGATTACAACGCTCAGGGTGATTGGAACCATTGTGGAGGAAAAGTAACATCTGAAGAAGAGATAAGAAAGCCTTCTTTAGCAATCAATGCAAAGAAATAGAGGAAAAGAACAGAATGGGAAAGACTAGAGATCTCTTCAAGAAAAATTAGAGATACCAAGGGAACATTTCATGCAAAGATGGGCTCGATAAAGGACAGAAATGGTCTGGACCTAATAGAAGCAGAAGATATTAAGAAGAGGTGGCAAGAATACATGGGAGAACTGTACAAAAAAGATCTTCATGACCCAGATAATCATGATGATGTGTTGACTAATCTAGAGCCAGACATCTTGGAATGTAAAGTCAAGTGGGCTGTAGAAAGCACACTATGAACAAAGCTAGTGGAGGTGATGGAATTCCAGTTGAGCTGTTTCAAATCCTGAAAGATGATGCAGTGAAAGTGC
>SJXQ01009043.1:0-28355 GCA_006408695.1 Aepyceros melampus
TTGACATACTCCTTTTCCTATTTGGAACCAGTCTGTTGTTCCATGTCCAGTTCTAACTGTTGCTTCCTGACCTGCAGACAGATTTCTCAAGAGGCAGGTCAGGTGGTCTGGTATTCCCATCTCTTGAAGAATTTTCCACAGTTTATTGTGATCCACAGAGTTAAAGGCTTTGGCATAGTCAATAAAGCAGAAATGTTTTTCTGGAACTCTCTTGCTTTTAGGAAATGTAATTTCTTGTTAATTAACAAGACTTAGAATTTGTTAGGTGTTGGGGATGACTGAAGAGACGCAGCAGCAGCAGGGGATGACTGAAAGAGCAGATCCAAAGATAACATGCCTTTCCCACTTGGACGAAGGGGTAAATTGCTGAAACAGGGAGATTTAGACGGAGAACTGCTAGAAGGAAAGATAGAGAGAGAGAGAGAGAGAGAGAGAGAGAGACTCTATCTTCTGTTTGAGTAATGTTAAGCTTGAGATGCTTGTGCAACATCTAAATTGCGAATGTCAAATAGAACTTGATTGCACGTGTACTCAGTCAGGTCTGACTCTTTGTGACCTCATAGTCTATAGCCCACCAAGGTCCTCTGTCCATGAGATCATCTAGGCAAGAACAGTGGAGTAGGTTGCCCTTTCCTCCTCCAGGGGACCTTCCCAATGGAGGGATTGGACCTGTGTCTCCTGAATCTTCTACTTTGGCAGGCAGATTCTTTACCACAGAGCCTCCTAGGAATCCCAGAACTTGATTAAATGGTTATAGAAATCAAAAACAACGAGTATTCTAGATAAAAGAAGGAATATGTGGCATACATTTTGTAACTGAAACCACAGGAGTGAATATTAACAGCAGAATATTTAGAGTTAAAAGAAAATAATTTCAGGGGTAAGAACCCTAAGAAACCCCAATATTTAAAAAACAGTCAGAGGAAAGTAAACTCCCAAAGTTAGGCTGAGAAAGAGTGGCTAGACACGTAGTGTGGAGTGGAAAAGACATTAAAGAAAGGAGAGCATGTAGGGAGTAGTCAGCGAACTAAACATCTAACAAAGATTGAGTGATATACGAGGTAGGCAGTCTCCATTGGGTGTATTACTAGAAAATAGGAGGCAATAATTTGAGTGGTGAAGACAGGCTTCTTAAAGAGTAAAAGTGAAGAAACAGACATAGCTAACAAAGGTAAGACAAGAGAAGACTCTACACATGGATATCACCAGATGGTCAACACCAAACTCAGATTGATTCTATTCTTTGCAGCCAAAGATGGAGAAGCTCTATACAGTCAGCAAAAACAAGACCAGGAGCTGACTGTGGCTCAGATCATGAATTCCTTATTGCCAAATTCAGACTTAAATTAAAGAAAGTACAGGAAACCACTAGACCATTCAGGTATGATTTAAATCAAATCCTTTATGATTTTACAGTGAAAGTGAGAAATAGATTTAATGGTCTAGATCTGATAGATAGAGTGCCTGATGAACTATGGGTGGAGGTTCATGACATTGTACCAGAGACAGGGATCAAGACCATCCCCATGGAAAAGAAATGCAGAAAAAAGCAAAATGGCTGTCTGGGGAGGCCTTACAAATAGTTGTGAAAAGAAGAGAAGTAAAAAGCAAAGGAGAAAAGGAAAGATATAAGTATCTGAATGCAGAGTTCCAAAGAATAGCAAGGAGAGAAAAGAAAGCCTTCTTCAGCAATCAATGCAAAGAAATAGAGGAAAACAACAGAATAGGAAAGACTAGAAATCTCTTCAGAAAATTAGAGATACCAAGGGAACATTTCATGCAAAGATGGGCTCAATAAAGGATAGAAATGGTAGACACTTAACAGAAGCAGAAGATATTAAGAAGAGGTTGCAAGAATACACAGAAGAACTGTACAAAAAAGATATTCATGACCAAGATAATCATGGTGTGATCACTCACCTAGAGCCAGACATCCTGGAATGTGAAGTCAAGTGGGCCTTAGAAAGTATCACTACAAACAAAGCTAGTGGAGGTGATGGCATTCCAGCTGAGCTATTTCAAATCCTGAAAGTTGATGCTTTCAAAGTGCTGCACTCAATATGAAAGCAAAGGAGAAAAGGAAAGATATAAGTATCTGAATGCAGAGTTCCAAAGAATAGCAAGGAGAGAAAAGAAAGCCTTCTTCAGCAATCAATGCAAAGAAATAGAGGAAAACAACAGAATAGGAAAGACTAGAAATCTCTTCAGAAAATTAGAGATACCAAGGGAACATTTCATGCAAAGATGGGCTCAATAAAGGATAGAAATGGTAGACACTTAACAGAAGCAGAAGATATTAAGAAGAGGTTGCAAGAATACACAGAAGAACTGTACAAAAAAGATATTCATGACCAAGATAATCATGGTGTGATCACTCACCTAGAGCCAGACATCCTGGAATGTGAAGTCAAGTGGGCCTTAGAAAGTATCACTACAAACAAAGCTAGTGGAGGTGATGGCATTCCAGCTGAGCTATTTCAAATCCTGAAAGTTGATGCTTTCAAAGTGCTGCACTCAATATGCAAGCAAATTTGGAAAACTCAGCAGTGGTCACAAGGCTGGAAAAGGTCAGTTTTCATTCCAATCGCAAAGAAAAGCAATGCCAAAGAATGCTCAAACTACCGCACAATTGCACTCATCTCACATGCTAGTAAAGTAATGCTCAAAATTCTCCAAGCCAGGCTTCAGCAATATGTGAACTGTGAACTTTCTGATGTTCAAGCTGCTTTTAGAAAAGGCAGAGGAACCAGAGATCAAATTGCCAATATCCCCTAGGTCATGGAAAAAGCAAGAGAGATCCAGAAAAGCATCTATTTCTGCTGTATTAACTATGCCAAACCTTTGACTGTGTGGACCACAATAAACTGTGGAAAATTCTGAAAGAGATGGGAATACCAGACCACCTGACCTGCCTCTTGAGAAACCTGTATGCAGGCCAGGAAGCAACAGGTAGAATTCGACATGGAACAACAGACTGGTTTCAAATAGGAAAAAGAGTACATCAAGGCTGTATATTGTCACCCTGCTTATTTAACTTATATGCAGAGTACTTCATGAGAAATGCTGTGCTGGAAGAAGCACAAGCTGAATCAAGATTACCAGGAGAAATATCAATAACTTCAGATATGCAGATGACACCACCCTTATGGCAGAAAGTGAAGAGGAACTAAAAAGCCTCTTGATGAAGGTGAAAGGGGAGAGTGAAAATGTTGGCTTAAAGCTCAACATTCAGAAAACGAAGATCATGGCATCTGGTCCCATCACTTCATGGGAAATAGATGGGGAAAGAAACAGTGTCAGACTTTATTTCTGGGGGCTCCAAAATCACTGCAGATGGTGATTGCAGCCATGAAATTAAAAGACGCTTACTCCTTGGAAGAAAAGTTATGACCAACCTAGATATCATATTCAAAAGCAGAGACATTACTTTGCCAACAAAGGTCCATCTTGTCAAGGTTATGGTTTTTTCTGTGGTCATGTATGGATGTGAGAGTTGGACTGTGAAGAAGGCTGAGTGCTGAAGAATTGATGTTTTTGAACTGTGGTGTTGGAGAAGACTTTTGAGAGTCCCTTGGACTGCAAGGAGATCCAACCAGTCCATTCTAAAGGAGATCAGTCCTGCATGTTCATTGGAAGAACTGATGCTAAAGCTGAAACTCCAATACTTTGGCCACCTCATGCGAAGAGTTGACCCATTGGAAAAGACCCTGATGCTGCGAGGGATTAGAGGCAGGAGGAGAAGGGGATGACAGAAGATGAGATGGCTGGATGGCATCACTGACTCGATGGACATGAGTTTGAGTCAACTCCGGGAGTTGGTGATGGACAGGGAGGCCTGGCGTGTGGCAATTCATGGGGTCCTAAAGAGTCAGACACGACTGAGCGATTGAACTGAGTAAAGTGAACAAAGGTAATGAAAGAGGGAACAACAGTTTCAGGGAATGAGTTTTTTAAAAACTGTGGGGATATAAGGATGCTTAAAGGCAGACAAAGTGAAAAGAGTGGGAGTTTTTAAAGATACCATGCTTGCTTTTTGAACCAATTGCTTAACTTTTCTGCCCTTAATTCTTTCACCTGTAATACAGATATGAAATAGCACCTATTTCATAGCTCTAATGATATAATTCATGCAAAGCTTCACATATTGCCTGGCACACACTAATCAGTAAATACTGGCTAATACTCAATAGCAAGACTATGACTGGAGCAGGAAGAAAGGAGATAAATGGGTTTTGGAGCCACATTTATGTGTAGATTTGGCAAGAGGAAATTAACAAAGTTTCACTCTCATAAGTACTGTTTTCTCTGCCAGGTAGAGAATGGAGAAAAAAGTGGTAATGGAATCAAAGGCTTAAAAAGCAAGAAAAGAGATTGCTTCCCTCACATCTAAGGGAAAATGGATTGGGCTTCCCTTCTGGCTCAGACAGTAAAGAATCCTCCTGCAATACAACAGACACAGTTCAATCCCTGAGTCAGAAAGATCTGCTGGAGAAGGAAATGGCTACTCACTTGTAGTACTGAGTGGAGAATCCCATGAACAGAGGAGCCTGCTAGGGTCCATGGGGTCAGAAAGAACAGAATATGACTGAATGACTAAGCACAAAGGAGAATGGAAGGAAGAAACAAACTAAAATTTATCAGGAAGCTTCCATAGACATATATATAAATACTTTGTTTACATTATTTCATCTAGTGCTCAAAGTAGTTATTTTTCCCTTTTCATAGATGAACAAATTGAGGTTTTTAAACAATCCAGGAAGGTGATAGGTGTCTTTCTCTATATCTATTTAAGAACTCAGAATACTGGAAATAAAAGCAAAAATAAACAAATGGGATTTAATTAAAATTAAAGCTTCTGCACAGCAAAGGAAACTATAAGCAAGGTGAAAAGACAGCCTTCAGAATGGGAGAAAATAACAGCAAATGAAGCAACTGACAAACAACTAATCTCAAAAATATACAAGCAACTTATGCAGCTCAACTCCAGAAAAATAAATGACCCAATCAAAAAATGGGCCAAAGAACTAAATAGACATTTCTCCAAAGAAGACATACGGATGGCTAACAAACACATGAAAAGATGCTCAACATCACTCATTAGCAGAGAAATGCAAATCAAAACCACAGTGAGTACCATTTCAGCCCAGTCAGAATGGCTGCGATCCAAAAGTCAACAAGCAATAAATGCTGGAGAGGGTGTGGAGAAAAGGGAACCCTCTTACCCTGTTGGTGGGAATGCAAACTAGTACAGCCACTATGGAGAACAGTGTGGAGATTTCTTAAAAAACTGGAAATAGAACTGCCTTATGACCCAGCAATCCCACTGCTGGGCATACACACCAAGGAAACCAGAACTGAAAGAGACATGTGTACCCCAATGTTCATCACAGCACTGTTTATAATAGCCAGGACATGGAAGCAACCTAGATGTCCATCAGCAGATGAATGGATAAGAAAGCTGTAGTACATATACACAATGGAGTATTACTCAGCCATTAGAAAGAATACATTTGAATCAGTTCTAATGAGGTAGATGAAGCTGGAGCCTATTATACAGAGTGAAGCAAGCCAGTAAGAAAAACACCAATACAGTATACTAACACATATATATGGAATTTAGAAAGATGGTAATGATAACCCTGTATGTGAGACAGTAAAAGAGACACAGATGTGTAGAACAGACTTTTGGACTCTGGGAGAGGGAGAGGGTGAGATGATTTGGGAGAATGGCACTGAAACATGTATATTATCATGTAAGAAATGAATTGCCAGTCTAGGTTCGATATAGAATACAGGATGCTTGGGGCTGGTGCACTGGGATAACCCAGAGAGATGATATGGGGAGGGTGGTAGGAGGGGTGTTCAGGGTTGAGAACTCAGTACACCTGTGGCGGATTCATGTCAATGTATGGCAAAACCAATACAGTATTGTAAAGTGAAAAAAATAATAATAAAATTTTAAAAATTAAAAAAAAAAGAAAACTCAGACATAATAACTCCCATTTTCAACAATATGACTTCCAAGTTTGGCACAGGCATCTTCAGTCAAGAAAAAGCTTAGAAGTTTTATTTAAATCTGTTGTTGTTATTCTTGTTGTTTCTTTGTTTGCTGACTTATTTGTTGTGAGCCAGGAAGTTGGTATGGACCAGACTAGAAGGGATACCCACAGCTTGAATTCTTATAACATTGAGTAGAAGGTAGTCACACATTGAGCAGAAGTCAGCCAGCAGTCTCTGCCACTGTATGTTTGTTTGTTTGTTTGAAGAGTATTGAGACAGGCAAAAAGATCATGAGTTTATTTTAGAAACATTGCACTTAAGAGTAGTTTGTGTATATTCAGATGTAATTTCACATGTAGAAGTAGAGCTTAAGAGAGAATCTCAATGGAGTTTTGAGTAGAATTCTGAAGCAGAAAGTAAACAAGACTGCCAGTTTTGAAATAAGATTGCCCAAAAGAAATATTATAGTAGTCATAATATCTTCTTAGATAAAATACTACTGAAAGAATCCCTACCTACTGATTTAAAAATTAGTAAGGATAAAATGGGGGAAAAAAAGGTCCCAAACAGCTGGGCAAATACATAGAATTATGATCCTAGAAATACAGTAAAGAGTGAAAGAAGAATAGGTGACAAGGTATAATACTGTGGTTCTCTGTTCAGCCTTCTTTTTTTTGTCAATAAAATATTTGCTAGGCAAAAAAAAGCCATGTAACAAAGGAGACAATACTAGTTAAACACATGTGGACTATTTAGAACCACAAATAGTTATTGATGTTTCCTAGAAACCAGCTGACAATCTATACTTAGTTTTTTCTGCTGTATTTGAATCAATTTTATGATATAGTTCATGCTGTATACCTGGTAACTGTGTAAGCAAACATTTAAAGCAAGCAATAAAACAAACAAACTCACAATCTTAATAGAGATAACGCTCAACCACACAAAATCATATACTTCTTCCAGGACAAATTTTGCCATCAGCAGCAAGGGTAGTAAAAAGAACAATAGACTTATATTTGTGTTCTAGTTCTGTCAATATCTGCTTGAGTAATTTGGAGAAAGTTACTTTCCTCTGGGGAACTCTGCTTTTCCATCTGTAAAATGAGTCAAGTTTTAGCTAGAATAGATTCACTTTATGAAGCATTTATTGGATGTTTATTGCCAAACTCTGGCCAAGTCCTAGGGATACAAAGATGATTGTGAGTTAATTCCAGTTCTAAACTGTTCATGGAAGCTCCCCTTTCTTTCCTGGGTACATGGAAGACTAATATTCCCAATTCCACTCTCATTAGACAGAACCCTGTGATTAGTTACAGCCAGTGAAATATGAACTGAAAAGACCTGTGCCAGTTGGTATGAAACAGTTTCTAACCTCTCTCTTCTGCCATGGAAGTCATAGAAATCTGTCACATTGGGAAGGTGAAGGCTCAGATTTGAGTGTTGGGAAAATTGGAAAGCTACAGGTAAAAGAACCAAATGGAGGACTTTCTCATACTACATACAAAAATATACTCAAAATAGATTATACCTAAATATAAGGCTTGAAATCATAAAACTCTTAGAAAAAAAATGTATCAGTAAGCTCCTTGACATAGACCTTGGCAATAGTTTTTGGATAGAGCTCCTCAGATAAGGGAAACAAAAGTAGAAATAAACAAATGGACATACATCAAACCAAAAAGCTTTTGCACAATGAAGGAAGCTATCAACATAACAAAAAGGCAGCCTGTGAATGGTAGAAGATATTTGCAGATGAAATATCTGATAAGAGGTTAATATTCAAAATACACAAAAGAACTCAAACAACTCAACATCAAAAACAAACAAACAACCAGACTGAAAAATGGGCAGAAGACCTGAATGAACATTTTTCCAAAGAAGAAATACAGATGGCCAATAGATCCATGAAAAGATGTTTAACATCACTAATCCTCAGAGAAATGCAAATCAAAACCACAATAAGCTATCACCTCACACCTGTCAGAATGGATATTATCAAAAGACAACAAACAATAAATGTTGGCAAAGATGTGGAAAAAGGGGGACCTTTGTGTGGAAATGTCAATTTGTGCAATCACTATGGGCAACAGTATAGAGGTTCCTCAAAAATTAACAGTAAAATTATAATATAATCCAGCAATCTCAATTCTGTGATTTTCTGGAAGAATACAAAACATTATTTTGAAAAAATATTGCACCTATATGGGCTTCCCATGTGGCAATAGTGGTAAAGAACCCACCTGCCAATGCAGGAGACATAAGAGATGTGTGTTCAATTCCTGGGTCAGGAAGATCCCCCGGAGGAGGGCAGGGCAACCCACTCCAATATTCTTGCCTAGAGAATCCCCAGAGAAAGACAAGCCTGGCAAGCCACAGTCCATAGGGTCAGAAAAAGTCAGACGTGGCTGAAATGACTTAGCAAGCACAAATACACTCAACTTATGTTCATTGCAGCACTGTTACAAGAGCCAAGATATGGAAACAACCTGAGCATCCATCAGTAGATGAGTGGACAAAGAATATGTGATATGTATGTATGTGTATATATATATTACATAATGTTACTCAGTTATAAAAATAATGAAACCTTGCCATTTGTGATAAGATGGATGAATCTACACAATATTATGCAAAGTGAAAAAAGTCACACAGAGAAAGACAAATATCATGTGATAGCACTTACATATGTGGAATATAAAAAACCAAAAAATGAACAAACAGAACAGAAACAGTCATAGATAGAACAAATACTGTACATGGTTGCTGGAGGGGAGGCGGTACGGGGGGTAAAGAAATAGGTGAGAGAGATTAACAGGGATGACATATATAGCGTGGGAATATAGTCAACTATATTGTAATAACTGTGTATGGTAGCAGAGGGTAACTACTCTCATTGTGGTGATCACGTTGTAATATATAGAAATACCAAATCCCTATGCTGTGTACCTGGAACTAACACGTGGTGTAGGTCAATTATACCTCAATTTTTAAAAAGAAAGGAAGACTTGTAAGGTAAGGGTGAGTGTGGAAGTCTAAATGAAGCGACTGGAAATACATCACTGAGACACAAGCCAGTTAAGGGTGGAACCTCGGGAAGCACTAATACTGAATAATTGGACCAAGACAAGTTAATAAAGAGAACGGAGAGGACAGAGAACAGAGAAAACTGGAAGGAAACGGTGAACTGGAAATCCGGAAATGAGAATTTTTCAAGATCAGAAATCATCTGTAAAGTCACTTACTGGGAAGTCATGAGATAAGAGGCCTTTGGATTTGAAATTACGGAAGTCTTAAAGGCAAAAATCCAGATTTTAGTCATCTGAGAAGTGAAAAGGTGGTAAAATATGCATTTATCAGAGGATGTCTTATGAAACACTTGCTGCACGAAATGTTCTCCCAAAGAGGGAGGGGTCCATGGCTAGATACATTTAAGGCACGCTGCATACTCTATACCTATAAGGAAATTTCTTGAACATTTACTCTTGATTTTCTTACATTGAGATTTGAGAAAATAGAAAAAAAGATATTATTTACTTACAAACTGACAATTCCAAAGAAAGCAAAACTAACAAGTATTTACTAATAATGTTTAGTTTTTACTGTCACTAAATTGTGTATCACTAAGCAACCTAAAACATGTGACTAGGGAATAACTAGGATAAATTTTTTATTGAATATGTTTCGAAAATAAATCAATAAAATGTATTTCAATTCTGATGTATGTCAGATTGCCAGCTTGATCACAATTATGAGATGTGTGACTGGCCGGTTTTCATAATTTCCCTTTCTTTGATCTATAAAATGAAAATAAGAATAATATCTACTTTGTAGAGTTTTTAGGAATTAATGAGATAAAACATGGCAATATTTAGAATATTGCCCAGCACATAGATAGGGCTTAATTAATATTAACTATTAGCAAAGTTTCCTTTGCTATGAAACTTTTCGTATCTCCTTCAGCATCAAGCTGTAATATAGCAGAATATTCAAATAGTCTGGACTTCCTGGTAAAGTGATGTTACTGGCTGTGAGAGGTCAACTTAGCATTAAAGCATAATTGTCACACTAATAATCAAGAGTTGCAAAATGTTAGTGACTCAGTCATGTATGACTCTTTGCAATCCATGAACAGTAGCCTGCCAGGTGCCTCTGTCCGCTGGAATTCTCCAGTCAAGAATACCGGAGAGGGCAGCCATTCCCTTCCCCAGAGGATTTTCCTGATCTAAGGACTGAACCTGGTCTCCCTCATTATGTTTGGTTATTTCAGTTTCAGGTGGGGAAATCTGTACTTGAGAATGAACTCTCAATACAGCCTGGACCCTTACATGAGAACTATACTTTTGGGATCTGCTCGTTTCATCCACCTGATTTCGTGAAAACAATAATTTAATGCATATTCCTCACTGCGGTTCACATCTAAACACACACAAGTTCCTGGCTGAGTGGGTAAGGAGCCTGTACTTTCCTGACATTTTTCTAATCATTGGATTAAATCATTCCTGTAGGAATCTGTTTTCCGAAAGGATACTATAGAAACAAGTTTCAACGTTTTCATAATTAAAGAGCAATTCTTTAAATCTCAATATGAATTAAAAACTTGAACATAAAATCATCTGCTCTGCAGAAAATGTGATTATAAATGTTGCTATTGCCAAATAACCCCCTCCCTGAGAATTTACACCATGTGATCGTGGGGGCTGTGAACATCGTGAGAGCTTTCCCTTCAAATCTCCCAGGCTGAGCACGGCCTCCCACACAGCTTTTTTTTTTTTTTTTTAATATGGGATTTTAAACTCATTTTTACTTTTAATGTCAGACTTACTAGAAGGTGATTTACAAAATCATTAAACAGAAAAAGTTGTCTCCTCTCCCTCATACACCAACAAAAATGAATATTTGAAATCATCAGCAACATGATTGTGATAAATAGGTTTCTCTATATGTAAAATCCTTGCTCTAGAAGTGGGCTGAATTCTCCTTGAATGTCTTTGGAGATGGATTTCTTTTTTATATTTGCTATCTGAGTTTTGTACATCTGGCAACCTTAGAAGGCATTTTACACCTTTTCCCGACTGTCCAGAGAGAGCTCCCCGTTAGCTCCTAATGATGCACTTCCCTGAGGACAGCGATCTAACAGCCTCTGGGTGCTGTGTTCTACCTCTGCAGAATCCACTGGCTCTTCCTTCCGTCCTCTGACACCTTCAAAGCCTAAAAGAAGGCGATCTATTCATAGATACCTGTATAATTCTACCAGACACTCTGCTTTGCAGGGTGGAGAGAAGTGTTTTAGAAGAAAACACACCAGTCTAGGACCCTACTGTTATTTCATGAAGTTTACAATTTCCATTCCATTCCCTCTAACCAGCCACACCAGACAGTCAACTAGCTAATTTTCTTTTGTACCTAACAAGGAAACTATGAATCCCTTTAAATATAAAGAATATAAGAGGGTCAATCATATAAATTCTGACTCCGCCACCACCTTCACCTGGCCAATTTCTGTTTACTCTTCAAGTCTCCTTATGTGCAACTCATGGAGGGACACTTTCTGTTAGCTGTTCTTCCTCTCCCAACATACAAACCTGTTAAAATAGGTCCTTAATATACAATGTCATGAGAAACAATATAACTTTTCTTCATGGCATTTAATGTAATTGTAATTATGGGGTGGTCTGTAATTGTGTTTTAGTATTTCTCTCACTCACTAGACTGTTTACTTGCCCATGGTTACCATTCAATGCATGTTCCCTGAATGGTGAATCACTGAGGGTCACAGCTTCCTTTATTAAGGAAGCACGACTGATGAGATTATGGTGCTATCCAGATTTCAGTTATCAATCTGAGGCATGATGAAAGTGAAATAGAGATGAGCCATTGCATCACTTTGGCATTTAAGAAAACATATAATCGAGTCATAATTCATTTCATGAGCCTGGCCCTTTAATTTTTAAATGCAGCAACTAAACACACATTGAAATCATCATATACTTGGGAATACTATTTCTTTCCTGTTATTGTTCTCTAAAACTGACCAGAACATTAAAATGTGATGTCTGCTTCTGTAGACAATTGTTTAGAGGACAAACTACCAATGCAAAATAGGCCATAGAGGAAAATAAAAATTTACTATCATCCTCTATTTATTTCTCTGATCAATTGCCTCTAATGGCTACTGTGTGCTATCTCCCCTGTGTTTTCTGCTGCTAAAGTATTTTCTATCACCTCTTTCTCTACTTGGCATCCTCTCTGTACTCGTGCATTTTATCACAGGTATATGAACCCTGGAAGGATTGTTCTGCATGGATTTTGCATTGTGTGGAAGACTCAGAGCACATCATTAACCCCAGCCTGACCTACTGACATTTACAGACCTGCTCATCAGTGCCTCCCTCCCCTTATTGGCTGGCATTTGTTCAGAAAATGTGAGCAGTTACAGTATTTTCCCAAGGAAAATACAATTAAGCAACCAAATCCTGGGAGAATGAAAATGTCTAAAATAATGCTTGCCAAAGCCAAATACAAATGATTTATTAAAAATCACCCATATTCATTTGTCAGACTGATTTCCAAAATTTAAAATCTCATTTAACACATTTATGCTTCTATTATGGTACTTAAAATGTTATTTGAAATATTCATAATGACAAATTTTCAAAGTCTAACAGAAATCAAAATTTCAAGGACAAATGTATGAAAACGTAACAACACAGTTGCAAATATTATTCCTCTAAATAAGCTGCCAAGTTTTTTCCTGCTGAATAAAATCAACCATAGTAAGCAGGTTCTGCTTAAAACATTATGAAACTTACAAAGAAATTAAATAAATAAATACTTATCAGATGCCTGATACATGTCTCAGTTAATTTCAGTTGCTCAGTCGTGTCCAACTCTAAGCGACCCCATGAATCGCAGCACGCCAGGCCACCCTGTCCATCACCAACTCCTGGAGTTCACTCAGACTCACGTCCATCGAGTCAGTGATGACATCCAGCCATCTCATCCGCGGTCGTCCCCTTCTCCTCCTGCATTCAATCCCTCCCAGCATCAGAGTCTTTTCCAATGAGTCAATTCTTCGCATGACGTGGCCAAAGTACTGGAGTTTCAGCTTTAGCATCATTCCTTCCAAAGAACACCCAGGGCTGATCTCCTTCAGAATGGACTGCTTGGATCTCCTTGCAATCCAAGGGACTCTCAAGAGTCTTCTCCAACACCACAGTTCAAAAGCATCAATTCTTCGGTGCTCAGCTTTCTCCACAGTCCAACTCTCACATCCATACATGACCACTGGAAAAACCATAGCCTTACTAGACGGACCTTAGTTGGAAAAGTAATTGTCTCTGCTTTTCAATATGCTATCTAGGTTGATCATAACTTTTCTTCCAAGGAGTAAGTGTCTTTTAACTTCATGGCTGCAGTTACCATCTGCATTTTGGAGCCCAAAAAAATAAAGTCTGACACTGTTTCTACGGTTTCCCCATCTATTTCCCATGAAGTGATGGGACCAGATGCCATGATCTTCGTTTTCTGAATGTTGAGCTTTAAGCCAACTTTTTCACTCTCCACTTTCACTTTCATCAAGAGGCTTTTTAGTTCCTCTTCACTTTCTGCCATAAGGGTGGTGTCATCTGCATATCTGAGGTGATTGATATTTCTTCCGGCAATCTTGATTCCAGCTTGTGTTTCTTCCAGTTCAGCATTTCTCATGATGTACTCTGCATATAAGTTAAATAAGCAGGGTGACAATATACAGCCTTTCTTTCATCAAGAGGCTTTTTAGTTCCTCTTCACTTTCTGCCATAAGGGTGGTGTCATCTGCATATCTGAGGTTATTGATATTTCTCCTGGCAATCTTGATTCCAGCTTGTGTTTCTTCCAGTCCAGCGTTTCTCATGATGTACTCTGCATAGAAGTTAAATAAGCAGGGTGACAATATACAGCCTTGATGTACTCCTTTTCCTATTTGGAACCAGTCTGTTGTTCCATGTCCAGTTCTAACTGTTGCTTCCTGACCTGCATACAGATTTCTCAAGAGGCAGGTTTTCCCATCTCTTTCAGAATTTCCCACAGTTTATTATGATCCACACAGTCAAAGGCTTTGGCATAGTCACGAAAGCAGAAATAGATGTTTTTCTGGAACTCTCTTGCTTTTTCCATGATCCAGCGGATGTTGGCAATTTGATCTCTGGTTCTTCTGCCTTTTCTAAAACCAGCTTGAACATCAGGGAGTTCACAGTTCACGTATTGGTGAAGTCTGGCTTGGAGAATTTTGAGCATTACTTTATTAGCATGTGAGATGAGTGCAATTGTGCGGTAGTTTGAGCATTCTTTGGCATTGCCTTTCTTTGGGATTGGAATGAAAACTGACCTTTTCCAGCTGGACACCTAGCCATCCTTTAAAAAAATATGATGTTTTAAACAGAATGATCAAGGCAACCTCACTGAGGAGGTGACATTTGCAGTGAAGTTGCTGAAGGGATAGGACTGTCCCCTTTCAGCCCTGAACTGAATGTCCCATGTCCTGGACAAACAGGGGAGAGATTTGGTCACCCTAGGAGTAAGTCACATGCTATATCAGGAAAAACATTCCAGGCAGCAAGAATAGCAAGTGCAAAGGCCCTGAGGTTGGAATACGTGGGGAAATATCTGAAGATATAGCACTGAGGATGGGGCAGAGGCTGTTTTGTGAGGGAGTGAGGGAGATGGTGACTGCAGCCATGAAATTAAAAGGCGCTTACTCCTTGGAAGAAAAGTTATGACCAACCTAGATAGTATATTCAAAAGCAGAGACATTACTTTGCCGACTAAGGTCCGTCTAGTCAAGGCTATGGTTTTCCTGTGGTCATGTATGGATGTGAGAGTTGGACTGTGAAGAAGGCTGAGCGCCGAAGAATTGATGCTTTTGAACTGTGGTGTTGGAGAAGACTCTTGAGAGTCCCTTGGACTGCAAGGAGATCCAACCAGTCCATTCTGAAGGAGATCAACCCTGGGATTTCTTTGGAAGGAATGATGCTAAAGCTGAAGCTCCAATACTTTGGCCACCTCATGCGAAGAGTTGACTCATTGGAAAAGACCCTGATGCTGGGAGGGATTGGGGGCAGGAGGAGAAAGGGATGACCGAGGATGAGATGGCTGGATGGCATCACAGACTCGATGGACGTGAGTCTGAGTGAACTCCGGGAGTTGGTGATGGACAGGGAGGCCTGGTATGCTGCGATTCATGGGGTCGCAAAGAGTCGGACACGACTACGCGACTGAACTGAACTGAACTGAAGGTCTGCAAGGGCTGGTGGGGTGATCCGGAGAGGGAGCTAGATCAGCTTCCCATTCTGAGTATTCCTTGGGGGGAGCCACCTTGTACCCATTATCAATCTTTAGCTATAGGAATGGGCCTTGCCCAAGGCAAGCAAGGGGAGGGATAGAATTGGAATTTACTCAAGGTCATGCATGACTGAAGAGCATAGAGACAGACTGGGGTGAAGAGAAAAGGAAAGGGAGAGAGAGTTGAGAGTCAGTTTAAGGACCTCTGGGTGGCCAGGGGGTTGCAGGGTTGGCAGAGTAGGGAGTTCATTTCATGGTCTCCCATGTCACGTTTTGACCACAAAGTTTTTCCTGAAACTCAGAGAAACTATCTTCCCCTTCATGTATAAAAGGGATTCCTCCCCCACCTTTTTTTTTTTTTTTTTTGTAATATATGCAGCCATCTTGGTCTATCTTTCATTTTCCTATCTTGTAATGGACAGGAGTTTGAGTAATATACAAAGAGCTAGAGAGAGATGCACAGGGACCCTGAGAGAGGGGGTCAGGGACACAAAAGGGGGAGGCAGAGACAGAGAGAGGCAGAGAGAGAGAGGAGGCAGGCAGTAGAAGAGACAGGAGGATCCTTTCCAGGACTTCCCTGGAAGTCCAGTGGTTTAGAATCTGCCTGCCAATGCAGGGGACAAACATTTGAACCCTGGGCCAGGAAGATCCCACATGCCTCGGGGCAACTAAGCCCGTGCACCACCAGAGAAGCCCTGTAGAGAGTAGAGAGTAGCCCCCACTCTCCTCAGCTGGAGAAAGCCTGCCTGCGGCAACGAAGGCACAGTGCAGCCAAAGAAAGAGAAAAAGAAAGAAACATTCCTTTTAGACAAAGACAGACTCCTCAAACGCTGATATTCAGAGGCCATGGGGCATACCACAGAAGTTCACCGGGAGCCCTGGCTGCTGTCCGCACAAGGCACCCAGACCCACTAGTGAGCACATCAGGGAGACGGCCAGGAAGCATTTCAACGGGGCTGGGGGAGACCCAGGGGCTTGGGAGGCTTACTCCGCTTCCTGTCTCCCCAGCTCGCCCTCCCTCACCTGCGCAAGAGTCGGGGAAATGTCATCAACATCTCCAGCCTGGTCGGGGCGATTGGCCAGTCCCAAGCGGTTCCCTACGTGGCCACCAAGGTACACCGCCGAGATCCCCTGCCCCTTCCTTCAGGTGTCTCAGCCCTGAGGTATGGCCTGAGGCATGGCCACCTGGCCTTCCAGGAAACAGAGCCTAGTGCAGCAGGATGCAACCTGCAGGGAGAGCGTGACTTCCCGCTTCCGATGCCCCTGCTTGACGCCCCCTGGCTGGGTGCATGTGTGCCAGGTCGCTCAGTCGTGTCCGACTCTTCAGGACCCCGTAGACAATAGCCCGCCAGGCCCCTCTGTCCATGGGATCCTCCAGGCAAGAATACTGGAGTTGCCATGCCCTCCTTCAGGGATGGGAGGAGACAGCAGAAGGAACCTCATCTCCTCTGGTCTGAACTTTCTCCGTGCCCCGTCTTCTGCAGGGGGCAGTGACAGCAATGACCAAAGCCTTGGCCCTGGATGAGAGTCAGTATGGCGTCCGTGTCAACTGGTAGCAGCTTCACGGGGGTTGAGAGCCTCTTGGGGGAGTGAGCCCAAGGGGCAGTGTGTGCCTTGGACTTCCCTGACCCCCTCTCCTCCCCCACCCCAGCATCTCCCCTGGAAACATCTGGACCCCTCTGTGGGAAGAGCTGGCGGCCTCAACACCTGACCCCACTGCTACAATCCGAGAGGGCGCTCTGGCCCAGGTAGGAGTGGGGGCCGGATGGAGGTGGTGTGAGGGTGAAGGCCGGGCAGGGGCTCCTCGTGACGCTCCTTTCCTTGTCTCTCCCCAGCCCCTGGGCCGCATGGGCCAGCCAGCTGAGGTGGCGGCTGCTGCTGTGTTCTTGGCCTCCGAAGCCACCTTCTGCACGGGGACTGAGCTGCTTGTGACCGGGGGTGCGGAGCTGGGGTATGGGCGCAAGGCAAGCCAGGCCGCCCTGGTGGAGGCCCCCACCAGGCCTTCCTGATCTCCCACATTTCCACCTGGGCCTCCCTGACGAGGGTTCTCCCACCCCAAACTCAGTCTCCCAAACTCCAGTTTCCACCCTCTGCCTCTCAGGCGCAGCACTCACCAATGTGCCAAACCACCCCACAGTTTCCCATAAAAGCACTTTGCAACCAGGAGAAGGAGGGCATCATTGCATTTATTTCCGGCCCTTTATGAGTCCTACCATGCCAGGACCAGGTCCCCCGCCGCCGCCCCACCCAGCTCCCACGCATTCCCACGCGTGGCTTAGACCCGAGGGACTACAACTCTCGGCAGGCCTTGAGGCAGGAGACTGCAGCCCAGGGCTCCTGGGAAAAGTATTGCAGGTCGGCTTCACCGGCGAGCTAATTAAAAAGGCCCGCAAGGGAGAGTCAATTAAGCTCTAATTAGGAGATAATGGAGGGGGTTAAGCAAACAGGCCTCCACTTTATTCTAGGCCTTTAGGGAAAAGGAGCTTTGACTTCGCTCGCAGCGGAGTAGGAGGCTGCCCAGAACCAAAAATAATGAGGGAAGGGAAAGCTAGGGGGGTTGACACTCCCGGGTCAGAGGAGAAAGGGCTGGGATCTGGACTCTAGGGTTTGAGGAGGGAACTAGGCGGTGTGGACTCCCTGGCTGGGAGGGAGCGGAGTCTGGCCGCCCCCCTCTCCGATGGGGCGAGGGGCCCTGTCGGGAGTGAGTCCCCCGGGTGCGGAGGTGGGGCTGCATCGCTGCTGCGCGATTGGTCGAGGCGGAGGTGTGTGCGGCAATCCCTGATTGGCCGCGGCGGAGGCGGGGAGCCGCCTGGGGCGCCGCACCCTTGCGGCTCCAGCCTAAGTGGTAGGGGAGGAGGACTGGGCAGGTGGGAAGGAAAACGAGGAGACACCTTACAGGGAAGAACTCAGAATTTGACTGCCCGGGGCTGTGGCTTTTCGTACCGGGAAACCAGAATTTGGGAACAAAATGTCTCAGGGTAGAATTACGCAGACACAGTGACCTCAGGAGCGGAGTTTGAGGATACAGCAGGAACAAGAGTTTGGTGTCACAGTAACCTGGATGGGGGATGGGGGGTGGGGAAACTTTGACCACGGAAGATTCTTTTTTTGGGGGAGGATGCGCACCGTGACCTCGGGGCACGATATAGGGAACACTGAAACAGGTTTGAATTGCTAGCGATTAGAGAGTTCCTGAGGGGCTGCAGGGCTTCCCAAGTGGCTCAGTGGGTAAATAATCCGCCTGCAATGCAGGAGAAGCGGGTTCGACCCCTGCTGAGTCGGGAAGGAGGAGGGCATGGCAACCCACTCCAGTATTCTTGCCAGGAAAAGCCCATGGACACAGTCGGACACAAATGAAGCAACTGAGCATGCACGCACTCAGCAGGGTCTGTAATCGACTGTCTGCTTCTGGGGGTCATGAAATTGGGGAGGGCGTAACCAGGGAATCCTGCCTAGAGGCTGCTCACTGAAGCTCATTGATGAACTGGGGAACTGAACAATATCAGGCATCCCTGATGAAAAGGGCTGGAAGGAGGCATGGTGAACCCTGTGTGTTTATCTCTTTAAAAAGTTACAAAGAGTACACGTATATCTTCTCTTGGAAAGGAAACCTATATTCAGACAGGGAAGTATCCGGACAGAGTCAAGCTCCCCCTTCATCCCTATCTGCCACCCTCTTCAGGGTCCTTTCCCTTCAAAAGTGTATTTTTACATAACATCTGCGCCCACCGACCTTAATTGCGTGGTTTTTCTTTTCACCAAGAATTGCGATATGTGAAGATTTCTGCTCCCCACCCCTTTAGCTCTCCACCACGGTACTGTACCTATTAAAATGCATTTCTGAAAACCGCTGAATGCACACTCAGGCGTCGGGGCTGGAAGGAGGATGTGTTTCAAGTTACTCCCTTCTGCTCGCGGGGTCTAGCGCATGCGCTCTGCGGTAGGGCCCTTCTCCCCGCGAGCGCCCTGCAACTGGGAAGGCCAGGCCCGCCTGGGGTGCTAGGCTGACAAACCATCCCACAGGAGGAGGCGTGAGCGGGGCGGGGCCGGAACGTCTTTATCCCGGGCCGCTCCCTGGGCGTGCACAGATACCAGCCACACAGACCATGGCTGCAGCGGCATTGAGGCAGGTGGGTTCGCGGCCCAGTGCCGGGGTCTGGGGAGCGATTAGGGGAGGCGCACTTCCGGGTGGACCACTCGGCCGTGGCCCATCCGGTGGGGTGCAGGTACTCCCGCACTCAGGTTCCGCTGCAGGGAGCCAAGGAGGAGGGGGCCCCTTAGAGATGAGCACGAGGCTTTAATGGGGATGAAAGGAGAGAAGGAATCAGTGGGAAGGGGGACCCAGATGGGACTTCTAGGGATGGATATATGGAAGGGGAGACGGCAATGGGAGAAGCATGGGACAGGGGTGACGGGATGGATTAGGAGGGAAGAGAGCCTTTGCGGGCGCCAGAATAAGATTCCCAGACCCTCTAGGTGTGGGAGCAGGATGAAGGCAGAATTCAGTTTCAGGTCTGGACTGGGACTAGGACCCAAGGCCCTATTTTCTTGGCACTAAAGATAGAGGTAGAATGTGTCCCGGAAACCCCTTATCTGAAACTCTGCGCCAGGGCTGAAAATGAGTTAATACCTCATTGTCAGCGACAGAGATTCTCCTGCTGAGAGTGGGACCCTCCTTTCTTACTGCTACATGTCAACAGGCAGAGCTTCGGAGAGCCTGTGATTTGAGAGAACAGGGTTTCTCAGTGAGGAAGGAAACAATAACAACTCGAAGAAGGGAGTCTTTATAACCCTTGACAGCTGCAGCTTAACGTTGGGAAAAATGGTTCCTGTTAACTTTGTACCTGACTTTATATGGGACTCTTAGCTTGATGGATAGCAGGACAGATGTTTCCTTTCTGAGTTGAGACGGAGACCAGCCTGGGCTGTGCCTGGGACAATCTTGACTTTACGATGACACTCCTGGGCCGTGCTGGTAGGACACCCTTGGGCTGTGAGTGCTGGGGTCAGTGGAGATTCCATCATATTATAGAGCCCTGCTCTGTGCGTACCCTACCCCAACTCCAACTATTTCTCATTTCCTAATTCAGCCCCAGAGCTTTTTACAACTATGTCCCGAAAGCTCAGCGATCATCTGAGAGCTCCTTGGGGCCCAATCCCCCAATAGTTTGGGGTATCAGATGGTGGAGCACCTTCCCTGAGAGGGGGTGAGACCCCTGCCCCCAGAAAAATATCCTGGGAGGGTGAAGGCAGCTTCTCCCAGTGTGACAGTGACGCTATGGCCAGTACAGATTTATAATCTCCTGGAAACAGTGCCCGGCACCTCCTCTCTGCCTTGTGGGTGTTTTCCTGCTCCTCCTCTCTGTCTCTCCTGGATATCTCTGTCTCCAAGCATCGCTGGGGCAGTTTCTCTCCAGGTGTTGGCGTCGCTCTGTCTGTGCTAGTCTCTCCTTGTTTCCCAGGCCTCCCTTTTGCTTTGTGCTGTCCCCCGACCTTGGGTCTTGATCTATTACTCTCCTTTCTCCTGTTCTCTCTCTCTTATGGCTTCAGTTCATCTTGCCTTCAGTATTTTTTTTTTTCTCTTGATTTCTCCAGGCTTTACCATGCCTGAATTTCCCTCCCTCGTGTGTCTTGTCTCAGTCCTCTCTATATATGGTGGTGGTGGTGGTGGTTTAGTCACTAAGTTGCAACCAACTCCTGTTGGTTAATGTCCGTGTTCCTTAATGTTAATGTTCCTTAATGTCCGTGTCTTTTACTTCTTTGTCTTATTTTTTCTCATTCTTCTTCTCTACTTTTTCTCTTTCTGCCTTCCTCTGAGGGCTGCTTTCCTTGTCCAACTCTTGCAACCCCATGGACTGTAGCCTGCCAGGCTTGTCTGTCCAAGGGATGTCCCAGGCGAGAATACTGGAGTGGGTTGCCATTTCCTCCTCCAGGGGATTTCCCCCTCTCTCTGTATGAGAGTGAAAGTGTTAGTTGCTCAGTCCTGTCTGATTCTTTTTAACCCCCTGGACTGTAGCCCACCAGGCTCCTCTGTCCATGGGATTCTCCAGGCAAGAATACTGGAGTGGGTTGCCATTCCCTTCTCCGGGGGATCTTCTCGACTCAGGGATTGAACCCAGGTCTCCTGTATTGACAGGCAGATTCTTTATTGCTGAGCCTTCTATGATCATATCTAATTTGACTTCTCTTGGCCTTGGATTCCTGTTCCTTAATGTCCGTGTTTTTTACTTCCTTGTCTCTTATTTTTTTCTCATTCTTCTTCTTCTCTACTTTTTTCCTTTCTGCCTGCCCCTAAGGGCTGCTTTCCTGTCCACCTGCTGCCTGCCTCCGCCCTGCCAGTTGGTGTTATCTCTATGCCAGGGGTGTCTTGTCCCCCTCCTGGCCAGTAACCCGCCCCTGGCTTGGGCAAGCCACAGAGCGCCACCTAGAGGCCATGCCCAGGACCCACACTCCGATCATCCCAGTAGCTCTCTGGCGCTCATAACATCTAGGACCACTCCTCAGACTTCATGGCCTAGACTTTGGGATATTCCAAACCCACAGCCCCCGTCTCCCCATGACTCACCTACTGGCCAGTGACTTCGGCCATTCACATCTGTTCTCAGTTCCCTCAGCTCACAGGGCAGGAGCAGGCTAGGCTGTTCTGTTGGCCAAACCTCATCACGCTGCCTTCCCACTGGGCTGAGGAAAGAGGTATCGCAAGGTCAGAGACTGTTGCGGAGAGGCCATCCTGCTAGACACAGACAGACCTTCTCTCCCCCGCTGGCCTTGGGCCGGACCACAGGGGAAGCGTTCATCCGAGTAGTGCCTCTTGATGACTGGGGTGGTCCCCAAGTGTATGTGGCTGCCCCTCAGTTCCCTACAGCCCTGGGAACCATAGGGAACTAGAATTGCTCGTGTCCAGGGTGTGGGACTGGGGCCTCAATTAAGCTGAGCCCAGTTGATCTGATGCCCCCAAAGAGAAGGACTTGCAATTCTGGGTCTGAGGGCGGAGGGGGCTGGGCGTCAGGATTCTGAGGTGGGGGCCTGGAATGCGGGGTCTGTAATAGGAAGGGCTGGGGCCCTGGGTCCTGGGTTCTGGGGGAGCATGACCTATGGGCCCTCCACTTTTCTAGCTCTTTTCAGGATTTGAGTTCCCCGGGGAGGCCTTCACTTACCTGCACACCTTCTCTTGTTGTCTTCTGTCTGATCTGGGCTCAGGCAGGGCTGGGGCCAAAGTTCCCTGGGGTAGGAGGCGCCTGTATTTGACTTTGCCCCAGCTTGGAGGAAGGGATGGGAGCCGATTCAGCTCTTTATTGAGATGGCCCTTGTGGGGGCAGGGAGCGGACTTGGCCTCCTTGGGGATCTCCTGCTCCATGCTGATCAGGACAGGGGAAGGGACCCGGCCAGGGCTGTGTGCTCTGTCTGGAAGCACTGGGCCTGGGACAGAGCATGCCTGAGGAACATCCTGAGTGCAGGTTGTGGAAAAGATGGGTGCCAGGACCCCCTGCTTTCTCTGTCTCCTGGTCTCATCACCTTTCTTACTTCTGTCCCCACCTTCAGATTTGGATCCCCAGATTTCTCCCTGTTCCTTGGTTTCTGTGTGGTCCCAGAAGATATGCCTCATCCAGCTTCAAGGTGACAGTGGGGATTAGGGTTTGGATCTCAAGGAAGAGGGGCTGGGGGCCTGGACCGGTGGGTCTGAGGAGGCAAGGGCTGGGAGCTAGCTTTAGGCATCTCCAAAAGATCCAGGGTCCGAAGGTGAAGGTGGGTTGCAATGAGTTAGCCTAATTGCTTGCCATCAGGCCGTGGGAAGGAGATGAAACTGCATGTCCCAGAAGCTTCTGGGACTACAGATCCCTCTTCTCTCTGGTTCTCAGCCCCAGGGGTTCCTGGGAATTGTAGTTTTTCAGATTGGAAGCCGTGGTCAGACTCCAGGACTCCTGTCTTTTCTCAGGCTGCTGACCTGCAGCTGGAAATGACCCAGGAGCCTCATAAGAAGCCTGACCCCAGCCAGCCCCTGCTGTTCGGGAAGACATTCACCGACCACATGCTGATGGTGGAATGGAGCCAGGAGAAGGGCTGGGGCCAGCCCCGAATCCAGCCCTTCCAGAACCTCACGCTGCACCCGGCCTGCTCCGCTCTGCACTACTCCCTTCAGGTGGCAGGGCGACGGCCCTCCCTCCCCTGTCTCTCCCTGCATCTCTTCCATCTTGCTGGATCTCTTGCTGGGTCTACCTCTCTGGGTTTGCTTTATGTGTGTTTCTCATTTCCACACTCTCCTCATCCATTTTTCTGAGGCTTGTCATGTTCCAAGTCCCATGTTGGGTGATGCCGGGTCCCCAGAGATGAGCAGACCTAGTTCCTTCACTTGAAAGCCCCCACGCTTTGGTGCCCACCCAGGGGGATCTGGACTCTGATGGAGGTAGCTGAGATATTGTGGGAGGCCAGAAGAGGAACTGGAGAAGGAAATGGCAACCCACTCCAATGTTCTTGCCTGGAGAATCTCAGGGACAGGGGAGCCTGGTGGGCTGCCGTCTATGGGGTCACACAGAGTCGGACACGACTGAAGTGACTTAGCAGCAGTAGCAGCAGAAGAGGAACGCCCACCCTACCTCTGATTCAACAGAAAGTGGGGTCTTTGCTGGCAAAGAGGGGAGCCGAGGCTCTTAGAGGGAGAGGCGACATGAGTATAAAGACACAGTCCAAAGAAGAGCCTGGTATATTTGGAGGGAAGCATGGGGTTGGAGACTATGGGGAGGCTGAGGATGTCATCAGAACCCCAGAGAAGCTGGGACTTTGCCAAGGGCACTGGGAGCCCCGAGGGCTCTGAGCAGGCATACAGCAGGTAGAGTAAGACCCTTCTCAGGCCACGTGAAGGATGAGCTGAGGTCAGAGCCAGGGGATCGCCAGGAGGGGATGGGGCAGGGGTACCAGGGATACCAGGGATTGACCGGCTGGGCTAGAGAAGGTCAGGGAGGGCTGAGGACTGTGCCCGGGGGTTTACCCGAGTGACCGTGAAGACCATGGGACCATGCCGATATGGGGACACAGGAGGAGGAGGATTGGCTTTGTGGGACTTGGTGAGGGCCCACGAGGAGAGAGACGCAGGAGACATCTGACCCAGTTTCCAGCTTCAAGCTATGGCTGAAAGCAAAATCTTTTCCAAAGAAGCTTTACTTGTTGCCAAATGTTGGAGGGACACACTGCGGTTCTAGTAGCTGGTTGGCACTTTGACTGATTTTTGTCCCTTATGGAGTCATTCTCCCACGTTAGGCATGTTCCCCCCTCCCCGCCTGTCCTTTTTTTTTTTTTTTTTTATCAGGGAGGGCTGAGGACTGTGCCCGGGGGTTTACCCGAGTGACCGTGAAGACCATGGGACCATGCCGATATGGGGACACAGGAGGAGGAGGATTGGCTTTGTGGGACTTGGTGAGGGCCCACGAGGAGAGAGACGCAGGAGACATCTGACCCAGTTTCCAGCTTCAAGCTATGGCTGAAAGCAAAATCTTTTCCAAAGAAGCTTTACTTGTTGCCAAATGTTGGAGGGACACACTGCGGTTCTAGTAGCTGGTTGGCACTTTGACTGATTTTTGTCCCTTATGGAGTCATTCTCCCACGTTAGGCATGTTCCCCCCTCCCCGCCTGTCCTTTTTTTTTTTTTTAATCTTTTCAGAATTTTGATGGTTTTTCTTCCCACCTACTCTGGACATTTGATTCGAATGGATCAGTTCTGTGCAGAGGAGACCCAGCGTGGGGAACAGATACAAAGGATGGATGGTCAAGACGTGTCTACAGAGTCCCCCCCACCCCCCACAACCCAGGAAGGTGGCTTTTGAAAATTACCATTTATTTGGCTCTCCCTTCAGCCCAGCATGACAGGATGTCTTCCAACAGTACTTTTGGAGGGCAAAAGTACTTTTGGGGACCCAGTACTTTTTCTTTAGTAGAGTGAGTGAAGATGAAGGGGTTGAGCATCCAAAAAAATATGTCTTTCATGATAGCCCTTACATAGGGCTCCCCAGGTGGCACAGTGGTAAAGCATCCACCTGCCAATGCAGGAGATGCAAGAGATGTGGGTTCGATCCCTGGGTCTGGAAGATCCCCTGGAGGAGAAAATGGCAACCCACTCCAGTATTCTTGCCTGGAGAATCCCATGGACAGAGGAGGCTGGTGGGCTACAGTCCATGGGGTCGCAGAGTCAGACACGACCGAGTGACGAACACTTTCATTTTTCCTTCTTTTAATGTAGCCTAGAGATTCTTGGGCAGCCCTTCAAGAGCTTTGTCCTCCTTTTCTGCTGCTGTGTAGGATGCCATCCTAAAAATGCCTACTTTAGGCGATCACCTGTTGCTGGACACTTAGGTTGTTCCCAGGCTTGTGCTGTTACAAACAGCACTGCAATAAACCAGCAAACACTTCACTTCCTTTAAGAGCAAATGTGTCTCTCCTTTCAATTTCTGGAACTGTTGGCTCAAAGGGTGTATGTGCTTGTAATTGCTGACATGTGTTGAGACATCAGTATCTTCTGGGAGAGATGTTGGGACAGAGTGTGTCAATTTCCACACTTACCAGCCAGGCCTGTTTTCCCTGTACCCTGGATGACCCTTGTTAAACTTTTAGATGTCTTGTAACCTCCTGTTTTTTTTTTTATTTTTTTTTCTTTTTGTTTCTCTCTTTCTCTTTTTTTCCTATCTTCTCCTAAGTGTTTTTAAAGGTACTTCAAGGTAATTTTATTTTGCCTTCCCCCCACCCCCCGATTATGAATGGAGTTGACCATTTTTTCACAATGGAAGAGCCATGTTTGGCTCCTTCCTGTGAACTGTCCATTTTCTTGGCTGATTTTTCTATTAGAGTGGGTTTCTGTATTTATTTGTAGGAGTACTTTGTGTATTAAAGATAAGTCATTTGTGATGTGAGTTGAAAGTTTCTACCCAGTTTATTTTTATGCAGTCTTTTCTTTTTGATTTCTGTGATTTGTCATATTTAGAACACCAGCCCCAATTCAAAATATAAAATGGTCCTTTTGTGTTTTCCTTTATTGCTTATAGAAGAAATTTCATTTAAACCTGAAAATTTTCCTGATGTAAGGTATGAGGTAGCTGCTGCTGCTGCTGCTAAGTCAATTCAGTCATGTCCGACTCTGTGCGACCCCATAGACAGCAGCCCACCAGGCTCCCTTGTCCCTGGGATTCTCCAGGAAAGAACACTGGAGTGGGTTGCCATCTCCTTCTCCAGTGCATGAAAGTGAAAAGTGAAAGTGAAGTCGCTCAGTCGTGTCTGACTCTTAGCGACCCCATGGACTGCAGCCCACCAGGCTCCTCTGTCCATGGGATTTTCCAGGCAGGAGTACTGGAGTGGGGTGCCATTGCCTTCTCCGGTATGAGGTAGGGATCCAACTTAATCCCCCCCCCCCAAGAAATGGATATTTGGTTGTTCAGCACCATTTAACTGAATTGATCATGTTTTTTTGTTGGTTTTTTTTTTTTTTTTTTTACAATTTTTACTGAAATACAGTTGGGTTACAATATTATGGTGGTTTCAGGTACACAGCAAAGTGATTCAGTTATACTTAATCCACTTTCTAGTCTCTTGCATTGTTTGACCTGTCAGTTCATTTGTCATTGTCACTTTTAAGTGTAGATTTATAATCTGTTTTCATATGTGATAAGCCAGCTTCCCACTCTTACCTCTTGCCCTAACTTTTATATTTTTTCCCAAAATACCCCAGTTATTTTTATTTTGCATTCTTCATTCATTCATCCAGTCAATAGAAACCTACTATTCACCAAGAACTCACCTGGGCTTAGTGGGAGTAGGGGGGTGGTTCTTTAGTGATATCTTTATTTATGTATTTGTTGATGAACATTTAAATTGCTTCCATAGCTTGGTTATTGTAAATAGCACTGCTATGAACACAGGGGTGCAGGCATCTTTTTGAATTAGTTCTGTCTGATATATGCCCACAAGTGGGGTTGTTGAATCATACAGCAACTCTATTTTTAATTTTTTTTTTTAGGAACCTTCATACTGTATTCCATAATGGTTGCACCAATTTATATTCCCACCAACAGGGTAGGAGTGGTCCCTTCCTCTACACCCTCTCCAGCATTGGTTATTTGTAGACATTTGAATGATGGCCATATTGACCTATGAAGTGCTACCTCTCTGTAGTTTTGATTTTCTAATAATTAGCGATATTGAGCATCTTTTCCCTATTGGCCATCTGGGTGGACATTGTATGATTTCATCCATGGCTATTAAAAGTATTTCTCTAAAACACAAAAAGACTTTTTAAAAAGATAACTTCTGGGAATTCCCTAGTGGTCCAGTGGTTAAGACTTTGAGCGCTCACTGCTGAATGACCTGGGTTCAATCCCTAGTCGGGGAACTAAGATCCCACAAAGCATGTGGTGTGGCCAAATAAACAGGTAACGTCCATGTCATCCTCATTCCTGAGAAATGGTCCCAGTAACATGCTGCTGCTGCTAAGTTGCTTCAGTCGTGTCCGACTCTGTGCGACCCCATAGACAGCAGCCCACCAGGCTCCCCCGTCCCTGGGATTCTCCAGGCAAGAACACTGGAGTGGGTTGCCTTTCCCTCTCCAATGCATGAAAGTGAAAAGTGAAAGTGAAGTCGCTCAGTCGTGTCCGACCCTCAGCGACATGGAAAGGGTTTAAACAAAGCGTGCTGCTTGCTCTGGGTCTCTCTGTTCTGCTTTCTCTGGCTTCTGTCCTTCGCTGTCTCTTCTCCTGGTCTGTCTGGATCTTTCCTCTCTCTCCTCCTCTCTGTGCTCAGTAGGTTAATCTCTTCCCTGCTCGCTGTATTTTTCTGTATCAGTATCCTTGTGTATCAGCCTGTGTCTCTCCCTGGCTGGGTGAACTGTCTCCCAGAACCCTGACCTCCCACCCTGCCTGTCCCTGCAGCTCTTTGAAGGCATGAAGGCGTTCAAAGGCGGGGACCAGCGCGTGCGCCTCTTCCGACCTTGGCTCAACATGGAACGAATGCTGCACTCGGCCCTCCGCCTCTGCCTGCCGGTGAGGGGCCCCCGGCCA
>SJXQ01009043.1:28754-145211 GCA_006408695.1 Aepyceros melampus
TGTTGATCGGGAACGAGGTGGGCCAGCTCCAGGTGCTGCAGAGCCACACTTGGGGGGCTGGTTGCCTTCCTGAAGGAGAAGGGCCGGGGACCCAGACATGGGTCAGGGAAGAGGCTGGGAGCCTAGACTCCTGGGTCCCTGATGACCCCTTCTGTCCATTGCAGCCCTCGCTAGGTGTTGGCCACCCTACTCGAGCCCTCCTGTTCGTCATTCTCAGCCCGGTGGGCACCTACTTCCCTGGAGATGCCTTGAAAGCTATCTCTCTCCTGGCAGATCCATCATTCATCCGCGCCTGGGTGGGTGGGGTCGGCAACTACAAGCTGGGAGGGTAAGTAGTCCCTTGCCCACTCCTCAGGTCTAGTGCACTGGGCATCAGAGACACCGAGTGTGTTTTTGGATGGCCAGTGGAGAGACTCAGATTGGCTCCCAGGGAAGTCTCTAGAAATGAATTCACACTAAGCTCACTGGTCTCTCCTCCAGGTAGCCTCCCCTGAAAACCCAACCTCCCTCAGCTCCCATAATGCTCAGGGGCTCTGGCATCCACCACCTTGCCTGTGGACTTCCTGTGGACTTATCTGTCTTGCCAGGGGCCTCAGCTCAGCAGGGCAAGGAGGGTTAGGATGCGGATAAGGCAGAGGGCAGGCTTAGGGTGTGTTGCGACAGCAAGTGTGGCCCCAGCTGGGGGTTCATTCAGGTCCTTTCAAAACGTCTTGTTGAAGTTTCCTGAGGGCCAAGGTGAACTTCTCGATGTTCAAGCTGGTTTTAGAAAAGGCAGAGGAACGAGCGATCAAATTGCCAACATCCACTGGATCATCTAAAAAACAGGAGAGTTTCAGAAAAACATCTATTCCTTCTTTATTGGCTATGCCAAAGCCTTTGACTGTGTGGATCACAATAAGCTGTGGAAAATTCTGAACAAAATGGGAATACCAGACCACCTGACCTGCCTCTTGAGAAATCTGTATGCAGGTCAGGAAGCAACAGAACTGGACATGGAACAACAGACTGATTCCAAACAGGAAAGGAGTACGACAAGGCTGTATATTGTCACCCTGTTTATTTAACTTATACGCAGTGTACAGCATGAGAAACGCTGGGCTGGAGGAAGCACAAGCTGGAATCAAAATTGCCAGGAGAAATATCAATAACTTCAGATATGCAGATGACACCACCCTTATGGCAGAAAGCAAAGAACTAAAAAGCTTCTTGATGAAAGTGAAAGAGGAGAGTGAAAAAGTTGGCTTAAAGTTCAACGTTGTGAAAACTAAGATCATGTCATCTGGTCCCATCACTTCATGGCAAATAGATGGGGAAATATTGGCAGACTTTATTTTCTTGGGCTCCAAAATCACTGCAGATGGTGATTGCAGCCATGAAATTAAAAGATGCTTACTCCTTGGAAGAAAAGTTATGGACCAGCCTAGACAGTATATTAAAAAGCAGAGACATTACTTTGCCAACAAAGGTCAGTCTCGTCAAGGCTATGGTTTTTCCAGTGGTCATGTATGGATGTGAGAGTTGGACTATGAAGAAAGCTGAGTGCCGAAGACTGGATGCTTTTGAACTGTGGTATTGGAGAAGACTCTTGAGAGTCCCTTGGACTGCAAGGAGATTCAACCAGTCCCTCCTAAAGGAGATCAGTCCTGAGTGTTCCTTGGAAGAACTGATGTTGAAGCTGAAACTTCAGTTCTTTGGCCACCTGATGCGAAGAGCTGACTCATTTGAAAAGACCCTGATGCTGGGAAAGACTGAAGGCGGGAGCAGAAGGGGATGACAGAGAATGAGATGGTTGGATGGCATCACCAACTCAATGGACATGAGTTTCAGTAAACTCCGGGAGTTGGTGATGGACAGGGAGGCCTGGCAAGGTGCAGTCCATGGGGTTGCAGAGTCGGACACGACTGAGCAACTGAACCTAACTGAACTGGGTGAAGCTGGGGACACAGATGAGTCTGATCTGGGCCCTGCCTTCCAGGGGCTTCCAGGGTCTCCCAGGCTGATGGGAGCCCCGGTATCCAGGGCAGCACATGCTCTGATGGAGATGACCGGGACATGGGAAAGTCTTCACAAAGGAGGTCCAATGGGTAGGGTGGAGGTGGTTTCCTGGATACAAAAGTGGTGTGTAGGTGAGTCACTCAGTCGTGTCTGACTCTTCACGACCCCATGGACTGTGGCTTGCCAGGCTCCTCCGTCCATGGAATTCTCTAGGCAAGAATACTGGAATGGGTCACTTTCAAATCCTGGGAACACACCAGTGGAGGCAGCAGGGAGGGGCAGAGTCACCGAAGTTGTCAGAGAAGAAAAATAAGTCTGGCTTTTGCAAAAGGCTTAACAGGTAGTCCCAGACCAGGCCCAGCCCTGAATAGTGGACTGAAGGGCTGGGATCTTGTCCCAGAAGAAGTGGGGAGCCCTGGGAGGTTTGTGAACAGACGAGGTGTGAGGTCAGCTCTGGGTGAGAGACAGTGTATTAAATCAGGGCAAAGCGGGAAAGCATCAAGGTGGCAAGTTGATTGCAAGAGCCCAAAGGAGGCTTGAAACCCAGCCTGGAGGTTCAGTAAGCCTCTCAGAGGGCGTGACATCACAGGTGGTTTTGAAGGACCTCACAGCTGTTTGTGAGTGGGGCGGGAGCAGGATGAGTGCTGGTCTGGAAAGACTCACCTCGGGCCATGTCGGGGGAAGGCTGGGGGTCCCTTGACCTGTTCCACCATGTTGCTGTCCACCAGGAATTACGGGCCCACCGTGTTAGTGCAGCAGGAGGCACAAAAGAAGGGCTGTGAGCAGGTCCTCTGGCTGTATGGACCTGATCATAGCTCACCGAGGTGGGCACCATGAACATCTTCATCTTCTGGACCTATGAGGATGGGGGTGAGCCCACCCATGACCAACCCCAGGCCGGGTGGAAGTGGGTGGGAGCAGAAATTCTTAGTGGCTGCAGGTCTTGGGGCTTGGCTGTGAGTGGGGTGGCTCCTAAGAGGATGGGATGGTGTGGGGAACACGCCCCCTCCCCCTTCTCTTCCACCTGACCCAGCGCTGGAACTGGTGACCCCCCCACTGGACGGCATCATCCTACCTGGAGTAATCCGACAGAGTCTGCTGGACCTGGCCCGGACCTGGGTGAGGGCATGCTGTCTTTGGGTGGCCAGAGTGATGGGGTACTGCTGTGCTGCAGGACTGGAGTATTGGGGGTGGTGGAGGGGGCTGGGCACAGTGTCATGTCTCTTTTTCACCATCCACACAGAGGGAGCAGCAGGGCAGGCCCCTGGGCTCAGAGGTTATTTGTGTCTCGCCCCACAGGGTGAATTCCGAGTGGTAGAGCGTAAGATCACCATGAAGGAGTTCCTGCGGGCACTGGAGGACGGCCGGGTCCGAGAAGTCTTCGGTTCAGGCACCGCTTGCCAGGTCTGCCCCGTACACCAAATCCTGTACCAAGGCAAGGTGAGGAAGGGCCAGCTTGGACCGTGAGGGAAAAGAAGTGGGTGGGGGCCCGTCCTTACCACCCTTTCTTCCCCAGCATTTCTACATTCCCACCATGGAAAACGGGCCCCAGCTTATCCTCCGCTTCCACAAGGAACTGAAGGCGATCCAGGTGAGGTGCACCTGCTGGGAGCTGGGCTGGATGCTTGGTTGCCCAAGAGAAGTTCACAACCCAGAGGCTCTGAACTGAGGCTTCCCATCCCCGACCCCCACCACCCACTATATTCCCACCAGCTGAAAATGGCTCCTTCCATCAGCTGTTGGGCCTCTGATTGAGTTTGCTTTCCTCCAGGCCCTGTGGCCTAGAACACTTCTTGGGACTAAATGGTGCTTCTCTGTGAGCCTCGGGAGCCCTGCTTGAGAAATTCCCTTCCTATGAGCCTCCTGGACCTGAAGCCAACCTTCTGGCCACTGAGTTCCGAGTCCCAGGGATCCCCAGGAGCCCTGGGCTATTCCACTGGCTTGAGAAATCTTGCTCCTACCAGCCTCTGCACTCTGCCCCGACTCTGTGGCCTAAGAACGTTTCCTATCATAAGCCCCTGGAGGTACTTTTATACGTCTGAACCGAGCTATCTTGCCTTTCCTGGCACTGGAACTGGAGCTCCTTTTCTGTGAGCTTCTGTAAATTCCAGAGTATCTGCCTATCCAGGTTTTCTCAGCTGAAGAACTTTTCCCCCGAGCCTTCAGGGCCTTACAAGAGCTCCTCTTCGCAGAACTACAACTCCTTTGGGCCTCTGCGCCACCTTTGCCAGATTTGGTGGGCTTCCGGGAAGTGGACTACATTTCCCATGAGGCCTTGGGGCGTAACTTTGCCGGCACTCAGGCTAGGATGCCCCAGGGCCTGCTGGGAGTTGTAGTGTGGTTTCCTCTCACCTCCGCCTGTGTTATTCTATAGTACGGATCAAAAGCCCATGAATGGATGCTCCCGGTGTAATGCTGTGGGCTACGCTGGACCACTCCACGGACCACCGACGTGTAGCATCCAGCCCCTGTTGGACCTTCACCTCCGTACCAATGACTCACCTGAAGTGCAATATGAAGTAAAAGACGGGGCAGCCGGGACGCCTGGATCTCCGTTGACCCCATGTTACACTCCCAAAGCCATAAGGGCCTGACCCAGGCGTCTTGGCCCCTAGCCCCGCCACTCAGGCCTTGGGGACCCGGACTCCCCGCTGCTCCGTGTTGTGGGTCAGGTATACACTTTGACCCCAAATCAGCATCTCCGTTTTGAGGCCAGATCTCCCGGTGCTGCAGTTGATTTTTTTTTTTTTTCCCCTAGCTGCGATTTTGAAATAAAATGCCAAAGAACAAGACATTAAGTTTCATCTTCAATGAAGCAATTCAGCGGCTCTAGCGTCTTAACCAGGAACCCACATGTCAACCCATTTCATTTTCAAGGGCCCAGCAATCCAAACCCTCAGAGTCCTGGTGGTTTTTCAGATGGGGAGATGTTTCCACTTGTCACAAATTGAGCTTAGCATCTTCCCTCACTAAGATGGGACCCACCTCCCCATCTGGCAGGACAGCCCCACTGTACACTCCAGTCACTCTGCCAGACCCCTCTGCACTGTACTCCCCCCGAAGCCTCTGAGTCCCCAGCCCTGTCCTCTTTCCCCAGCCTCTGTCTTCTTGGCTTCAGCTCAGATCTTGTCTCCTGCCTGGACCCTGTCCTGGCCTCCAGTTTGACCTGGAAAGGGTCTTTCTATACTCAGAGCTGCCCCTGCAGGGCCAGGCATAACTGGCTACAGATCTGGATTCTGGATTCTAACTTTCTTCTGTTATCTGATCAGTGTGTAACCTGGGGTATGCCACCTGAGCTCTGATCCTGGGGGAGACCCTGCGGGACTATTGGGTAGACTCCATTTGTGGCCTGTCCAGCAGCCATCAGCTTTGGTACCAGGATTCTGATCTATTGAGACAGCAGGCAACCATTGCCATACCCCCCTCATTCTCTTTTTCAATGGTTGTTCAAGGGAAGGTCATGGGCCAAGGGGATACAAGAGGAGTTTGCCTGGAGGCCTCTGGGAAAGTTGTCCTTCCTAAATTAAACATTCCAGAAGGGCTACGTCTGCTTTTCTTTCCTCTGTTTTGGCTTAGTTACAAGTGTGATGCTTGGAGCTGCTGCAGCCATTTCATGGTCAAGAGTGCCAGGCCTACTCTGAATATAACAGAGCACAAAGAAAGATCCTGGCTTCTCCAACTGGGAAGCCTCTGATTTCTGGATTGTTTTGTTAAAAAAAAAAAAAAAAGAACAAAAAGCCATTTAAGTCACTTTTGTCAGATGGTTTATCTTCTGTTGTTTGTAATTGTATTATGGGTGTGTGTGTGAGAGAGGGGCTTCCCTGGTGGCTCAGAGGTTAAAGCGTCTGCCTCTAATACGGGAGACCTGGGTTCGATCCCTGGGTTGGGAAGATCCCCTGGAGAAGGAAATGGCAACCCACTCCAGTATTCTTGCCTGGAGAATCCCATGGAGGGAGGAGCCTGGTGGACTACAGTCCATGGGGTCGCAAAGAGTCGTGTCGTGTGAGAGAGAGACTTACAGTCAAAAACGTCTTTGCTTCCCTGGATCTTCTGTTGGCCAGGGCTGATCACATCAGGAGGAATTCCTGATTCTAGTAGCCAGGTCCCAAATGAAGACCTAGGCCAGATTTTTATCTTAGATTTGAATCCTGAGGGAATGATCAGGAAAGAGTAAGTAGCTGTCGCGATTCTAGTAGCCAGGTCCCAAATGAAGACCTAGGCCAGATTTTTATCTTAGATTTGAATCCTGAGGGAATGATCAGGAAAGAGTAAGTAGCTGTCGCTTAAAAAAAAAACCAAAAAACTCAGAATTATGCTTTATTTGTGGACAGAACTGAGGACTTAAGCCAAAGACATGGCATCTCATATAATGAGAAAGAAGCGAAGAGTGAGGGAGCCAGGATATACAGGAGTTTTTGCAATGAAAACTAGGTAGTCAAAACATCAGGGGATTACTGTGAAATATGGTGGTCCAGTGGCTAAGACTGTGCTCTCAGGGTGGGGGCCCCGGGTTCCATCCCTGAGCAGAGAACTAGATCCTGCATGCCGCAATGAAGACTGAAAATCCTGTGTGCCACAACTAAGACCCAGCACAGTCAAATAAATAAAAATAAAATTTAAAAAACAGTTTGTGTGTATGCTCAGTCATGTCCAACTCTTTGTGACCCCATAGACTGTAGTCCGCCAGGCTCCTCCATCCACGGGATTTCCCAGGCAAGAGTACTGGAGTGGGTTGCCACTTCCTTCTCTAGGGGATCTTCCTGACTCAGGGATCGAACCCAAGTCTCCTGCCTCTCCTGCCCTGGCAGGCAGATTCTTTCCTACTGAGCCAACCCACCTGGGAAGCCAAAAACAGAGATGACTGTCAAAGGAAACCAAATACCTCAAGTTAAGGAATTTAGCCCTTTTCTGTGTATGGTAAGATGCAAGAGTCTGCTCCCTGAAATCATTTCTTTGCTATGCTCCTTAGTCATATAATGAGAAAGAAGCGAAGAGTGAGGGAGCCAGGATATACAGGAGTTTTTGCAATGAAAACTAGGTAGTCAAAACATCAGGGGATTACTGTGAAATATGGTGGTCCAGTGGCTAAGACTGTGCTCTCAGGGTGGGGGCCCCGGGTTCCATCCCTGAGCAGAGAACTAGATCCTGCATGCCGCAATGAAGACTGAAAATCCTGTGTGCCACAACTAAGACCCAGCACAGTCAAATAAATAAAAATAAAATTTAAAAAACAGTTTGTGTGTATGCTCAGTCATGTCCAACTCTTTGTGACCCCATAGACTGTAGTCCGCCAGGCTCCTCCATCCACGGGATTTCCCAGGCAAGAGTACTGGAGTGGGTTGCCACTTCCTTCTCTAGGGGATCTTCCTGACTCAGGGATCGAACCCAAGTCTCCTGCCTCTCCTGCCCTGGCAGGCAGATTCTTTCCTACTGAGCCAACCCACCTGGGAAGCCAAAAACAGAGATGACTGTCAAAGGAAACCAAATACCTCAAGTTAAGGAATTTAGCCCTTTTCTGTGTATGGTAAGATGCAAGAGTCTGCTCCCTGAAATCATTTCTTTGCTATGCTCCTTAGCTATTTAGGGTCGGTGTCTTATTCTTGTCCATCTTTGGTCTCTGGGTGCACCGCTGGGGAGAAGGGTGGCTGTAGCAGCTGACCGCTTGATGGCAGGCATTCTGCCTCTACCCTGAGTTCCCTCAGGGCTCACTGTCGGGGGGACTGTGACATGCTGGCGTGGCGGCTGCCACATCCTTTGTTTATTTACAGGGCTTCCCAGGTGGCACTGGTGGCAAAGAACCCACATCCCAATACAGGAGACATAAGAGACCTGGGTTCACTCCCGGAGTCAGGAGGACCCCCTGGAGGAGGGCATGGCCACTCCAGTATCCTTGCCTGGAGAATCCCATGGACAGAGGAGCCTGGCGGGCGCGGTCCACGGGGTTGCCGTGAGTTGGACAGGACTGAGTGACAGCACGCATGCGCGTGTTTTGTTAGTCTTCTTTAGCCATTATTAGGAGATAAGGCAGAAGCCTTGCAGGGGAAGGGCAGAGTCTTAACCCCTGGACCACAGCTGTGTATGTGTGCACGCGCGTGTGTCTGACTGCCATTTCCTTCTCCAGGGGATCTTCCCAATCAGGGATCAAACCTGTGTCCCTTGCGTCTGCTGCATTGGCAGGCAGGTCCTTTACCATTGATACCTTTGCTTCCCTGCTAGCTCAGTTGGTAAAGAATCCGCCTGCAATGCAGGAGACCTCGGTTCAATTCCCGAGTCAGGAAGATCCCCTGGAGAAGGGATAGGCTACCCACTCCAGGATCATGGACTCCATGGGGTCGCGAAGAGTTGGACGCGACTGAGCGACTCTCACTTCACTCTCCTTTACCACTAGTGCCACCTGGGAAGTTCTTCGACTCGTTGAAAGTCACTTGAGACAGTAGTATCTGAGAGTAAGCAGAGATTTGTGTTTAACATGCCATAGGCTAAGGATTGTTATCTTTAAATGAATGAATATTTTGTTCGCCTTCTGTCATAATGTCTAATTCTATAAATATTAATAGATGTAACCCATATGAACTAAAACTCTTAACCGTTCTCAGTGATTTTTAAAAGTGTAAAGTGGCCCCAGGTCCAAAAAGTTTGAGAAATGCTGTCCGCGGACAATGCCTGGCTCTCAGCAAGCTGATGTGACCATTGGTTAAATAACAAAATAAACAACAAATCTGATCCGGTTGCAGTTTATCACAGAAAAGAACTTTGTTTCTTGTTTTGCATTCGTAGACATTTTCAGAGCCTTTTTTGTCTGAGACAGACATTCTGTAGGAAGATTCCAGTAGGCTTACTTGGCATTATTGCTTCATTTGATCACTTTTCACAGGGAGTAAGACACTCAGGTTGCAAATGAGAATTATTAGAGTACGCACATTCACATTTCAGATACCCTTCATACTTTGCTAATTAAAAATCAGCTTAAAAAAAATTCTCTAATAGCTGTGTCATGGGCTTCCGGGGTGGCTCAGTGATAAGCCTGCCAAACATGAGACTTGGGTTTGATTTCTGCGTCAGGAAGATCCCTTGAAGTAGGAAATGGCAACCAAACTCCAATATTCTTGCCTGGAGAATGCCACAGAGAGAAGAGCCTGGTGGGCTACAGTCCATGCGGTTGAAAAAAAAGTCATCAGATATGACTTAGGGACTAAACAGCTACAACAACAAAGCTGTGTGATGTTGGGGAAGTGAATGCACCTCTCTGAGCCTCAGTTTTCTCATTTCAAAAAGGAAGATCACAGTACCTACCTATTAAGGTCATGTCATTGTTGATTAGTCACTAAGTCGTGTCTGGCTCTTTTGAGATTTAATGGGCTGTAGCCCGCCAGGCTCCTCCTCTTTGGAAAAGATCCTGATGCTGGGGAAGATTGAGGGCAGAAGGAGAAGAGGGTCACAGAGGATAAGATGGTTGCATGGCATCACTGATGCAAAGGACAAGAACTTGGGCAAATCCCGGGAGATGGTAAGGGTCAGGGAAACCTGGCCGCCTCAGTCCGTGGGGTCACAGAATCAGACACGACTTGGTGGCTGCCAATCAACACAAACAGTGTTTCGGGGACTGTAGGTCTTAATGGCTTAAAAAATTGTGTGTGTGTGTGTTTTCAAAATATTATGTCATCTTCATGCTTAAGGATGTTCTTCATTACAAAATAATAAATATACACTAAGTGGAAAGAGCAAAATGAGAATTTTCATTTAGTTTATTCAGAGTTCTGAAAAGGTCACCAAAACTCCTTGGATTAATATAGAATAAAACCATTTTGAACTTCCCTGGTGGTCCATGGTTAAGGGTCCATGCTTCCACTGTAGCGGGTGCAGATTCCATCCCGGCTGGGGAGATAAGATCCTACTTGCTGCATGGTATAGCCAAAAAGAAAAAAAAAAAAAAAAAATTTTGTAAGTTCAGTTGTCTGCAGCTGTAAATACCCTTTCACTAATCATGTTCACCAATCATGCTTTTGTATACAAATATTTTCACTGGCTTCTAAAAAACAAATAAGTTCAAAAAATCAGATTTAGTCTAACTGTGAATGCTAAACTAGTTCTAAGTGATAAAAAAGATCAGAGAAACTTATAAACATCACTTATGTTCTACGTAGGAATATCCATTAATATGTAAAAATCGTGATATAAATAAATAAACAAGACAAAATAATAAAGAATAAGGTTAAACTGAGGAAAAGAAAAACTGTATTGAAAGTAAATCTCAGCAAAAGTAACCATCACTGTGCGATGCGGCCTCGGGCGCCGCAGGAAGTGCCTCTGGCGCCATCTGGCGGCCAATGGTGGGATAAAGTCTCAAAGGCGGAAGGAAGAGCAGAGAGTCCAAACAAAATTTCAGCAGTTTCCAATGTGATCGGTTAAAAACAATTTTATTGCATTATAAAAATTTACAAACATCTGGAGGGACACTGTTTGGGAAATTTACAAACATCTGGAGGGACACTGTTTGGGAAGGCTCCTTTTCAGAGATGTGTAGGAAACAGTGGCTTGGGATGGGAAGGGAAGTATTGAGAGTTTGGGGTGAGCTATTATACATATGATGGTTAGACAACAAGGCCTTACTGTATAGCACAGGGAACCATACTCACGATCCTGTAATAAACCATAATGCAAAAGAATATGAAAAGAATGTATATATGTGTGTGACCAAATCACTGTTCGGTGCAGCAGAAATTCACACAACATTGTAAATCAACTCTAATAAATTTAACAGCAACAACAGAAAAGAAACACTGGCTTGGGTATTTAAGAAGGACTGTCAGCAAACATCTTACTAAATGGTGAAAGACTGAAAGTCTGCCTTCTAAGATCAGGACAAGAAATGACGCTGCCTTTGCGTCTTTCACTCAAAAATGTAGGCGAAGTTCTATTTAGAGCAGTTAAGCTAGAAAAAAATGAAAGGCAGTTAAGCTGCAAAGTTGTTATCTTTATTTGCAGATAAGGTAAGATAAGGTAAAGTCACTCAGTCGTGTCCGACTCTTTGCGACCCCGTGGACTGTAACCTACTAGGCTTCTCTGTCCACGGGATTCTCCAGGCAAGAATACTGGAGTGGATTGCCATTTCCTTCTCCAGGGAATCTTCCCGACCCAGGGATCGAACCCGGGTCTTCCACATTGGAGGCAGACGCTTTAACCTCTGAGCCACCATGTTATTTGCAGATAACATGATCTTATACATAGAAAATGCTAAAGGGGATGCCTCTGGTGGGAAGTCTCTGGTTAAGATTTCCCCAACTATGGTGAAAGACTGAAAGTCTGCCTTCTAAGATCAGGACAAGAAATGACGCTGCCTTTGCGTCTTTCACTCAAAAATGTAGGCGAAGTTCTATTTAGAGCAGTTAAGCTAGAAAAAAATGAAAGGCGTTAAGCTGCAAAGTTGTTATCTTTATTTGCAGATAAGGTAAGATAAGGTAAAGTCACTCAGTCGTGTCCGACTCTTTGCGACCCCGTGGACTGTAACCTACTAGGCTTCTCTGTCCACGGGATTCTCCAGGCAAGAATACTGGAGTGGATTGCCATTTCCTTCTCCAGGGAATCTTCCCGACCCAGGGATCGAACCCGGGTCTTCCACATTGGAGGCAGACGCTTTAACCTCTGAGCCACCATGTTATTTGCAGATAACATGATCTTATACATAGAAAATGCTAAAGGGGATGCCTCTGGTGGGAAGTCTCTGGTTAAGATTTCCCCAACAACAACAGCTAAAGAAGTCACACTAAAAGCCTATTGTGAATGTACTATAGCCTGCCAGACTCCTCTGTCAATGGAATTTTCCAAGCAAGAATACTGGAGTGTGCTGTTATTTCCTACTCCAGGGTACCTTCCCAACCCAGGGATTGAAGCAGCACCTCTTGCATCTGCTGCACTGGCAGGCAGTTTCTTTACCTTTGCACCACATAATGGGAATATGTCCTGAATTCACGGATTGGAAGGCAGTATTATTAAGATGGCAATACTGAGCCTTCCCTGGTGGCCCAGTGATTAAGGCTCCTTGCTTCCACTGCAGGGATGAAGGTTCCATCCCTGGTCAAGGAACTAACATCCCACGTGCTGGATGGCATGAGAGAAAAAAAAAAGTCCCCAAAGCAATAACACAATCTAGGGACCCAACATAATCTCTATCAAAATACCAAAATAAGATGAAACTAAAGCCCAGTCCTTACTTGGAGAATGGAAGAGATGACTCTAAATTTCATAGGGAATCACAAGGGACCCCACATACCAAAACAGTCTTGGAAATGAACACGGTTGGAGGATTCACATGTCTCAATTTCAAGGCTGACTTACAAAGCCACAGTGATCAGAACAATATGGTGCTGCCATAAAATAAGAGTAGACGCAGAGTCCAGAAATAAACCTATCCACCAATGGCCAGTTGATTTTTATGAGAGAGCCAAGTCCATTCAATGGCAGAAAGAGCTGTCTCTTCAATAACCGGTGCTGGGACAGGCAGCTATTCCCTTGCAAAAGTCTAAAGTTGTACCCTTCACATCATACCATATACAAACTTTAAACCTTCAAAGTCCTAAATGTGAGGATTAAAACTAGAAAACTCTTAGAAGAAAATACTGGGCTAAATCGTCATGACTTGATTTAGCGATGATTTCTTAGGACACCAAAAGCATGGGCAACAGAAGAAAACAGAAAAATTGGACTTCATCAAATTTAAAGATTTTGTGCGTCAAAGGACGCTATCAAGAGAATGAAAAAACCCACAGAATGGGAAAAGTATTTGCAAATCATATAACTGGTAAAGTCTAGATTCAGAATCTACCAAGACTCCTACAAGCCCCTTGTCCCCAGCAGGGCTCCTACAACTTGACAGAAAGACAGTCCAAAATAAAGATGGGCACACCTGCAGAAGGAAATGGCAATCCACTCCAGCATTCTTGCCCGGAGAATCCCCAAGGACAGAGGAGTCTGGCAGGCTGCAGTCCATGGAGTCACAAAGAGTCAGACACCCCTGAGCAGGCATGGGCACGTCATGTTACATAAAAATGGGGAAGTATTGCTAGTTAGTGACACAACTAGGATGCTGAAATACGGTCCTCTGATTCCTACACCCAGCGTTCTGTCCTGGACTATTGTACTGAATGTATTATGTAATGATGAATCCTTAATTAGCAACAAGCAGTTCTTAAAAAAAATTTTTTTATTCATTTATTTATTTTGTCTGTGCTGAGTCTTTGGTGCTGCACGTGGGGTTTTCTCAAGTTGCAGCGAGCAGGGGCTACTCTCTAGTTCCCGAGTGCCAGCTTCTCATTGCTGTGGCTTCTCTTGTTTCCGAGCCCAAGTTCTAGGCCACGTGGGCTTCAGTAGTTGCAGCTACTGGACTCTAGAGCACAGGCTCAACAGTTGTTCAGTTCAGTTCAGTTCAGTCGCCCAGTCCTGTCCGACTCTGTGACCCACGGAGTGCACCACGCCAGGCCTCCCTGTCCATCGCCAGTTCCCGGGGAGCTTACTCAAACTCATGTCCATGGACTTGGTGATGCCATCCAACCATCTTATCCTTTGTCGTCTCCTTCTCCTCCTGTCTTCAATCTTTCCCAGCATCAGGGTCTTTTCAAATTAGTCAGCTTTTTATATCAGGTGGCCAAAGTATTGGAGTTTCAGCTTCAGCATCAGTCCTTCCAATGAATATTCCAATAGTTGTTATATATGTTTATATATTAGTAAGCATTTTGGGGAGAAGGCAATGGCGACCCACTCCAGTACTCTTGGCTGGAAAATCCCACGGACGGAGGAGCCTGGTGGGCTGCAGTCCATGCGGTCGCTAAGAGTCGGATACGACTGAGCGACTGAACAGCAAGGTTGAGGCCAGAGCCAGGAGAGAGTTGGGAGCAGAAAGACCTTGACTGTCAGTAAATGGGAACAGGCGCCCTCTGGCGGCCGTGTGGAGGAATTGACAGAGGGCGGTGAGGGCGGTAGCGGGCAGCGTCCCTTGAGGAAGACGAAGGGTCCGGGGGACTATGGTGACTGCGGTGACTGCAGGACCAGGGTGGTAACTGCGGGAGGGGCCAGAAGTGATCGGATCAGGGTGCCTGTCAGAGATGAGACCATCAGGATTTGCCGAATTCACATCCCTACCAGCCACATACGGGTGGAGAAAGGGAAATAAAATAGGACTTCCTCAACTCAACATTGTTTTATGAGATTTTTTTTCATGCTGTGGTGTGTTAGTTGGCTCATTGAAAATTTCAACTTGCTGCGTGCTGGCAACTAGTAACACAGTATTTACGTGATAATTACAACTGTATTTTTGGGAACTCCAAAATCACTGCAGATGGTGACTGCAGCCATGAAATTAAAAGATGCTTACTCCTTGGAAGAAAAGTTATGACCAACCTAGATAGTATATTCAAAAGCAGAGACATTACTTTGCCGACTAAGGTCCGTCTAGTCAAGGCTATGGTTTTTCCTGTGGTCATTATGGATGTGAGAGTTGGACTGTGAAGAAGGCTGAGCGCAGAAGAATTGATGCTTTTGAACTGTGGTGTTGGAGAAGACTCTTGAGAGTCCCTTGGACTGCAAGGAGATCCAACCAGTCCATTCTGAAGAAGATCAACCCTGGGATTTCTTTGGAAGGAATGATGCTAAAGCTGAAGCTCCAGTACTTTGGCCACCTCAAGCGAAGAGCTGACTCATTGGAAAAGACCCTGATGCTGGGAGAGATTGGGGGCAGGAGGAGAAGGGGACGACTGAGGATGAGATGGCTGGATGGCATCACAGACTCAATGGACGTGAGTCTGAGTGAACTCCGGGTGTTGGTGATGGACAGGGAGGCCTGGCGTGCTGCGATTCATGGGGTCGCAAAGAGTCGGACACAACTGAGCAAGCGACTGAACAGAACGGAACATTGCCTTTACATTGTATTAGGTATTATAAGTAAGTAATCTAGAGAGGATTTAAGGTAAAGGGGAGGTTGCAGTTACGAGGGAAAACAGTATTGAGGTTTGTCAAAAATTACAAATAGAACTACCCGAGGTTCTATTTGAGGTTCCACTCCTGGGTATATCCCCCCCCACCACACACACACAAAAAGCCCCACTAAGTGGAAAATATACACACACACCCTGATGTACATAGCAGCATTTTTTTTTTACAATAGCCAAGATATGGAAGACAGAGGATGAGATGCTTGGAATGGCATCACCAACTCAAAAAACATGAATTTGAGCAAGCTCAGGGAGTTGGTGATGGACAGAGAAGCCTGGCATGCTGCAGTCCATGGGGTCGCAAAGAGTCAGACACAACCGAGCAACTGAACTAAAGCTATGGAAACAATTCAAGTGTCCATCAACCAATGAACTTAGTGTTTTCAGCTTTTATTTTCAATTTAGTTTAGGAGGTTTTGGGGGGAGGGTGTATTTTGTTTTTTTTATTTTGTCTTTCCTTTCTGGGGTGCTGATTTTTTTCTTTTCTTTCATTTCTTTTTTTTTTTTTTTTTTTTTTACAGGTCAACTTTTTGATTTGGAATAACTTCATATTTACAAAGACAATTTGCAAAGCTAATACAAAGTTCCTATACCCTTCACCCAGCTTCTCTTAATGTTTACATCTTAATAACCATGGTGTATTTGTCAAAACTAAGAAATCAACAGTATTATACTATTAACAAAATGCAGGCTTTATTTGAATGTCATCAATTTCCCCACAATTGTCTTTTTTCTGTTCTAAGATCCATCCAGAATGCCACATTGCATATAGTCATCCTATGTCCTTAGTTTTCTTCTATTTGTGAGTTTTCTGTTTTCTCTTGTCTTTCCATGACCTTAACAGTTTGGGAGGTATTGGTTATGTTGTGGAATGACCTTCAGCTTCAGTCTGTCTGATATTTTCTCATGAAGACTCCACAGCCAGAAATTGGGGGAGAATATGTTCTATTGCTTAACCTGGGTGGTGGTGGCTAAAGAGTTTGTTTCATACTTATTTCTTAAATGGTACATGGTAGGCTGAAAAATGTCCTTCTAAGTGGGATTCAAGTCTAAGTCCTGGAACCAGCCAATTTACCTTACTTGACTTCCCTGGTGGCTCAGAGGTTAAAGCGTCTGCCTCCAATGTGGGAGACCCGGGTTCAATCCCTGGGTCGGGAAGATCCCCTGGAGAAGGAAATGGCAACCCACTCCAGTATTCTTGCTTGGAGAATCTCATGGACTGAGGAGCCTGGTGGGCTGCAGTCCATGGGGTCACAAAGTGTCGGACACAACTGAGTGACTTTACTTACTTACTTACTTAACAAGAACAAAAAAACGATTATTGCAAATCTGATTAAATTAGGTCTTAAGATAGGTGATTATCTGGGAAGATTCTTTTTGCTTTTTAAAGATGTATTTATTTCATATTTTGGCCGGGATGGATCTTCGTTGTTGCACGTAGCTTCCTCTAGTTGTGGCAAGCAGGTGTTGCAGGGCATAAGCTCCGGGTGCAAGGGCTTCAGCAGTGGCAATGCACAGGCTCGGCAGTTCCGGCTTGCAAGCTCTGAAAAGCGGGCTCCTTAGCTGTGGCACACGGGTTAGCTGCTCCACGGCAGGTGGGATCTTCCCACACCAGGGATAGAGCCTATGTTTGCATTGCATTGCAAGGCGATTCTTAACCACTGAACCACCTGGGAAGCCCTGGGCAACAGGCAAGTCCTAAATGCAGTCAGGTGTATCCTTATACAAAAGAAGCAGAGGAATATTTGACACACACAGAAGAGAACGTGATGTAAAGATGGACCAGAGAGAGATTTGAAGATACTGGCCTTGAGCATTGGAGTCATGTGGCCACAAGCCACGGATTGCTTGTAATTATTGAATACTGGAGGAGATAAGAAGAACAGATTCTCCCTTAAGAGCCTCTGGAAGGATCAAAGCCCTGCCCACACCTTGATTTCCTTTTTTTTTTTTTTTTCAGTTTTATTTACTTATTTATATTTGGCCACAGCAAGTAGGCTTTTACTTCCCTGACCAGGGATCAAACCCATGCCCTCTGCAGTGGAAACATGGAGTCTTAATCACTGGACAGCCAGGCAAGTCCCTACACCTTGATTTTGACCTGGTGACTCTCACGTTGGACCTCTGGCTTCCAGAATTGTGATAGAATAATTTATTTTCATTTTAAGGCACCCAAATAACAGTAATTTGGTCCAGCAACCAAACATTTCAGTTTTATTCATGTGTTATGTGTTTATGCTATATGTCTGCATAAAAGGTTTAAAAATTAACCTAGCAGCTTTCCCTTTTCTCTCACTGACAAGAGTAACGTTGACAATTCTTTGGGGAGGCCTTTCTCAATCCATTAGCCCATACCACCTCCATCTGATAAGGCAAATGGATTTTAACCCCAGTTGAACTTTCTCCTGCTGGATATTTCAAAATAATGATGCTGTAATTTACAGCCCTGTCTGGCATGGTTAAAGCAGCCACCAACTAGCATGGATACCTTAAAAGAGCAAAATGAATTGAACAGACAGAGTATCCAATATACCCTGCACCTCACTGGTCTAAGGGACATGTTTTATTTTTATTTCATTTTATTGCACTGTGTGGCATGTGGGAGGTTAGTTCCCCAACTAGGGATCAGGCCCTCACTCCCCTGCATTGGAAGTGCAGAGCCTTAACCATGGGATCACGAGGGAAGGCCTAAGGGGCACGTTTTAACATCTCTGAAGTAAATCATATAAATTTTTATTGCCTGCCTGTGTGTGGACATCAAAGTTACAGACTTCACAGTGCTGAGTGGAGATCAGCAGCCTTGGGAAAAAAACTCCCAGAAGTGATGCTGAAACTCACTTTAGGAAACAGGGTTGTGGGGAAGATGAAGATAGCTGGTGAATCAGACGTGTTTAGTGCAAACCCAACCCTAGTCCCAATTTTACACATTTCAGTGAGAATCTCGTAGAGTGAGAGTGGTGTGGGCGAATGTTACTGAGAGTGGTGTGGGCGAATGGACTGAGAAAGGTCTCCCCAGAGGGATGACGTCTGAACCTGATCATGGTGGAGATGAAGCCTCCAGGCAGAGGAATGCTGGTGGCTGAGAAGGGCAGCTGACTACCAAGCATGTACGTTCCCCCCCATAGCGCCCACGGAGAGACTACATTTCCCAGTCTCCCTTGCAAGAAGGTTCGGTCATGTGACTAGTTTCTGACCAATGGGATGGAAGCAAGAGAGCGCTGCTCCACTTCCGGGTCGGCTTCATAAAAATCTCTCAACGTGTCCATCCCTCTTCTCCACCTGCTGTGTGGATGCGGGTGCCGGTGTATTAGTTATGCTGTGTAACAAATTACCCCCATCCTGCGGGAAGCCGGCGTGAGGAATCCCACCCGTGACAGAGTCACGAGGCACACTCAGATGGCAGAGCAATCTGAGTCATCGGATTTCTCCCTGGTTTTTCCTGAGCATGTGCCCCAATAATAAAATTTGTTCTGTATTTGTCTGTTTCTCCACTGTTTTCTGCCAGTTTCTCGGATAGAGTTAATTCACTGTCTTAGCTCCCTGCATTTGAAAGGAGTGTTGCAGCCCAACCCCCTTTGATAACGCTCTAACCTGCCTAAGCGGATTCCTTTGACCTTTTACAAGCCTGTGAATTGCTCGCAACCCCCAGCTGTGAGGGGCAGAAGAGCCTTGAAGTGTCTTAAGTTACAAACTAACTTCTCTTAAGAGCCAAAGCCTTAATAGATTTATTTCACTGTTGCTTCAATGACTGTTGCCAGACCTCCTTATCTGCACCTGGAAGTTTCTGATATACAAACTATATTTGGGGATAGGAATGTAGTAGTTTTTTGAATGTTAGCAACACTAGGCATTTGAGTTAATTGTTTCTTTTATAAATCATTTGTACTCCTGTTTGCTGTGTCCTTGCATTTATGAAAACTCAATCTTGTTCGGCACCTCCCGAGAATGGCGCCAGACCTTGGAAAAACTAACACTTATCAGAGAAGAGCTGTAAATTGTCGAATTGGCCTTTTGGCTGGAAGATCATGTAAATTACCTAAGACTTGTGTATACAATTAGGTATGCAGAGACTAAGCCTGCTCTCGATAAGAGTCAGGGCTGCTGTCATTGCCAAAAAATTTGTGAAACTCATTGATCTTCATGGTATAAAAAGGGGATGGGAAAAATAAAGTTTGGAGTCAGCTTCCTCGAGAACAGTTTTTCAGAGCAGTTTGTCGGACCAGTGTCTCTCGGGAACAGTTTCTCAGAGCGGTTTTCATTCCTCGGACCCGAATTTCTCAGACCGGTTCTGCAGGCCGGTCTCTCCGACGACTCGCTCTCCTAGACTTGTTCTTTAGGGACATCTGGCTCCCACACCTCTCTCTCTTTACTTTTCTGTCCTCTTGTGCTTTACCTCCAGGCTGAATTCCCATCTGGAGCGGGAGGCTCACCACGTCTACTTACTTGCCCTGGCTATAAGTTCTGCGAGAAAAGTGGACCCACGGTGGGGCCCCTTTAGAGATTCAAGCGGACGCCGGTGGCCTACGTAGATGGTGCAAACCTCTTGTCTTGAGGTTTTATTGGCTTTCCCCGTAAACCAAGTTATTCAGCCTCCTATTTTCATTAATTTCCTACTGTTCTGTCCTGTCCTATCCTGTCCTATCCTTTCCTATCCGCCTGCTCCGTCCCACCTTTGAGCATCCCTGGATCCACCGGGGCTGGACACCGGCACCCCGCCTTCAATCTTTCCCACTCCAACACCACGGTTCAAAAGCATCAATTCTTCGGCCCTCAGCTTTCTTTACAGTCCAACTCTCACATCCATACATGACGACTGGAAAAAACCGTACCTTTGACTAGACAGACCTTTAGTGGCAAAGTAATGTCTCTGCTTTTTAACATGCTGTCTAGGTTGGTCATAGCTTTTCTTCCAAGGAGCAAGTGTCTTTTAATTTCATGACTGCAGTCACCATCTGCAGTGATTGTGGAGCCAAAAAAAAAAAAAAGTCTCACTGTTTCCATTGTTTCCCCATCTATTTGCCATGAAGTGATGGGACCACGTGCCATGATCATTTTCTGAATGTTGAGCTTTAAGCCAACTTTTTCACTCTCCTCTTTCACTTTCATCAAGAGGCTCTTTAGTTCCTCTTCACTTTCTGCCATAAGGGTGGTGTCATCTGCATATCTGAGGTTATTGATATTTCTCCCGGCAATCTTGATTCCAGCTTGTGCTTCCTCCAGCCCAGCGTTTTACATGATGTACTCTGCATATAAGTTAAATAAGCAGGGTGACAATATACAGCCTTGACGTACTCCTTTCCCTGTTTGGAACCAACCAGTCTATTGTTCCATGTCCAGTTCTAACTGTTGCTTCTTGACAACAGATTTTTAGGAGGCAGGTCAGATGGTCTGGTCAAAGACTTTGGCAGAGAAAATAAAGCAGATGTTTTTCTGGAATTCTCTTGCTTTTTCGATGATCCAGCAGATGTTGGCAATTTGATCTCTGGTTCCTCTGCCTTTTCTAAATTCAGCTTGAACATCTTGAAGTTCACGGTTCACATACTGTTGAAGTCTGGTCTGGATAATTTTGAGCATTATTTTGCTTGTGTGTGAGATGAGTGCAACTGTGCGATAGTTTGAACATTCTTTGGCATTGCCTTTCTTTGGAGGTGGATGAAAACACCTTTTCCAGTCCTGTGACTACTGCTGAGTTTTCCAAATTTGCTGGCATATTTGAGTGCAACACTTTTAACAGCTTCGTCAGCATCAACAGAAAACTGGTCCTTGCTCGAGTCATTAACAAAAATGAATCAAGTTAAGCACAGTGAATGATAGATACGCTGAAGTCAGGGTTCTTAGGTTGTCCATGAACTTCCTGAATCATATGCTTATGTGCTTGAAATATACACATACACACATTTTTATGGGAAACAGATAGTAGTTATAATTGCCTTTCAAAGGGATCCATGATCCAAACAACCCACCGCGAACAACAAGCTGAAACTGATCCATTATAAACATCACAGATACAAATCCATCCAGTAAGCTTACCTAGCCTCCATCTTTTCCTATCTGGTTAAATATACAGTGAGAGATGATGCCAAACACTTTGCTGCAGTGTTCCTCTGGTATAGCTATCTGATTCAGCTGAGTGTTAAACTGATTTTGTTAAGGAAGCGAGATGCTTTGCAATGTCCTTGAATTCCTCTTTGACCACATTTTTAGTACATCTCCAGAACAAGTGTAACTCTCTTTGACTGAGAAGACAGAAATAAAATGGGAATAAAACGGGACTTCAGTAATTCTGCCTGCTATCAGTTAACAACGGAACACGGTCCCCTTATCCTTATTTCTCTGACTCAAAAAAAAATCTTACAATCTTTGTTTTCATTGGCTTTGCCTCAATTCTCACTTTAGAGTTTACACTACCTCTAGCTGTCACTTTGAACTTTCCAGGTTGTGCCTTGTCTTGACCACACACCCTTCCTTCTTTCTCCTTCCACGTTTTATACATGTTATTTTTTTTTAACATGGAACCTCGTCATCAATACAATATCCTCTTAAAACCTGATTATTTCCTACCTGATGAACTGTGGAACCACCAGAACCCTGAGCATCTGAAGAACGGGTCACAGGAAGTGGAGGTACAAGATCGGTTTTTGAACTGCAGAGAGTGAGTTTTAGAATTAATGACTGGACAGTACCTAGAAGCACAATTTGAGTTGGAAAAAGGCTATAGCAAAATAAACAGGTTTTACATATCTTGCATTCCTTATAGTTACTACTACAGTGCTTTACACAGTGAGGCATTTAATAAATGTTTTTGAATTAAGTTCAATGGGTTAAGTAACTTACCTCAAATCACAGCAAATAAATAGAAAAACCAAGAATAAATTTTAAGTATGTGCTTTTCTTACTGTGATATGTGTATAAATGGCTTTTTGATTTGTTCCTAAAGAAATACTTATTGGTCATGTATTCTTTTTTACTTAAAAAAAAAAAAAAAACAGCTATGGAGCTATGGACAGCAATGTTCTACATTTTAAAAGCAAACAAAAAATTAAAAAAACAAAAACCTGACCTATATCTCTCTCTGATGGGCTAGTCTATCTCCCAATTTATTAATGTTTCTTTTAGTTTTAAGCCTTAATTCTGAGTTTAATGGTTAACATTCCTACCCTGCAATATCAAGTACATGAATTTCCATGGGGCTCCCTGGTGGCTCAGTGGTAAAGAATCTGCCTGCAATGCAGGAGACCCACATTCGATCCCTGGGTTGGGAAGATCCCCTGGAGGAGGAAATGACAACACACTGCATTATTCTTGCCTGGACAATTCCATGGACAGAGGAGCCTGATGGGCTACAGACCATGATATCATAAAGAGTCAGACATGACAGTGACTAACACACAGACAGTACTTTCATAAATGGATGCATAATTATTTTGTTAACACATTCATTTAAAATATAGCACTTACTGTGTTAAGCAGAAATACAGCTACTTTTCTCAAAAGAAAAACTTAACAACACAAACTACTGTAACACATAATATTTGCTACAGTGAAAGAAAAGATAAAATGCCGTCAATTCAAAAAGAAACTCTTCTGCCAATTTCTCTCTAATATGGATGCATTTATTATTCAAAATAGAATAGCCCATGCATTTTTTCTGTCTTCTAAAAGCTTCAGTGCATAGCTTGGAAGGGCAATGCATGCGTCTAAGTCACTTCATTCATGTCCGACTTTATGCGACCATATGGACTGTAGCCCGCCAGGCTCCGCTGTCCATGGCGTTCTCCAGGCAAGAATACTGGAGTGGGTTCCCATGCCCTCCTCCAGGGAATCATCCCGACTCAGGGATCAAACCTGTGTTCCTTATATCCCCTGCACTGGCAGGCAGGTTTTTTGGTTTTGTTTTTTTTTACCACCAGAGCCAGCTGGGAAGCCCTTGGAAGGCCATAATTCAGTATAATTATAGTCTACGTCTGTGCTATCCAATATGGTTGCCACCAGCCACACACTGCTGCTTAAGTTTAATTAAAATTACAAATGTTAGGTTTTTAGTTTCTAGGTCACATGAGCCACATTCCAAATACTCCATGTCCACAGATACAGAACATTTCTATCACTGCAGACAGTTCTGCTCTCTGCTCCCTGGAGCTGTGAAGGTGATGGCACACTCACGCCTGCCCACTTACTTCACTTCTGAGAGGACGGACCGCTCTCCATCTGAGCACTGGGACCTGCGATGCTGGCGGTGGCTTCTCGGTGAATGAGAATGCCGGATGCGGACTGGGTCACCTTGAGTCCTGAACAAGCAAAGACAAACCACGGAGACAAACACACCAGAAGTCAGAATGGGACCGAGTTGGGGTTTTCTTTAATATTGTAACTGTGAAGGAATATAACTGACAGCTTTAAAAACTTGATCTCTCTGAGCTTGGAAAGCCTAAATGGCTTTCATTTCACAAGTTAACAAAAGAAAACTACCTCCATCATAACATGCAAATAAAACTTTATCATACAGTTGACCCTTGAATAATGCTTGCTTAGGGATACCAACCCTGAGCAAAGTTGAAAATCCCCATACCCCTTTACAGTCTATAGGACAGAGAGTGACCTCAGTATAGAATGACAATAATTAATTTTAATACACCCTTTTCTACTTCTTCCTCTATAGTTATTTTTACTTTCATTTAAAATATAAAGACAAAGCACTGAAAGGAACACCTCTGAAGAGAAGAATGGATTACTCATTTACAAATATTAATAAAACTTTTTAAGAAAGATTTTCAAAGACATACTCTATTTTAGTGTATGGAATCTCTTTTAATTGTTCTTCTGACAGTCCAGATGGATCCACAAGCTCTTTTCTAGAAGGGAATGAGCAAGAGAATGAAAGTGTTGACATAAATACTAACACCATTTACAATTGGCAGGTGAGTTTCCACCTTTCTAATCTTGGCTCAGCTTTCTTTAAGGAAAAGAAAACCTTTCTTTTCTAAAGAAAGCTGAGCACCAAAGAATTGATGCTTTTCAACTGTGGTGTTGGAGAAGACTGGAGAGTCCCTTGGACTGCAAGGAGATCCAACCGTCCATCCTAAAGGAGATCAGTCCTGAATATTCATTGGAAGGACTGATGCTGAAGGTGAAATTCCAATACTTTGGTCACCTGATGCAAAGAACCGACTCATTGGAAAAGACCCTGATGCTGGGAAACATTGGAGGCGGGAGGAGAAGGGGACGACAGAGGATGAGATGGTTGGATGGCATCACCGACTCGATGGACATGAGTTTGAGTAAGCTCCGGGAGTTGGTGATGAACAGGGAGGCCTGGTGTGCTGCAGTTCATGGAGTAGGAAAGAGTCAGACACAGCCAAGCGACTAAGCTGAACTGAATTTTGTCTTACAACACAGTGTTAATAAAACTAATAGGGATATAAGCCAGGAATGAAGAGTAAGAAAACTGGTGTCCATTTGGGACTTCCTTGACAGTGTTGGGAAGGGACTCTGCCTTCTAATGAAGGGGGTATGGGTTCAATCCCTGGTCAGGGAACTAAGATTCCACATGCTGTAGCAAAAAACTAAAACACAGACATAAATAAAACTTAAACACTAGTATGTATTTAAGGGAAAAATGGAAGGAAAACCTTTTCAGTAGCTCTTCTACCCTCTTGCAGCTTTTCTTTATTCAGGATACAGATGACTCGCCAGCATATCCTATCTCCCTGAAAAGATCTGCTTCTCTCTCCTGTAGCAGGTTCTTTTCCTTGGTATTTATTTGCACAGTGTTGGCCTCTCTGAGGCTCATTTACAGGCAAGGCTGACTGGCCTCAGGAGAGATGGTGGGGCTGCCTGCTGAGGCAGCACCGCCGAGTGCCAGGCTCCACCCAGGACGGCAGTGAAGACCACCTCGCAAGCTTCAGCCCTAGGCTGCCTCTCTGTGTCCTTATAAGTGGCTTCAAACCACGTGAGTTTTAAAGACAGTACTCACTGGATATGCTTCCATAGCTCTTCTTTCGCTTGGATATCGGGACTTCTCCTATAAATAGAAAGAACAACACTCATCTCGGCACACACACTTCATCCAATGATCTAATCTCTAACTTCAGCAGAGCCGCAATATTACCAGTTTCCAGACTGTGAAGTTATCTGCCAGCTGATACCAGACAAGGAAAGGGTGAACAGGGAGAGCTAATGTGGGATGGTTAGCACAAAGATACCAGACAATTTATCTGCTAGTCCACTTAAAAAAAAAAAAGACATAAAAATCAGCCACAACCAGGGCTCCACTTAATGAAGAGCTTAGCAGCAGCGGGGCAAATCTACAGTCTCCAGTGGTGGTTTTACAATGAAGACTGATCTGAGGCTTCTGTCTCTGGTCCTTCTAACTACTTCTCAGTTAAAAGAATTAACCTTGACTGTATTAATATGGAGAAGTCCCAGTGGGATCTGTGATCACGTAGCAGAAGCAGCACCGCAGGGGGAAGGAAAACGGTGGGACAGCCAGGCTGGCAGACCGCGTGCCGCCGACTCCCTGTCCTTTCTTGCTGCATCCCACACAGCATTTCTGGGCGAAGACCTGGGTTCACAAGGACTGGAGCACGTCTGTGACCCTGCTGCCATCTTCCCATATGCCCGTATCCACCCGTCTATAGACTGTACAAATTTCTCCTCTAAGAACTACTTGAATAGAAACTGTACCATTATGTTTAACTTTCTAGAATGAGAAATTCAAAGGCAGCATTCAGGTGTTCAGGTCCCCATAATAGCAGTGAGAACCAAAATCTATGATCACAGCAACTATTGCCACGGAATGATTTTTTTTCCCCTAGTGAGAAAATGATAAGCTTTCATCAGTCCTTTCAAGAGAACCAAGTTCTAACAAAGGCCCAAAGAAAAGACCTAAACCCCAACAATTAAAATGCCTGCAGCCAAACAAAGCCACTGATATGCTCTCCTGTGGAATTTTAAATTTATAATCTGTATCAGCATTTCTGGGCTCAGTATTACTTTCAGCATATGATATTATCATTGCCTTCATTTTTCTCAGTTAATAAGGGCAGCACTGAGACATTCTGGTAGGTCTTTCTGGGCCCATAGAATACAATAAACTACTTTCTCACAACTGAATTGACCAAGTAGTTTTTTCCTTTGTAGAGAAAGAAAAAAAAATCTGTAGACCTTTTAATCCACTCAAAAGGACTCAAAACACAGAAGATAAGGGAAAGGGAATGAAGCCTTGGTCTCAGACATATAAAATATGGTATTGTTAAAGGTAGAGTTTGTTATCAAAAATAAAATTGTAGGCTTAAGAAACTTAAAATGCTTCTTTGGAAGAATCTCCTATATGGGCTCTGCCTTTCCTACATATGGCTGGGGCTCTGCCTTTCCTACATATGGCTGATCTGGTTCACTAGACAAGACATTAGCCCAGTCAACTATACTGCCAGAGAGAAGGTACTAATATTGAAAGGCACTAAACTATTATTCTGTTTATATACAAAAAGATGAAAGATGGTTCCATTGTAATTATACACCAGCATCTGACTCTCACAGGAAGTCACCCAATAATCCTCATTATTACATAGCATCTAGGTTAGGAAGCAATTCTGCTGGGAATCATGCTTGTTTCAGGACGGAACAGTGCTGAGGCTGTCTGAAGCGCAGGGTATGTTGACCCCCCCCACTGCTGACATTGGGGTCAGATGTCACCCGTGGTTGCTGGGGGCTGTCCTGACCACTGTAGGATGATTAGTAATACCTATGGACAGGGAGGCCTGGCGCGCTGCGGTTGCAAAGAGTCGACACGACTGAGCGACTGGACTGAAGAGCCTTGACACCTAGATGCCAGTAACACCCTCCAGTGAGGCGACCAAACACAACTCCAGACTCCACCAAATGTCCTCTGGGAGGAAAGACTATCCCAGGTGGAAAACCACTGGCCAAATGTATGGTACGGCAGGACACCAGCCAAAGGCTGGTGAAGGGAGGAAGAGCCCAAACAATCGCAAAGTTCGATTATGTGGGTACCGAATAACGCGGGAGAGAATGACACTGAAACAGGAACCAATTAAATCTTAAAAGAATGAAGGAAATGTCATAATTTGATAGTAGGAGGGAGGAGGGGAGGAGAATGACAAACCCCAGGCCTAGTGGTAAATGTGAGCTGATAACAACAGATATTCCTGAGTGTTGGAATTGCACCTAATTTTCTTATTTACATTTTCTTATATTGTCTAATTTTTTTTCCTTTTAGCCAAGAGAATTTCTTACCTTAATTATCAGAAAGAAAAAAAAATAAGGTTATTTTCATGTTTTATACTTATGGGTGATTCACATTGTTGTACAGCAGAAACCAACACAAAAATTGTAAAGCAACTATCCTCCAATTAAAAATTTAAAAATATTACTATTGGGGGGAGGAATAAATTAAGAGCCTGAGATTAATACATACATACTGTTATATATAAAATAAGCAAGGACCTGCTGTACAGCACAGGGGACTACATTCAGTATCTTGTAACAACCTATAAGGGAAAAGAATCTGAAAAAGCATACACGTGTTACTGAATCCCTTTGCTGTACACCTGAAACCAACACAACGCTGTAAATCAATGACACCAGTTTTTTTAAAAAGGTATTAATGCTGCAGTTCCACAAGAAACGTCTTTCACTCACATCTCAGAAAAATTGGAAAAATGTTATCTTAAAAGAGGGCTTCCCCGGTGGCTCAGTGGGAAAGAATCCACTTGTAATGCAGGAGACTCAGGCTCTATCCCTGAGTTGGGAAGATCCCCTAGAGGAGGATATGACAACCTATTCTAGATCTTGCCTGGCAAATCATATGAATAGAGGAGCCTGGTGGGCTACAGTCCGTCCATAGGGTCATAAAGAGTCAGACACAACTGAGCTACTGAGCACTTATCTTAAAAGAACATTAGTCCTTCCAGACATAAATATTGGTCCTAAAAGATTCAGAAATTTAGTCTACATGTTTAAATGCTATGGCACCATAACAGTCATGTATTTAACCAAACGGAGTTCTGAAATGCCAGCAGCTTCAAAAAACATTAAGTCAGGGAAAAGTCCCAAAGCTAAAAGAAAAAAAAAATGCTAATTTCCTCCAATTGCTAGACAACCTGTGATTTAATAAATGTAAACACAGGTTACATGCTAATGAGAACTGTATAATTTTTATGCTGACATCTGCATGCATTTCATCAATAATTTAGGATGATCTCATGAAGTGAAACTCAACATTGATTTGTGGATTCTGAAAGCTGTGCAATTTTAACAGCCATTTTTCTTAACTTAAAGGCCCTTAATTATGCAGATGTTTTACTTGAACTCACCAAATAAATTTCTAAGAAAATAGAACCATGAGTTTCCACAAGTATAATGTATATAAAACACATACATGCAGCCCAACATTAGCCCAATATTTTTCAAAAAACATCCCTCATACACACCTTATACCAATAACTCAAATTAATATTTACCTTTCAGAGAGATTTATTTGATAAGACGTCATAGACATAATTTTTCACTTTTCCATAGTCGTCTTCTACATCCCCCAAACACTCTAATTATATTATCTAGAAAATAGTATAACATATAATATGCGCTATATATTATGGTAGAGTGTTATTCACTCAGCTGTGTCTGACTCTCCGTGACCCCACTATAACCCACCAGGATCCTCTGTCCGTGGAATTCTCCAGGCAAGAATATTAGGGTGAGTTGCCATTCCCTTCTCCAGGGAGCCACAGATTGAACCCGGCTCTCCCACATTGCAGGTAAATTCTTTACCATCTGAGCCACCAAGGAAGCCCATATTTTTTTTTTTTGAAGCCCATATTATAGTAGATAATATACTATAGTTTGTATACTATATTATGCTGAAAAAAATACATATGACAGCATATGACTTATTTTTGTGATCACTGCCACAGAAGGAAATTTAGAGCTGCAAATGTGTTACTAAAACAATCAATTTTATAAAATATCTTTATTTAAAACATTCAGAGCATTTAACTCAGTAATTGCTTATCAAATTCCTGAGTGGTCAGAATAGGTATGATTATGCAGTGTCTTAAGTCTCCTCCTCCTTCCCTCTCCCCCTCTTGGAATTAAAGAAAGATTAGAAAGCCACAGAGCCCAGAAACCATGTTGCTGAAGATCACTCAGGAGTCACTTCCAGGCACTTCATGCTCAATCTTTATCTAAGGCATCAGACTTCCTTCTGTGTTTAAGTGGGAACATCATTCCACCCTGACAACCTCAAATTTCAGTTTTTCATAGAAGTAGTAAGACATTATTGCCAGCAGAGGGAGCCTGAGCCTTCATGCACACACAAGTTGAACCTGTGAGAACTTACTGTTTCAACTTCCATGTCTTTTCCAAATATCCCAGGGAATAAAAAAATTCACCCATGTAAAAAAGAAATTTCATTTAAGTTTCCCAATGATATGTAATATCAATGTCTTGGCAATGAAGCTGAAAAATAAACTAGATAGGACCATTCCCACCTTCAAGTAAATTATATCCAATCATATTTCAGTTTATATGTTTTAGGAAAGAGGATTTTGTATTTTCTACAACTGTGTATCTCTGGTATTTAAAAATGAACACAATTTTCTGGTTTTTCATTGGAGATTTAAAGAGACAATGAGTGAATCATGTGTGAATGATGTATCATAACATTCTAAATCCTCAGTGGATACCTCTATATGGGCGATTGACACACACGACCACAGGAATTCAAGAATAGGGGAGTAACTGACAGATATGCGATTTACTAAATATCTTAAACGCTAAATATACTTACAAACATTGATACATTTAAAGAACAATTTTAATTACTTTATTCGATGCTGCTCTATGTTTTCACTTAAAAGAAAAAAGAAAAGCTGTAGTGGTTGTTGCTGCTGCTGCTAAGTCGCTTCAGTCGTGTCCGACTCTGTGAGACCCCATAGACGGCCGCCCACCAGGCTCCCCCGTCCCTGGGATTCTCCAGGCAAGAACACTGGAGTGGGTTGCCACTTCCTTCTCCAGTGCGTGAAAGTGAAAAGTGAAAGTGAAGTCGCTCAGTCGTCTCCAACTCTTAGCGACCCCATGGACTGCAGCCCACCAGGCTCCTCTGCCCATGGGATTTTCCAGGCAAGAGTACTGGAGTGGGGTGCCACTGCCTTCTCCAGTAGTGGTTCCTAGAGATTCCTAAATTCTCAAATTCTAGTTTTAATGTGAGTGACCTCAACCTGCTCTCTTTTCTCAGCTGTTCCCCATTTCAAGGGGAAAAAAATCAAGTAACTTATTTATATGGATACACCGAGACCTGGAGAACTTACTAATTATAGTAATTGCAATTGTGAGTATTTATGCTGTCACTTGACATATATGATTTGACTTAATATTCAGCAAAATCTCATCAGAATGGTATCATCTATGTTGTATACATGACACTAAGAAGTTCATGGAGATGAGTTAATAAGCTAACATTCAGAGGCCCAGAATGCAGACATAGGTCTGTTCTTAACAACAGCACCAATCAGATATTTTCTTAATTGTCAACAAACCTTGGGTTTTTGATGTCAAGAACAAATAGAAGACAGAGCCCAGTTTGTCCTAAATAAAGTAATGAACAATCTTGTAGAATTTTAACACTTCTATCTAGCAGCCTACCTGACATTCCCATTTGTTCGCCAACTTGGTTTTTCAAACCTAATGAAACAGAAACCTTAACGCTTCCCACAGACAGCAGACCATCTCTCTCCACCTCAGGGATGCAGTATGTAAAAAGGCACGGCTACTCACTTAGTATGTCAGCTCCAAAGTTCATCCACACTATCGCTCACACTATGAACCCGTTAGCTCTCCTTCCAAATGTGTATTATCCACTTCCACTACCACAATCTTTTCTGAGTTAAAGCCACCTCACACTTGGACCACTGAAAAATTTTTTTAATTGCTCTTTCTGCTTCCTTTCCTTTCTCAATCTGCTTTTAATTCAGCAGCCAGAGCAACTTCTGAAAGAATTACTCTTCAAATTGGTATTTTTTTTGTTAACTGTACTTTGACCATATCAGCTATACAGTCAAATAATCAAGTTCAATTAGAAAGTCATACCACAAACATTTGCTAAGTCTTTTTATGGTTTGTTTTAAAAATTAAACTCCAGAGAGGTACATATCATACTATTAACAGGATTCTCTCATAGAATTGCATTGTCCTGAGATAACCCTCTCTCTGGTCTGATATTTTTATCATGTAAGTAAGATTTAAAAGAAAGTTTAAATCCCAAATATTAATAATTATATGACCCATAAGTATCCTAAACACTCAATTTAAGTTATAGATGTGGTCAGACTAGATTAAAAAAATTTTTTAAGACAAATTACCACAATCTACAAGAGATCAAGAGATGGGCTTTAATCATAAAGATATACTTAGGCCTAAAGTAAGTCACCTCAGTCATGTCTGACTCTTTGTGACCCTGCCTATGTGACCCTGTGGGCCACAGCTTCTCTGTCTATGGGATTCTCCAGGCAAGAATCCTGGCGTGGGTTGCTATTGCCTCCTCCAGGGGGTCTTCCTGACCCAGGGACTGAACCTGCATCTCTCATGTCTCCTGCATTGGCAGGCGGGTTCTTTACCACTAGCGCCAGCTGGGAAGCAGCAGCTCAGCTGGTAAAGAATCTGCCTGCAGTGTGGGATGCCTGGGTTTGATCCCTGAGTCAGGAGGATCTCCTGGTTAGGGAATGGTTACTGACTCCAGTATTCTTACCTGGAGAAATCCATGGACAGAGGTTACAGTCCATAGGGTCACAAAGAGTTGGACACAACTGAGTGACTTTCACTTTCATATACCATGCAAAAAGTGAGCATGAAAAAAGTATCATGGCTATATCTAAGTAACACATACACATACACACAAAAGTTTGTGGGTAAAATGGACATAGAGAAAGGAATATTACCAGAACAAAGGACAGGTCAATTTATCAGGTAGACCAAAAAAAAAAGCAGCTTTCCCCCCCACAAATATGTGTGTACCTAATGCCAGAGCTTCAGACTAACCTCCGATGAGAACTGACAGAACTAAAGGGTGAAACAGAAAACTCCACAATTACTAGAAATTTTAACATCTCTCTCAATGACTGATTGAAAAGTAGACCAAGAAATCAGTAAAGTCACAGAGCATCCAAACAACACTCTCAGTTAACTAGATTTTCCTGACATTTTCAGACTATACCCAACAACTGAGAATGACTCTTTTCACGTCCATCAGATCATTCATCATTAAAGACTATATGGTAGCTCTTAAGATAGATCTCAGTAAATGTGAAATGATTGAAATCTTACAGATTTTAACCAAAATACAAGTAAATTAGAAATTAATAGTAATTTGATATGTAGAAAATCTCCAAAATTGGAAATTAAATAACACACTACTAGAAAAAAAAACAAGGTCAAAGAAATCGCTGATTTCAGTGTCACCTTAAGAAGATTTAAAACAGCAAATAAAAGACAAAATATATAGAAGAAAGTAATAAAGAGTAGAAATCAATGAATGGTTACCAAAGAAAATCAACAAAACCCAGAATTAGTTCTTTGAAAAATTAGAAAACACAATTAAGGAGAAAATTAAAAGAAAAAATAATTTATTCAAATCAGGAATGAAAGAGGTAATATCACAACAGATGTTCAAAGGACACTAAAAGAATTATTATAAATAATTTTTTTTATTAAAAGATGACAACTTAGATAAAAGGAACAAATTCTTTTAAAAACACACACTACCAAAACCTACACATAATAAGTGGACACAATCCTCACAGCCCAGTATCTGTTAAAGAATTTCAGTTTGTACTTTAAGACTTATCACAAAGAAAGTTTATGGAAGGTTGGTGTCCTGGGTAAATTATATCAATATTTATGCAAGAATACTGTTAATTTTATACTCTCAGGAAATAGAGAAAACAAGGGAAAGTTCCTAAACTATTTTAAATGACCAGCATACCCTTGTGAAAAAAAACAAACAAACAAAAAAAGAAACTGACACAAATACTACAAGAAAATTGTAAACCAGAATCTCATGAACATATGGAAAAAAATCTTAACAAAATATTAAATAGAAACCGGCAATATATGGAAATGATAGAAGGTTTATTGGGCATTTATCCCAGGAATGCAAGGATGTATCACTCAAGGCTCAGCCAATGTAATTCCTCCCCCGATGGAATAAAGAAAATCCATACCTGAAACACCATCTCTCCTTCCACATTAGGCAACACGAGGCATCCAACCACTCAGGATCATAAAGGGGTATAGGGAGTTAGTCCCAGCTCACTTTTCCTTTAAAAAATGTATGCTCTGGAGCTTTCCTGGGATGGTTCAGCTCTAAAGAATCCATCTGCCCACGCGGGAGACTTGAGTTCGATCCGTGGTCCAGGAAGGTCCCGCATGCAGTGGAGCAATCAGGGCTGTGCACCACAACTCCCGAGCCTGTGCTCCAGAGCGCAGGAGCCACAAGCACGGAAGCCGACATGCCCTGCAGGCCACGCTCCACGAGGAGCCGCTACTGCGATGAGAAGCCAGCTGACTGCATCTGGAGTGCAGCCCCCACTCGCCACAGCCAGAGAAAAGCCTGCGCAGCACAGAGACCCGCTACAGCCAAACAGACGATACATTTCAAAAGTACGCATCTTTTACAAAGGCATGACTGGGGGCCACTCTCACCTTTTAAAATGGGTCACGTTCTCTCTATGGAACATGCCCATCTCCCGGGGCCTCGCACCTTCTGGGGTGGCCCATACTCTATGAAGTGTGTATCCACAGACAGAATACAGTCCCCTTGTCTGCCCACTTATGTCTCTCATAAGTGCCCTATATTAATAAATCTACTTCTTGTTCATCAAAGAAAGAAAGAGATGCTTTGGAGCAAGAGGTGGGAGTGGGGAGAAAATCTGGATGATGCAAATTTTTTTTTAAGTGTAAACATTGTCAGTTCAAAAGGAAACTGATCTGGGGGACCGGCAATCTCATCGTCATGGGATGACTGTGCTCACACTTGGCACTGCCTAGCTACAAAAGGAGCAGGCTGATCTCAAGACCGGGACGTGATGAATCACTCATCGACAACTGCTCACAAATGGTAATCTGATGGGAAGTTAGTCACAGCTAGATCAACCTGGACCAAGGCTTCAGAGGAGAGAAGCAGCAGGTATTTCACCACCAGTCTGGCTCCAGAACAAAGGAGACTTCCTCCTTACTCAGCTGAATACACACTTTTGTTTATGATTTTGATCGCCTTTTTTATGACATTTTGCTTCGGCTGTGCTCCAACTTCTACCCCTTCAGATACAGTTGATGAGTGTCACAATAAAACAAAATAAATATGACAAACAAATACTAGTATAATCATGACAAACCTGAACCACTTTAGAAGACCTCAAAAGACGCAGCCCAATGGGCCCCAGAATCCACATGTTACCAAAAGTTCTGAGTTTTTTAATTCAGGCATAAAGAGGGAGCACATACGAGCGAGATCTGTGTCTGGATCGTCTATTGTTCGGGTCCGCCTGGTTTTTCTCCTTTTGTCTCCTTAATACAGCTTCCCACTGTGGCGCGGAATCAACCATATCATTCTCCTGCCGTATTCTGAAAAAAACAATGTTCACCTAAAGTTAACACCCACTTGTGTTACCTTTATCAGTTCATCCTAAATGTGCTGTCAAAAAGTATCAAAGTTATCAAAAAAGGTCAAAGGTGTCAAAGGTATCAAAAAGTTATTAAATAAGCTATTTAGAAGTTATTAAGAAATGAAATGGCAGAAAGTGAAGAAGAACTAAAGAGCCTCTTGATGAAAGTAGGGAGGGGAGTGAAAAAGTTGGCTTAAAGCTCAACATTCAGAAAACTAAGATCATGGCATCTGGTCCCATCACTTCATGGCAAATAGATGGGGAAACAGTGGAAACAGTGGCGACTTTATTTGGGGGGGCTCCAAAATCACTGCAGATGGTGATTGCAGCCATGAAATTAAAAGACGCTTACTCCTTGGAAGGAAAGTTATGACCAACCTAGAAAGCATATTAAAAAGCAGACATTACTTTGTCAACAAAGGTCCGTCTAGTCAAGGCTATGGTTTTTCCAGTGGTCATGTATGAAAGCTAGAAATTCAAACACTTAAATATGGTGGCATAATGCCTCGGCAGCGGGGTAGGTACAGAACATTCTGGTTACACTGCTAGTGTGTTTAAGAGAGAATGAGGGCTGAGTACTCATTCTCAGGGTGTTTCTTTCACACTGCTGCTCCCAGGACATGGGAGAGCAGCGCGGCATCACACGGTAATCATCCCAGTACTGGGACTGCGTGAGCACAACTGTTTCAAAACAAATGAAAAGAATAGACAAGTCTAGAGTCCTTTCTCTCACTGAACAGATGTCTTTTGGTTGCTGTTACAGCACTGTGGGATGAATATCTGGATTTGCTTATAATGCAGATCACTAGACAGTGACAAATATTCATCTCACCTAAACAGAGACAAAGGAAAGCAAATTCAAGTTTTAAAAAAAACTAAAACAAAGTAGCTTAAAAGGAAAAAGCTATTTAAATCTCTCTACATTAAAAAGGAATTGTGTTAAGTAAAAAATTATCTGTAACACACTTCAAGTCTTTGAACTATATACATTTCCTCACTAAAGCTTTCATTTCTATTATTTGAATATTAACAGGATACAGTCAAGGTATTTTTCACAAATTCAAGAACATAGTTCCCTCTCTCATGATACATGCAAAGGAAATTAAAATTGAACCCATGTGGTTATGAATTTGAACATTAGAAATAGCTAAAGAAAAATATGAGAAGATACATGAATATTAGAAATAGCTAAAGAAAAAATAAGATATACGATTCAAAGTCATATGATTATTAATAATTCTTGGAAACAAACACTGTTATTTTTTATATTTTGACTACATATACAAACACACATGTATATGGATTTCATAGCCAAAACCTACACCTCTGAGCCATTCGCTGTATCATGTGACAGCCAGTGACCAACCAGACCTGCTGTGGGAGAACTGTCCTGCACACCCCCAGGACTGAGGAGCCCAAAGTTAGCAGGAGACAGTCAGTGGGATGGTGCCAGGCCTGGCAAGGAGATAGCTCCCTTCTCACAGGAACCCACACCTTGCACTGCCTGGGGATAGACATAAACCAGGTCCATGTACCTCTCACACCTGGAGTCTTTTAGATGCAGCTTCCATTCTGAACTAAATCACTGCTTAGTTCATGGACAGGACTAAATTTCACCAATTTTATATTTAATCAGTTAAGTCAGAACCTTTAAATATTTTTGAGGGGTCAGGCGTACCAGCAAGGGTAAAACCTGACTGAGGCAAACATACTTTTGCTAGAAGAACATTCCCTAGACAATTCAAAGGAAGCACAAGGAATGTATGCTCATTCTTCTGCTGTGGACTTCAGCTAGCTACCTTCATGCTGAGGCTTTTCTCTGGTAACAGAAATGAAAACTCCTACCTCCAGTACCTTGCTAGTAATAAAAACTATATCAGAAAGAATTCAGACCGTGGCCTGTACCTTTAACTTCTATTTTCCTAATCAAATGGTTGAAAGTGAGGGCAATGAAACCCTGTCAGTTAATATCCTTGGGACCCACATGTTCCAGAGACAGATGCCCTCTACCGGTGATGCAGCTTCATAAATATTCTAACAAGGTGCATTAAAAATGTAAGGCTCATTGCAGTCACAACAGAAGCACATCTTCCTGAGTAATGGGCGGTGTGGCTGCCTTAGCCTGAAATGAAGTTTGAAATTACACCCTTACAAAAGGCCTCTGGTTAATGGTACCTCATTACAAGAGTGAAAGTGTCATTTCTTCCATCACTGACCTACTCCAGAAAATACAGATGCTACTTGAAAAGGAAAAAACTTACCCTTAAAGGTGTTATACTATAATAGTCCTTAGGAGGCAGATGTTAACGGTTTTGTTTATGCATAATAACTAAAGAAATCTTTACATGTACAACACATATCCTATAATGGTTCTGTCTTCTGAGTCTCATTTCTCCTGAGACGTGAGACTCACAAAGTATTGGGTTTTGCTTCTTTCCTGATAGATTTTAATTTTAATGCAGGAATTTAAATTATGAAGAAGAGAAACATTGTAAGCATTATATTGATATAGGGCCTTTTGAAAAGTCAAAATGTTTCATATTTTGACTTTTTACAGTCATGAAAGTGTTAAGGGGGCAAAGAGTCCATTACATTTTTTACTGGGAATATATTCATTTTCAAATGTTATATTTAAAGTTGAACCTCAAAAATGCTAAACATTTCTTTCCTGTATCCACTAAGGCAATAACTTGACATATCATATTTTGTCTATTTCCTCAGTACAACTAAGAAGACTTAACAGCTAGACTCAGAAGCCTAACCATAAGGAGGCTTTTTTTTTTTAATTCTCCATCATTTTATGTTTTTTTGGCTACACCACATAGCATGTGGGATCTCAGTTCCACAACAGGGATGGAACCCACAGCTCCTGCAGTGGGAAGGCAGAGTCTCAACCACTGGACCACCAAGGAAGTCTCAGTTTTTGTGTTTCAGTTAATGTATAAGGAAGAGAGTTAGCATTTTCCAGTAATATTTCAGAATAAGAGAGTTCTGATATACTTCCTTCATACCTCACCAAACTTCAACACCCTACTTTTCCAGGCTATCCATGCAATTTAGATTTTAACTGCATTTGACACTTAAAGTTTGTAAAAGACTGTGACGATGAAATGCCATAGAATCATTTGATAACAATAATGAAGATAATGACTATTCTTAGTCTCTTCTTTCCATTTTACCAAAATAGTTCTGCTTCTTCTGCAAAATTCTTCACATTACCAAATGAATTCTTAAACAAATCTTTGTGGATTTTACTTTGTCCTCTACCTTTACCAGGGCAGTTTCATTCCTAACAGGACATTCCTTTAGACCAGTTCTTAATTCATTTCTCCTTCACTGAGATAAAAGCCATGTTTAATACAAAACCTGAGCAATCTTACAGAGCAAATGAAAAATGACACTTTGGACGATAAGGAGCAATACCCGTTGCTCCTGAGTTCAGCCTAGCTCCAGCTCTGCTGTTATCTGACTCAGAGATCCCTGGGCAAATCATTTAACTTTCTTTCGTAAGTCTGTTTCTTCATCTGTTGAATTACTGTGAAGATCCTTCCCAGATTTAAAACTCTGTTTTTCTCTTTGTGCTTCATTTACAAGGCAGCCAGACTCTCTGAAACAAACCTCCACTCTTCAGCTGCAGCACAACTCTCCAGACAATTGCTTCCTAAGGCCACTCCATCGCCAACAGTAACGCTGCAGTTCCCAGCTGATTGTGGACTTGTGCTTCTCAGCAACAGCTCTCATTCTGGGATCACCTGCTATAAACCAACCTTCTTTTTTTTTCAGTAGTTTTTCTTCCCTAGGGAAATTTATATCCATTCCAGGCATCTGTCAACATACTCCCTGAAGACCAGCAAGCAAAAAATTCATTTGCTTTTCCCATCTTCCCCCACCATCAATAAATTAATCTTATTTGCTCTTAAAGGTACTTCAATCTCTTCCACTTACACCTTATGTTCTCCCTCCTAAAATGGGCTACCCTTGGCACAACTTCCTCTCCCCAACTCTGCTTCTGTTTTCGTAATCGTTCAACCTGCCTCGAGGTTAGTCCTCTGAGAACATTTCTTTGTTGCTGTAGCTTTGTGCTTCCATAGTCATCTCTATCAATTTGGATTATGCTCTGGAATTCCTAAATTATCCATATCAAATGTTTAAATCTTAATACAACTTAATAAAGTAGAAATCAGAGCCCTGTGCCGTGTGTACAGCACCGTGAACATCACTTCCAGGGGCTCTGTACAGACGACCCACTCCAGACCCGCAATTTGTACCTGGTTTGCAGCCCAGACACTTCTGCCAGGGACGGGAACCAGGCAGGAGGGCATGCTTGCGAGGAAACAGTTATCTATTTTCAGGCCATGTGGAATAAACACCTTGGGTTTAAGTTTGCCATCATCCAAAACACATTCTTCCCTTAAGGCACAGGGACAGTAATGTTTTGTTTTGTTTTATGATTCTAACAACAACAAGACCCTACCAAGGCCGTGATCTAGATTTGCCTGCCTCAGCCATATCGTCCCTGTTAGCTGCAGTGCCACAGAGGATGGTTTCTTACTTTTCTCAGAAAAATAATATAAAAGACTTTGTGGAACGCATTTAAAATACTTCAAACCATCTTAATCCATTATTCAGACACAGATTCTAAGAGACACCTACAAAGCAGGAGGAAACCCTAACATTTGTGGCAGGATAAACTCACATGTTAGAAACACTGGCCTCTTTGTTGTTAAAGGGAGCGGCCCCCACGCTGCAGATACAATGAGGACTTCAGGTAACACTGAGCAGCACTGAGCATTCTCATCAGTCGAATGCAGGGCTCTTTCTGCTTTCAAAGCACATCCATTATCTCAGATCTTCACAAACCTCATGAGGTAGGCAGGGCAGGGAGGATCCCATTTAGCATGTAAGAAAATTAAAACTCAAGAGGGTAAAGGAACCGGCTTTTAGGCACGGAGCTCTTCAAAGCAGGGACAGATTCATAATGCACAGCCCCTCATTCTTTGTTCTGTGCTCTATTTCACACGCGTGCATACATGTGCATACATATCGCCCCATGTACATAATTCATGTGATTATGATGCAAACGGCTCAGAATGAAATTTGGGAAAGGTCCAAATGGTCCCCTGTTGCCAATTTATTCTAGTCCTGTTCTTACCCCCAGCTTCTCTCATTTTTCTTACTCTTTTAATTTTCGCCAGGCTCCAGAGTTACTTCCACTTTTATGCTTATGCAAAAAACACCAGACTGGTTCTCTGCCTCACTGCCCCCTACCTCCTCCAAATCTCCCACTTCAAATCCTAAAAGCCTAGCAACACATCAAAGCTAATGACTGAGTAATCCACAGATCCCAGTGAATGCCTAAAGGAGAGCTGATTTTCATCAACAGCACAAAGGAATTTTGCAGACCAGTCCCTTTGAATGTGAAGGGTATTTTATTAAGCTCAAGGTATTTGCAGGGACAGCTGGCTTGTGGAAGGGTTCACTGTGATAGATGGACTTCTTAGGCCCTCCTTCAGCATCCTCTGTGGGCAAGTCCCAAGCACGGCCCGGGGCTCAAATCCACAAGGGAGGAGCCAACTGACCCTTCTGCTTTTACATGCAAGGTTCAAAATTCTAACTAGTGAAAACTAATGCAACCTAATACTCACAAAGATCATTAATTTAATGCTTCTCTGTACTTGGTAGGTTTCTAATTTGATTAATTTAACTGAACCAATTGTTTCACAAATCGGTATAGAAAAGTCACTAATCTCAAAAGAAATTTGCAGCCTTTTAGATTTCAACCTTACCAGTGAACTAAAATATCAACTCCATTTCACAATATCAATCTATCTTTCACTATTTAGATCATAATGACCATTTTCTAACTTTTTGGAGATCAGATACCCTCTTAAGAATCTGATTAAATCTACAGACTCTTTATCACCAGAAAATTGTATGCTTGCAAACAGAGAATTTTACATTAAGTTGCTTGAGATTATGATACCCCTAAAACCTACCCATCAATCAATGGATAAAAAAGCCTGCTCTGAAAATACAAATGTGTAGATAGGGAAGATGGGGAAATGGAGGACAAAGTTAAAAGAAAAGTGGAAAAGGCTAGAAAGAGGGTGTAGGAGAGGCCGGGACAGCCAAAGAGGCAGTGACACCAAGATCAGACATCCCGCTCTGTCTGCCACAGTGCCATCGCCTCTCAGAGCTCAGGCAGTCTTTGCAGTAGCTCCAGAAAACAGATCAGGTAGTACACACACCATTTAGGGATGAGAAGCTACGTTTAAATTGATTAAATGGGTTGTCCAAGGTCAAACAGCAGGACATGGCAGAGCCAAAGCCCTGACCAGTCACTCCCTTGGGGTTTTACTTTTGCTTTTCTTTTTTTTTTTGACATTTTATCACTGGTTCCTAAATAGAGACCGAGTGAGAGAGGACAGGAAAGAAAGAGTGAGAAAGAAGCTAAGAAAAGAAAAGAATAGAGGGGACCTGGGTGAGGGAAAATAATGTGATAGAGTAAAAAAGGGAGAGAAGAGAAGAGAGATGAAGACAAAGGTGTACGTAGAGACACCATCAGGCTTCCCTGGTGGCTCAGACAGTAAAGCGTCTGCCTACAATGCGGGAGACCCGGGTTCGACCTCTGGGTCGGGAAGGTTACCTGGAGAAGGAAATGGCGACCCACTCCAGCACTCTTGCCTGGAAAATCCCATGGACGGAGGAGCCTGGCAGGCTACAGTCCATGGGGTCACAAAGAGTCGGACACGACTAAGCGACTTCACTCACTAGGGACACCGAGGGGAAAATAAGGACTCTGTCATCTTAGATGTTATAATAAGAAACTGCTCCAACTTCCAGCTAATTATACAGAGAAAAAAAACTACTTTCTCAAACAGCAAAATCTGGAAAACGTAGGTACCCATGCAGATTATGAAAACAGTAAAGAGACATCTAAAGTGAAAGAGGATTAAGAAATACATAAACAAGTTCCCAAACAAAGGAGGCTTAAGTCTCTGCTGTTGAAAATTCTGTGGAATGATACCCTGCAGTTATTGCACAGTCCTCACCCATCTGGCCTCACTAGCTCTCGACCCAAAGCTAGCAGAGGAAGTTGCTTATCTACAGTCATGTTTTTCTAAAACTGAATCTAAACAACATCCTTGTTTCTAATACTAGCCTTCCAGAGTCAGTGTGGATTATGATTTTTTCCATGTTTGTTCAAAGCCACAACCGCTGCTTTGAATAAAGCTGATTGGTAACACTGTCTTGTTAACATGTACGTCTCTTCACACAAAATGAGATATTGAAACTGTTATCTATGGGAGCAGCAAAGCAGCTTGAGCTCCCAACAGGGAGACACTGAAAAAGCAGCATTGACACAGCATTGTCTTGAACCTAATGTGAGAGACTCTCCTTATGTTAAAAAAACAAAGAAACAACAACAAAAATTAAACAACAGCAAGAAGCAGTGGCAGAGGAACTAACATCCTGAAGACCACACGCAGTCTCCAGAACGTCTCTCTGGAGAGAGTCTCTCCAGAGCTCCACTGGCCACATCATGGGCTTCAAAACAGCGCTTGAAAAGCTAATGCGCACAGTCTTTGTCCTTCTGCCCCAGGCTACAGTTCCCATGGGGAGATAGGAAAATGGGGTGTCTTGGATGCAGGCTCTGACTTCCAAAGTGAGAAAGCATCCGGAGCTGAATTTAGAGACCTTGCTGGCAGGAAGAAGAAAATCAGCATGTTCAAGACTCACTTTGCCCCATTCTAGGGTTACCAGAGTCCTTTAATAAAAGCACAAAGGATGCTGGCGAGAGTTTGGCTGGGTCACCCTGCCGACGGAAATAAGGAAAGGCAACTGAGGTTGAAGAGATTCATTCTCTCCTGCAAAGCTGAAAGTCAGACATCGTCAGACAACCCTCCATTACAGACACAGACACATATTGGGACCATTAGCAGGGCCACGTATCCCAAGGTAGAGTGAGTGAGTGCTGGCAAGATTTTAAAGGCTGATAATGGGATGGAGGGCACTGCATAACGGGAACGTGGCCCCCGGGGCAGAGTCCTGTGCGGCAGCACCCCGCACGCCGTGCCTCCAGCAGGATTCTCAGGTATGGGATTAGCCCTGCAAGATCTGCTGCTTCCTTCGCCCACTTTCCGCTCTGCCTCTGAGAGCCAGACTCCAGACCTCATCTTCTACAGACACAGCCACCCTGTGTAAGCCCAGGGCAGTATCTCGACAGGTAAAAGAAATTATTTTTCCAAGTCTTTGTGTCCGTGTGCTTTGAAAGCAATTTCTCACTAATAGCCTTATAAAGTACTTTAGCATTTAAACATTCAGAACAACCATCATTCTAAAATATACTATTTATACAGTACAAAAAAGCTAATCTGAAAAATTGTTGATGAAACTGGGGTAGAGGCAGAAAACATCTATTAGGAATATTAAAGCCAGCACTTCTAGATCAGTAATGGCTATTTAGGAATTTGCTGGCAACCTTTAAATAGTGTTTCATTTTAACAGCAAATGTCAAGTGAGCACTTCTGGCTCAAAAAGACACTGTTCTTAAATAGGCTGGCTCTGAGAAGCTGAGAATAGCGCACCAGGCCCTGGTCCATAGGGTCGCAAAGAGAGGGGCTAAAGCCACCTAGCATGCACGAACTCAGAATACACCCAGCAAAACAGAAATATATTTGTTAAGACACCGGCTTGATAAGTAGGTCCACAGAGATGGGGGAGATGTTTTTCAGTTTGTTTTGTGATGTCTGTGCAGAATTACTAGATTTTAGAGTGGGAAGAGGGTACCTGAGGGAAAGCTACCATCCACATGCAGGTTTTTAGATGAAGAAATTGGGATCATTTCCTTGAGAAAACTGTCCTAACACACTGAGATCTCATCTCTATCAAGAAGGCTCGACACAGAGAGTTTTCCTAAGAAAGTGGTCCACTCTCACGGTGCTGAGTGGTTATTACACAGGTGTTGTAGTTAGGGAAGCCGAGTCAGTGCATGCCACGCACAAGGGCTCTGAGCATGGAACAAGGACCCTGGAGATCATCTCATGCAGCTTCCTTGGCAGGAGACAGCCCAGAAGCAGCAGCCTCACCAGAGTCTCCGGAGGTCAGAGGGGCACGGGTGTCCCCATGGTGGTGCCATGCTTGGGGGCCAGGTGCCCCGTTGTGGAGTGCTGCCGCGCATGCTGTAGGGAGTTCAGCAGCAGCCCTAGTCAGCAGCAGTCCCCCAGCGTGACAGCCAGAAGCCTCCCAAAACAGTGCCAGATGTCCTCAGGGAAGAGAGGGAAAACAAAACTGTCCCCAGCCGGGAACCACTGGATTAGAAACTGGCATAACCAACAACTAGCTCCCTCAGCTCCCAACCTGGCATTCTTTCATCATGGATTACTTGTTTTCAAATAAATATTTCAGAATTAGGAAGAACTGATTAAATCAATGCATTGTCATCACTAATATTGATTACATGTCAAATCATGTTACTAAAAGCTCTTAAGACTAAGTCCTAAAAATATGAATTAACTGCATTTACCCATCTAATTGTGTGTGACTGGCACAAGTATAAACATATTTGAATTTACATATACATAAGACTAAAAGTATGCAACTATGAGTGTCTTGGCTTTTGGTTGGGCAAAGAATAATGATGTTATGTTAAAAGATACTTTAGGGAGAAATCTCTCTACAAATGATAAAATTTCTTACCACTCTTAGGCAAATTCACTACATGTTGTACCTAAATATAGATCATTGCTTTTTTTTTAATTAACAAGAAGGAACATCACTGTCAAACTGTTTAATCATCTTATTATAAAGATAAGAAACTCAGTTCAAAGAGCTGAGGTTTCCTAAAATAGTGCTTCAGAATCATTCCAGATTTCTTCGTAAATACAGCTGAAAAAAATCAGGTGTAAAAATTCATAGGACACATAGCTTCAACAATCAGCGGCAGCCGCTGATCTCAGCAGCTGATTTCCGGTTAACTATCATACTCCAGCATTACCTGTTTCTCTTTTTCCGGTGCTCTCTGTTAGAATTTTCTGATTCACTACCACTGCTTGTGTTACAGCGTGAGCGCGACCTGAGAGGGAAAAAAACATATTTATGACAGATGACAAATTTCAGAAAGGTCCATGTGGGTTCTTTAGAATTAATTTTGCAATACAATTACCAATTCAAACATAAGTAGTTGTCATAGCCCTCTCCCAATCAGTTTCTCAATTCAGCTAGCCATCTGAATGTCTACAGAAATGTAGAAGGAGACTAAAGTAAATGTCACCATGCTCCTAGAAAGGACCACAAAATCAAGTGCTTTCAACAGAACTCTGGTGTGGAAAAGCTATAAGTCCCTGGGGTGGACTAAATATGGACTCAAAGTCCTGTCAAACCCCTACCCCCATGAAGAGAGGGAGACTTTATTTCCACTCCCCTTGAATTTGTGCTGGTCCTATGACTGATTTTTCCAACCGAAGGAGGTGGAAGGGATACTCTGCCAGTTCTAGGACTATTCTTAACAAAGCTGATAGCTTCTGCTTCTTCCCAGCCACCGAGGTTAACCAGGTGCAGAGATCATGAAGAGAAAGTGTTCCCAGGCGGACAGCCATTCTGCCAGGGACCAGTTAAACTAGCTAACAAACTGCTGTTCAATCAAGAGAATCATATAAGATATATATGGTTGTTGTCATATTCAACCACCCAGTTCTGGATGGTTTTACTGTAGCAAGAGACAAGTGAGGGACTTCCCTGACAGCCCAGTGGTTAAGACTCCATCCTTTCACTGCAGGGGGAATGGGTTTGATCCCTGGTCAGGGAATTAAGATCCCAAATGCCACTGTGTGGTGTGGCCAAAAAGAAAAACTGAAAGAGAATAGAAAAGAAAAAAAGAAAGAGAGAGAGAATGGAGATAGCTCCTCTAAGACAAAAAGGAGCAGGAAAAAAAAAAGAGAGAAACTCCTAAAGATGTTAAGGAATGGAAGACTGAGAACCAGTTGCAGCCAAAATTGTTATTTCAAAGTTTAAAAAATTACAATATCCTTAAAGCAGTCACTAATAAAACCAAACATTTCCCACACTCTCGCCTCCAGTCTTAGCTGATCTGCTAAGCCCTTGCCCTCTCCCTTGACCCTCCTTCCATTTTGGCTTTTTTACCTCCTCCTTTGCTTTAGATCTGAATCTTCACCACTGTTATGGGCTTTCCTGTAGGAGGGGAGAAAAAAGAATTCATTCAGGAGAATAGAAAATTACCAACTGCCTAAGGAAAGCATACCAGAAAGAGTTTTACTTCAGTTAATGCACATTACACAGTCATCCATTCACGTCAGTCACCAAACACATGAGTCACACATACATGCCCAGCTCTACAACAGATCCCAGAAACAGTATCAACTGGCCTCAAGAAGCCGACAGGCTAGCAGGAGCTACAAACAGTCCATAAGTAATTGTGCACAGTTATCTGTGTCTGTAATTATCTATTAAGTAATTAACAGATATAACAGTAATTATCTGTTAAGTTCCACTCATCCAGTAACAGGTTCAACTGTAGTGCCCAGATCTGCAGTTGAAACAGAGCGCTAACCTAATTAGGCCCACCAAATCTAACCTGCCTCACTTGCTTTTGGTTGATTTTAAACTAACCACTCCCTAGCTTCCTTATGGATAACACCTCCAATGTATGGGTCGCTATAGTAATGGTTGCTTAAATTGTTTTTTAGGAATGTGGAGTTAGTTCTTGCCCAGTTCAAACCGGTTGAAACCACTGACCATTCAACCAGCCCTGCCTGAGTATCATACAGATGATCTTTTGAAGCTAGAGAGCCAAAACCTCGACCCTCAGAACACACTAACTCTGCCACATTCTGAACAGTCGCCATGAAGAACCATGAAGCTCGAGCACTCTTGCAGGAACCAGCAATTACCTCCCTCTTCTTACCTCAATTACCTCTCCCCACGCCTCATACACCCTGCCTCTTTATCCTATAAATATCCCTAAGCCTGATCTTCAGGGAGACAAGTTTTAGATTTGTTCTCCCATCAACTTGCTTGGTTATCTTGTGAATAAATGATTTCTCTGCTGCAGACCTTGGTGTTTCAATGTCTGGCTTGCTGCAAGTTAGGCAAACAAACCCAATTCCGTAACACAATCCACCAAGCCAAGTTCTGCCATAATCTGATGTCAGCTCTCACCTGAATGCCCTTTCCAACATCCCAGCCTCCATGTCCCTTGTCATCTTCCCTAAGGACCTCTTTACTGCAACTCAGCAACCCCATCAGGGTCACACTTTGGACTTTATTATCTGTAACCATCTGCGAAGTCCTTGTTCTCTAACCTCAATTTCCTCTCCTTCCTGAAGACCACTTCCTATTTTACCTTCAAACAGCTTCAGGGGAGCACCCTGTTAAATGTGTGAGTTCTGTAGTCCTGCATGTGAATCCTGTCCCATCTGATGATAAGCAGTGTGATTTAAACACAAGACTTCTCTACTGAGCCTCAGTTTGAATAGTACTTCCCACACAGGGTTGTTAGGGCTTCCCTGGTGGCTCAGAGGTTAGAGCTCTGCCTGCAATGCGGGAGACCTGGGTTCGATTCCTGGGCCGGGAAGGTCCCCTGGAGAAGGAAATGGCAACCCACTCCAGTGTTCTTGCCTGGAGAATCCCATGGACAGGGGAGTCTAGTGGGCTACAGTCCACGGGGTCGCAAAGACTCGGACACGACTGAGTGACTTCACTTCACTTCACACAGGGTTGTTATGATGATAAAATGGATCAATATATTTAAAATGCACACAGTAGGACCTGGCCCACTCTAAGCACTCAGTAAATGTTGGCTATCACCATTGTTGCTTCTTCAGTGACTTCCATTCTATCTTTCCTTGACCTCAGGAGTACTGTCTATCAACCTTGCAACTTTCTGTCAGCTAACTTTTATTTCCTCCCTGACTCAGTCTGGATTTTCACCATCACAATAAGATGTATGCCAATACTTGAAACTTCCTCTGATTGCGTTTTCTGTTTAGTCTTTATGACAAAACTCCAAAGGTGGGTGAATCCAACTCTCCAGGTTCTTCGGGCCAGCCCTCAAAAGCTGGCAAGCAGTGCTAGATGAGGTTACATGAAAGGGCATGTTAACTACACTACAAATCCATGTGCATAATCTCAGATCTACAACACGGCCCAGCAATCCTGCCACCTTTCTCTGGTCTCAGAACTCTCAGTTTCTTCAAAGTGCTTTCAAACTGCTTTCAGCTTGCAACGCTCTGACTCACCGTACCACTGCTGCAGCAAATGACTTTGCGTTCTCCTTCCAAAGCAAAAAGGAGCCAGCCACTAGATGGGAACTCTTTCCTCTTCCTGTCACCCAAAATAAAACTCACCCACATCACCCTCTCTTTTACGGAAGTGTCCTTACCATTAAGGTCAGTCCACTCCCCTGTGCTGTGCAGATCCCATTGCCTGTTACCTACTCGGGGACTGTCACTAACCACGTCCTGTCTCTCAGATATATTCACCTTGTCCTCGGAGCCAAGTTTCTTTACCAGCCTTTCACATTCTCAAGTCTCTCCTACTCCACCACACACCACCTACTTTAACTGCACATCCCCCATGACTTTCTGCCCAGTCCCCCTCCTCTCCTGCAAAGCCACACTGCTTGAGCGAGGCCCCTTCTTGCTTTTGGGCTCCACGTCCTTACCCTGTGTTACGTGTGCCTTTCCAATTTAGGCAGGGCAGACATGACTCTCTTAATGCCACATTCACAACATAATTATATCAAACATCATTATGCTGGATAGAACTGTTAATTGTAAACACAATTACATAACTATTGTTCACAGATGACTGATCGAAACAGTGTTTTAGGAATACAATTTCTTGTATAGGTTTAAATTTTTCTTAGAGATGCTAACTGCCTAGTTTTCTACTTAAGTTGCTTGCTTAGTTTCCCTCATACTTCTCACTAATACTTTATCCCATCTCTGAGAGAGCTGCACAACTTGTCCCGAGATGGATAAATACACAGGTATCTGCAAGTTCCATGTAAATCCCTTCTGGAGCATTCTGTCAAACTACTCACATTGGACAGTTTGCTGTCTAGCACTGCTGCATAGATGTCCCTTCACCCTGAGCCACGGAATTTCTTTTGCACCTTTGATGAATCCCATCGTCTTAGGTCTCATGGCCTCTTGTCATGGCAGCTATATATTCACACACACACACACACACACACACACACACACACACACACACACTCATATTTAAGTCACTTCAGTCATGTCTGACTCTTTGCAACACTATGTACTGTAGCCTGCCAGGCTCCTCTGTCCATGGGATTCTCTAGGCAAGAATACCAAAGTGGGTCACCACGCCCTCCTCCAGGGGACCTTCCTGACCTAGGGACTGAACCCGTGTCTCTTACGTCTCCTGCATTGGCAGGTGAGTTCTTTACCACTAGCGCCACTTGGGAAGCCCATACACACTACATATATATATATATATATATCTCAGCTCAGTTCAGTCACTCAGTCATGTCCAACTCTTTGCAACCACATGAACTGCAGCACACCAGGCCTCCCTGTCCATCACCAACTCACAGAGTTTACTCAACTCATTTCCATCGGGTCAGTGATGCGATCCAACCATCTCATCCTCTGTCATCCCCTTCTCCTCCCACCTTCAATCTTTCCCAGCTTCAGGGTCTTTTCAAATGAGTCAGCTCTTTGCATCAGGTAGCCAAAGTATTGGGAGTTTCAGCTTCAGTATCAATCCTTCCAATGAACACACAGGACTGATCTTCAGGATGAACTGGTTGGATCTCCTTGCAGTCCAAGGGACTCTCAAGAATCTTTTTCAACACCATAGTTCAAATTCATCAAGTCTTCAGTGCTCAGCTTACTTTATAGTCCAACTCTCACATCCATACATGACTACTAGAAAAACCATAGCCTTGACTAGACGGACCTTTGTTGGCAAAGTAATGCCTCTGCTTTTTAATATGCTATCTAGGTTGGTCATAATTTTCCTTCCAAGAAGTAAGCGTCTTTTAATTTCATGGCTGCAGTCACCACACTGCAGTGATTTTGGAACTCAAAAAAAAAAAAAAAGTCTCTCACTGTTTCCACTTGTTTCCTCATCTATTTGCCATGAAGTGATGGGACCAGATGCCATCATCTTAGTTTTCTGAATGTTGAGCTTTAAGCCAATTTTTTCATTCTCCTCTTTCACTTTCATCAAGAGGCACTTTGCTTTCTGCCATAAAGGTGGTGTCATCTGTGTATCTGAGGTGATTGATATTTCTCCCAGCAATCTTGATTCCAGCTTGTGCTTCTTCCAGCCCAGCATTTCTCATGATGTACTCTGCATAGAGGTTAAATAAGTAAGGTGACAATACAGCCTTGACGTACTCCTTTCCTGATTTGGAACCAGTCTGTTGTTCCATGTCCAGTTGTAACTGTTGCTTCCTGACCTGCATACAGATTTCTCAAGAGGCAAGTCAGGTGGTCTGGTATTCCCATCTCTTTGAGAATTTTCCACAGTTTTGGTGTCATCTGTGTATCTGAGGTGATTGATATTTCTCCCAGCAATCTTGATTCCAGCTTGTGCTTCTTCCAGCCCAGCATTTCTCATGATGTACTCTGCATAGAGGTTAAATAAGTAAGGTGACAATACAGCCTTGACGTACTCCTTTCCTGATTTGGAACCAGTCTGTTGTTCCATGTCCAGTTGTAACTGTTGCTTCCTGACCTGCATACAGATTTCTCAAGAGGCAAGTCAGGTGGTCTGGTATTCCCATCTCTTTGAGAATTTTCCACAGTTTGTTATGATTCACACAGTCAAAGGCTTTGGTGTAGTCAATAAAGCAGAAGTAGATGTTTTTCTGGAACTCTCTTGCTTTTTCAATGATCCAGCGGATGTTGGCAATTTGATCTCTGGTTCCTCTGCCTTTTCTAAAACCAGCCTGAACATCTGGAAGTTCATGGTTCATGTCTTGTTGAAGTCTGGCTTGGAGAATTTTAAGCATTACTTTACTAGCGTGTCAGATGAGTACAATTGTGCGGTAGCTTGAGCTATGTATATATATATATTACACACACACACACACACATATATGTATGTGTGTGTATACACTAAATAAACACAATACATTATATACGTGCACACATATGTGTATATATATGTGGGTATATATATATGTATACATATATATGTGTGTATATATATATTTTTTTGAGAATGAAAGTTCTGACCATGTCTTCTTCGTGCGCATATAATTTGGTTTATCTGGGCACAGAATCCTAAATTGAAACTAATCTTCCTTCAGCATTTGAAAGCAATGCCTCATTATCTTCTTTCCCTGCTTTTGCTGTGAAGCAGTCCAAGTCCATGATATTTATTTGTCATGATCTGTGTTTTTTCCTCTCACATTTTCCTCCCTGATGCCAATTTTCTAAAATTCTCTCTTGGTCTATAATGTTTTAATGATCTTGGTATGGATCTTACTTTTCAATTTACTATGCCAAATGCTCAGTGGGTTCTGTCTATCTATAAAATTAAACCATTCCAATCTGGGATATTTTCTTATATTGTTTCTTTAACAGTTTCCTTTCTTGTAATTTTTAGGTTTTTCCCTCAGAAATTTCATTAGTCAAATGACTGATATTTTTGTTTGATCATCATAATCTTTATTTCCATGGATTTGTTTCAGTTCTACTTTGGGGAAGATTGCCTTAACTTTATCTTCCAATTATTTAAAATTCTACCCCACAATTTAAAAGCTAAAAACTCTTATTCACTCTTTCAATCCCACAGTTTTCACTTTTCTAAAGGTAATAACTGTATACTTTTTAGAAATTTTTGTTTCTTACACTGTCTCTATTTCCTGTGAGTTCCCCCACACATACTCTTAATTCTTGGCTCAGTCTCTGTCTTTCCAAAGCGAAGGTATCCCCAAGTACTGGGTGATTATGGCTCTTTTCATACTTTAGACACTGGAAAGACTGGGACCCTCTGGATGCTGCAGAGCGTGGTAACAGACAGCCTCACTGCACTGCAGAGCTAATATGGGAAGTCTCGCCATTTCATTGGAGAATCTTTTGAAAGTTCCTATCTGTAGGCCTTTTCCCTAATATCTTTCCATATCTTATAGGGAGAGTCTCTACTCTCATGCCTAGGAGATAGAAGCCTGGCTTCTCCCATCCTGGGAAAGAGGACTTCAGTTCAGTTCAGTCACGCAGTAGTGTCTGATTCTTTGCGATCCCATCGATTGTAGCATGCCAGGTGTCCCTATCCACCTCACTAACTCCTGGAGCCTGCTCAAACTCATGTCCATCGAGTCAGTGATGCCATCCAACCATCTCATCCTCTGTCATCCCTGTCATTCTCCTCCTGCCCTCAATCTTTCCCAACATCAGGGCCTTTTCCGATAAGTCAGTTCTTCCTATTAGGTGGCCAACGTATCAGAGTTTCAGCTTCAGCATCAGTCCTTCTAATGAACATTCAGGATTGATCTCCTTTAGGATGGACTGGTTGGATCTCCTTGCAGTCCAAGGGACTCTTAAGACTCTTTGCCAACACCACAGTTCAAAACCATCAATTCTTCAGTGCTCAGCTTTCTTTATAGTCCAGTTCTCACATCCTTACATGACTACTGGAAAAACCATAGCTTTGACTAGATGGATCTTTGTTGGCAAAGTAATGTCTCTGCTTTTTAATATACTATCTAGGTTGGTCATAGTTTTTCCTCCAAGGAGCAAGCATCTTTTAATTTCATGGTTGCAGTCACCATCTTAGTGACTTTGGAGCCCAAGAAAGTAAAGTCTATCATTGTTTCCATTGTTTCCCCATCTATTTGCCATGGAGTGATGGGACTGGATGCCATGATCTTTAGTTTTCTGACTGCTGAGTTTTAAGCCAATGTTTTCCCTCTCCTCTTTCACTTTCATCAAGAGGCTCTTTAGCTCCTCTTCACTTTCTGCCATAAAGGTGGTGTCATCTGTGTATCTGAGGTTACTGATATTTCTCCCAGCAATCTTGATTCCAGATTATGCTTCATCCAGCATCTCGCAAGATGTACTCTGCATAGAAATTAAATAAGCAGGGTGATAATACACAGCCTTGAAGTAATGCTTTCCCAATTTTGTGCCAGTATGTTGTTCCATGATTTTTCACATAGATATAATATCTCTGTCTCTTTCACAAGTTAATCCTCTTCAACTAAGGCAAATAAATGCTGAAGTTTCTCACAGCTCTGTCATGGCTTGTCTTTGCATTCTATCTAGAGTATCGATCTAGACAACCTCAACTCTACTTCATATTTCAACTAACATTGGTAAGAAATCTATATTTCAGTCCAGATAGCCAATCTAGCTCCTGACTTATATCAAACAATCCATGTAAATCCCTCACTTGGACTTCTCAATGGTACAACAAATTCAACTTATCAACAACTAAACTCAGTTTTCCTTTCTAAGCCTGTGATATCCAGGTGATTCTTATTTCAGTGCATCACACCTCCATCCATGAAATTACACAAGTCTGGCTTTCATCTTGACACCTGTCACTCCTTCGTCCCTCATTCTGATCCTTCTCATCCCACACTTTTACCTCTTAAAGGGTCTTAAAACCATCTACTTCCTCCTATCTCCACATCGCCACCTTGGCACAAGTTCCCATCCTCTTTCTCCAGGACCTTGCTATCTGGCCTATGTCCACCACCACCTTTCCCTCAGAGGCAGCAAGGACCATCTTTACCCAGTAAAAATGCAGATGTGTTATCACACCCTTAGAAAAGCTACCAGAATAATGACTGAATACTCAACAAAGGCCAGGTGTCCCGTGAGGTCTGACTTCTCCCTCTTCCTTTCTCTCTTTCTCTCCGGGCTCATCTCTAACACATTTCTGTCCTCTCAGTGCTTGACAACACTGACCTTTCAGCCTTTTTATGAATACTCCCCATCTCCATTCCATCCCAAGACCCCTACAGGGACTTTCTCTAGTGCTGGTTAACACATGCCTTGCATAGAGATGCCCCTCAATAAGCATTTTTGAGTGTGAAAATGGACTGGGGTAAAAATAAACTTGTATTGGCAAGGAAGTATAGTAGCTTTTCTGTTCTAAAACAGGACTGCTTAAACAAGCAGGCTTCAGGGTCTCCATGAACGTTGAAAAATTCTATGAAAATTTATGTAGTGGTGGTTTAGTTGCTAAATTATGTCTGATTCTTGTGACTCCATGGACTGTAGCCTGCAGGCTCCTCTGTCCATGGGATTCTCCAGGCACGAATACTGGAGTAGTTTGCCATTTCCTTCTCCAGGGGATGTTCCCGACCCAGGGATCGAACCCAGGTCTTCTCTTGCATTGTAGGCAGATTCTTTACCGATAGAGCTGCAAAGGAAAATTTACACATGTATTTAATTAAGTACGTCCCCCCTCTCTGGAATGAATCCAACATTTCATCAGGCTCTCAGAGTTTCATCATCCCAAAAGGTTAAGGACCAGGGTTCTAGGCTCCACTAGAATTTGATAGATTTATCCATTTAATGACAGACAACTAGCAAATGTAGGAAATTTTGATATGTTGTGCAAAACATGTTATTCTAGCCATGCATTGCAAAGCAGAATTTTCCATTATTTAATTCCACAATATTCCTCCACGCTGATGACAAATATTCAGTTTTAAATGTCAGAGGTGATTCAGCTATGCAGGGATTTGTGCTCAAGGGCAAGGTAAATACATGTGAAGATAAAACAAGACTGAGAAGGACAGGGACAATTACAGGGTATTTAGAGTGGAAAGAAACAAAGAATGAGCTCTAGCTCTTGATGCCAACAGTAGCAACGTCTAGTGTCCTCAAAACACACACGCCCAATAAGAGACTTTTCAAGTACCACAAAGAACCAGACAGAGGCCGTGATGCTCAGACAAAAAGATTCTCTACTCTATAAAATCAAAACTGTCTTTCCTCTGGATGGTACCCATGAAAGGATCCTGTGTCCACTCACCACAATTACGTCTCTGTATTGCACAGGAAGCCAGCAGAAACTGTATTCAATATGAACATTATTAAGTCTGGATTTGGGAATGTGTGTGCTCCCAACTATTTCAAGCAATTAGTTTAGGAAAAAAATACTACAAATTTTGATATGTAATGTAAAAACTTGATAAATTCACTTCTAAACATTAAAATCAAAATGATCATCTGCTCAGTGTGTGTATTTTATTTAGGGACTGCTGAAAAAGTATACTAATAATTTAGGGTGAGAACCTATAAAAACGTATCTAATTAACAATAATCATACCATCACAGATTCTTAAAATATTTAGTAATTCCCATTCCCCACAACTCCTCAATACACATATACAAACAAATGTACTTTATAGTGTTTCCCAGTGATGCTGACTTGTTTTTTAAGTGTTCTCCAAGTTGAACCAATTGTTGGAAGGGAAAGGAGAGCAGAAAATCTATTCCCCTGCCTGTTTTAAATGATGACTCATTAGCCCTGCCTTTTTCAGACATACAGACGTGGACCCAAATTCTGGATGTGTGCAAGGAATAGTTACTCTTTTCTCCTCAAGCCTGTTTTCTCATCTATAAAAGTGAGATGATAATGCTGGGCCAGGTATTTTTCCATTGGTACCCAGTCCCATCCAAACCCAGTTGTGGTCTCCCATGTATTGCCAAGACGAGAGATCTGAAAATTGCATCTTCCCGGGCTTCTTCCCCACTTAGGGGCTCGGGTGAGACTTGAAGGCAGGAGGAAAAAGGAGGCAATTTTGCTTCTGGCAGCAGCTGCAGCACTTACAGTGGCATTCCCTAAAAGCGGGGCTTCCAGAGCATTAGACATGGCGGTACCTTCTAAAGCAGCTGCAGCAAGAGTCATTCCTACGGTGCCCCCAGCGGTGTCAGAGCCAGGCACAGGCTCCCAGGGGCCAGCTCGAAGGCAGAGCAGCTTGGGATCTTTGGGGGACTTCCCCGTCTCCCCCGCTACTCCGGCAGCCCACGGGCAGCACAGCATCCAGGCCGCAGACTCTCGGTCCTTTTGTTCCTTCAGTCCCGCTCACACGTGTGCACTGATCCCTGCCTTAATCCCTCTCTGCTGGAAAGGCCTAGTGAATGTCAACTTCTGTAGGGTACCACAAGGTTGAAACAAGATAATACACAGCTAGTAAACTGCTCAGTACTTGGAACATGGTACATGCCAGCTATTTTTCCATTATTCTGTCTAATCATCATGGCTTATGATATGGCTCCCCCTTCTCCGTCCTGCTGGGTGAAGATGATGACCTTTCTTTTCTTAACGTTTAAAGGATTTTGGTGAAGTGGACCTGGTTTGAGAAAGTTATGGCTGAAGACTCGGGGAAACTGCCAGAAGCAGAAGGAATCAAGCAGGGATGGACGAGCAAGTGAGTATGAACAAAAGGCAGAGAAAAGAGATGCACCTCTGCTTTCTAAATCCATGGTGCATACACAAAGAATCTCGACGGTTATCTGAAAACACGACTGGAACATCTCATAATTTGGTTATTGTCATTGTTGTTCAGTTGCTAAATTGTGTCCAACTCTTCATGTCCCATGGACTGAACACACCAGGCTCCTCTGTCCTCCACTATCTCCTGAAGCTTGCTTGAATGCATGTCCATTTAGTTGGTGATGCTATCTATTCATCTCATAATTGTAAGTCACATAAAATACCACTCATGTAGGCACCCAAAGTAAAACATAGTCCCCATCAGATAGAAATAAAGTGAATTTCACTAGTAAGTGATTTCTAGGTCTTCCTCTCTTGGACTTGTCATATTGCCCAGCCTGCTTTGCAGAGAGGGTTCAAAACCACTATATAGGAATTTTTCTTTTTTTATTAAGCACAAACACACAAGTATATTCATATGAACAATCTGACCTGCTGGGTAAAATGTAACAAGACTCATTTTCTCTGTTCTTGAAAGGGGTTTTACTCAAGTTTAAGCAACAATATCAGTCTCGAGAGCCAATAATTCAGCCTCACTTAAGAGATCTCTTTCTAAACATGATCTTGTCTTCCCAGTTCAGTTCAGTCGCTCAGATGTGTCCAACTCTTTGCAACTCCATGGACTGCAGCATGCCAGGCTTCTCTGTCCATCACCAACTCCCAGAGCTTGCTCAAACTCACGTCCATCAAGTTGGTGATGCCATCCAACAATCTCATCCTTTGTCGTCCCCTTCTTCTCCCACTTTCAATCCTTCCCAGCATCAGGGTCTTTTCCAAGGAGTCAGCTCTTCGCATCAGGTGGCCAAAGTATTGGAAGTTTCAGCTTCAGCATCAGTCCTTCCAATGAATATCCAGGACTGATCTCCTTTAGGATGGACTGGTTGGATCTCCTTGCAGTCCAAAGGGCTCTCAAGAGTCTTCTCCAACACCACAGTTCAGAAGCATCAATTCTTCAGCACTCAGCTTTCTTTATATTCCAACTCTCACATCCATACATGACTACTAGAAAAACCATAGCCTTGACTAGACAGACCTTTGTTGGCAAAGTAATGTCTCTGCTTTTTAATATGCTGTCTAGGTTGGTCACAGCTTTTCTTCCAAGGAGCAAGCATCTTTTAATTTCATGGCTGCAGTCACCATTCTGCAATGATTTTGGAGCTCAAAATAAATAGTCTGCCATTATTTCCACTGTTCTTCGCATTAGGTGGCCAAAGTGTTGGCGTTTCAGCTTCAACATCAGTCCTACCTATGAATATTCAGGCCTGACTTCCTTTAGGATGGACTGGTTGGATCTCCTTGCAGTCCAAGGGACTCTCAAAGGGCTTCTCCAACACCACAGTTCAAAAGCATCAATTCTTCGGTGCTCAGCTTCCTTTATAGTCCAACTCTCATATCCATACATGATTACTGGAAAAACCATAGCTTTGAAACTTGACGGACCTTTGTTGGCAAAGTAATGTCTTAACATTAAATGCTTAAATATTAAATGCTTTTTAATATGCTGTCTAGGTTGGTCACAGCTTTTCTTCCAAGGAGCGAGCACCTTTTAATTTCATGGTTGCAGTCACCATCTGCAGTGATTTTGGAGCTCAAAAAAATAAAGTTTCTCACTGTTTCCCCATCTATTTGCCATGAAGTGATGGGACTGGATGCCATGATCTTAGTTTTTTGAATGTTGAGCTTTAAGCCAACTTTTTCACTCTCCTCTTTGACTTTCATCAAGAGGCTCTTTAGTTCTTCTTCGCTTTCTGCCATAAAGGTGGTATTATCTGTGTATCTGGGGTTATTGATATTTCTCCTGGCAATCTTGATTCCAGCTTGTGCTTCATTCAGTCCAGCATTTCACATGATGTACTCTGCATATAAGTTAAAAAAGCAGGGTGACAATATACAGCCTTGACGTACTCCTTTTCCTATTTGGAACCAGTCTGTTCCATGTCCATTTCTAACTGTTGCTTCTTGACCTGCATACAGATTTCTCAGGAGGCAGGTCAAGTGGTCTGGTATTCCCATCTCTTTGAGAGTTTTCCATAGTTTGTTGTGATCCACACAGTCACAGGCTTTGGTATAGTCAATAAAGCAGAAACAGATGTTTTTCTGGAACTCTTTTGCTTTTTTGATGATCTAAGAGATGTTGGCAATTTGATCTCTGGTTCCTCTGCCTTTTCTAAATCCAGCTTGAACATCTGGAATTTCATGGTTCACGTACTGTTGAAGCCTGGCTTGGAGAATTTGATAAATTTTTTACTTTGCTAGCATGTGAGATGAGTGCAATTGTGCGGTAGTTTGAGCATTCTTTGGCATTGCCCTTCTTTGGGACTGGAATGAAAACTGACCTTTTCCCGTCCTGTGGCCACTGCTATTTTCCAAATTTGCTGGCATATTGAGTGCAGTACTTTCACAGCATCATCTTTTAGGATTTGAAATAGCTCAACTGGAATTCTATCACCTCCACTAGCTTTGTTTGTAGTGACGCTTCCTAAGGCCCACTTGACTTTGCATTTCAGGATCTCTGGCTCTTGGTGGGTGATCACACCATTGTGGCTATCTGGGTCATGAAGATGTTTTTGGGGTCATGAAGATCTTGTCTTCTCAAGTAAAAACATTTAAATTTTTTACACATTAATGTATATCATTAATCCAATATATATTACATATACATATTATATATACTATATATTTTCAAAATATTATACATATTTTAAAAATTTTAGTCTTAACTACAATACAGAAAGTTCCCAACAATATTTTATGAAATCATCCTCTGAAATGCTGGCTTTTTAAGAGAAATACTTCAGGACCTCTAGCTTATTTCATCTTAAAAAAAAACCCAAAAAACAACAACAACAAAACTCAGAAGCACTCTGTTATCGTGAAGGGACAAACAGTCATGACACTATGAGAATAACCTGGTTAAACTGCACCTGCGACCTGGAACTGCTGCTGAAAATTTGAAAGCGACGGCTGTTCCGCTTACCTCCTCCTGGTGGGCTGCAGAGAGTCATTGTCGCTCCCGCACGAGGGGTTTCGGCGGCGTGTGTAAGGGAACTTGGGGGATTTCGTGCGGTCGTTGGGGGAGTTATAGAGTCCGCTGGAGTGGAAGAGGAATGGTCAAGGATGTCTGCAGAGGGCCGGGAGGGGCAATACCCTAAGCTGGACCTAGAGAAGTGCTCACAGCTGCCCATTCGCTACTTGCAGGGGAATACTGGGTCTTGGGCACATGGTTCTCTTTCCTGACAAGCTTTACTGAAAGAGAGTAAGACCTAGTAAAATAAATCATGACAGGCTTCACTTTGCAGGAATGAGCTTGTCTCGCTGGACTTTCGGCGGCGTGTGTAAGGGAACTTGGGGGATTTCGTGCGGTCGTTGGGGGAGTTATAGAGTCCGCTGGAGTGGAAGAGGAATGGTCAAGGATGTCTGCAGAGGGCCGGGAGGGGCAATACCCTAAGCTGGACCTAGAGAAGTGCTCACAGCTGCCCATTCGCTACTTGCAGGGGAATACTGGGTCTTGGGCACATGGTTCTCTTTCCTGACAAGCTTTACTGAAAGAAGAGTAAGATCTAGTAAAATAAATCATGACAGGCTTCACTTTGCAGGAATGAGCTTGTCTCACTGGACTTCAAAAGAAATGAGCACACACAAACAATGGCAACAGTAACAGCAATCTGTGTTTATGGTGAATCCACACATGCTAGCTGAGGGCTTTATACTCATTATCCTAGTTTATCCCCAGGTCAACCCTAGTCACTGAAGGACAGTTATTAGACCCATTTAACAGAAATACAGAATATTTAGTTAAGCAGCCAAGTACCCAGGAAAGAGGCAGAGTTAGAATCTGAACCATCGCGTGGTCAGACCTGGAACAATCATTCAACTTATCAATTAATTATGAAGCAGATCTGTCCCTGGTATGGTAATTGTGAACCAAATTCACTAAATATTTATTTATTTCTAGGAACAAAGTTCCTCTAAAAGCACTATTCATCAACGGTAGTTTTCAATTTAACAACAGTGCAATTGGGCAAATTATCACTAATATGTCATTTCAAGTATCCAAATGACCACCTAAGCCATCCCCACCACCTTTCAGGCAGTTTCTTAGTATACGCAAGTTTTCCTTTCTGTCTTTCCAGGAGAAAGTTTCATGTTAGGACACATCCTGTTGACTTCTACTTCAGAAGTTCTCAGTCATGCTGATTTAGGAATCTGACTGCTTGTCCACAGTTAGTCATCACCAGCCACAAAGCAAATTCCATCGTTTAACAAGCTGCAATTGCCAACCCCATTTATACTGTTCTCCTTTATAAAAACAAGGATTCTCTTTACCTCTGGGGGCCGTTTTCTTCCCACGGTGCATGAGATTTACTCCTCTGGGTATCAGGGCTGTTTTCATTCTTTGCTTTCTTAAAGCTTTAATTTAAACAAACAAACAAACAAACAAACAAAAAAGTGGAAAATAAATTAACCAGAACATAAAAGAACATTAACTCACATACTTATTCTTCAGTAAAATTATTTAACAAACATTTTAAAATGTGTGTTTTTATTCATACCTGTGACTCATTCCAGAAAAAAATGTAAAGTGGCTGCCTAAAAAATAATAATAAACTTTCCAGCTGTACCTTGGGGGTCTCTTTGCCCCTTCTTTCTTTCTTGTTTTACAGCTGTAAGTCACCAAATGCCAAGTCATCAATTGTTAAAAGAAACTTTCTAGAGTCCACCTGCAGTATGAGAAGGGGCTTCCCTGATAGCTCAGTTGGTAAGGAATCCACCTGCAATGCAGGAGACCCCGGTGCAATTCCTGGGTTGGGAAGATCTGCTGGAGAAGGGATAGGCTACCTACTCCAGTATTCTTGGGCTGCCCTTGTGGCTCAGCTAGTAAAGAATCCACCTGCAATGAGGGAGACCTGGGTTCAATCCCTGGGTTGGGAGGATCCCCTGGAGAAGGAAAAGGCTACCCACACTGGTATTCTGGACTGGAGATAGGCTACCTACTCCAGTATTCTTGGGCTGCCCTTGTGGCTCAGCTAGTAAAGAATCCACCTGCAATGAGGGAGACCTGGGTTCAATCCCTGGGTTGGGAGGATCCCCTGGAGAAGGAAAAGGCTACCCACACTGGTATTCTGGACTGGAGAATTCTGGCAGGATGAGAAATAGGGGGAACCAGCAAGCCAAAAACACAAGGCTGACAAGAAAGGAAAGTTGAGTATTCTGGCTCATGTGGCTGACTCCCTCTCTCAGCAGTGGTCAGAGACCGCTGGCTTTGGATCTGGGTCTGAATTTGTGCAGGCCGGTCAGCTCTGGGCAGGTTCAGGCCACCGAAACTGACCTTCTCTGCCCCCAGCTTCCGCCGTATCTTGGCTTCATCCTTCCAAATCAGAATGACTTTCAAATCTTATTTCCTGACCTAGTATCATCTTTCTGTCCTAAGAATATAAATATAACTGAGTTGTTACTCAACCTTAACAAATTATTTTAAAAACACTGGGAGACACAAGGCAGGGGCTCATCAAAAGCCTCCCGTCACCAGGGGAGGAGAGAAAGTATGCCACCTCTCACTTCCCTGGGAGCCTCCACTTCAGAAAAAGATAGAGCTACTTAACTCCTAATCCATGTTTAACCCCAGCTTTCTGAGTCTTCTATTTAATTGTCCTGGAATATAGTCATAGCAGAGTTCTTTGTAACAGCAAAGAAAGAGGAGAGAAAAAATGACAAGGTCACTTCAAAAAATGAAAACAAACTTGTACCCTAGTATATGATATTCATCTAGGGAGTTATAAAGCCTAAAAAATTAGATATTTGACAAAGGCATGTTAAAGAGCACTAGTATTGATAGACGGTAGGTATATTTTACTTATGTTATTCTTAAAGATTAAAAAACATTTGGAAGATCAAATTTCTAAAGTAAAACTTTAATTTTGAAAGGAGGAAAAGTAATAAATATGGTATGTAGGAAGACAGAGTAGAAAGTTTGGGTGTGTTTAGTAAATCAGAGAGAAAAGAGAAAAAGGAGACTGAGCAGTACAGGAGGGACATGAAAGGGAACTGAGAGCAGCAGGAAAATGATGAAATCTCGGGGGAAAATTAACTGAATGCAGTCTCCTCTGAGCTAGTTCTCTTCTGGAGCTTGAGTGGGAAAATTTGGCAGTCCTTCAGCTATCAGTCCTATCAGCAAGAACGCAGTTGTGGAGCGGACTGCACTCCTTCCATACACTCTAAAAAGGCTTGGGATCTGAATTTCACGCAAGATGAAGTCTTATGTCAGACTTAGCAAAAGCATACCCGTACATATAGATCCAGCTGACTCTCTAGCCAACGACAAGGCTAAGAGCAGCACAGTACATGAAAGATAGTGGAAAGCTGCTCTATAACACAGGGAGCCCAGGCCAGCGCTCTGTGCCAACCCAGAGGGATGGGGTGGGGGGAGTGGGAGGAAGGCCCACAGGCGAGGGGGTATACTTACGGCTGGTTCTTGCTGTTGTACCGCAGAAACCAACACAACATTGTAAAGCAATTATCAACCAATCAAAACAAGAATGCCAAAAGAGAAAAGAGGAAGAAAGTGTATGTGAAAGCAAAGAACTTATCATTCCAAAAAGAGAATCTGTACAGGGAGCATCCTGTACCTAAACAAAAGAAAATGAAGGCAAAACCTTGGGGGAAACATTGCAACTCTGAGAAATTTCATAACTTAAGAGTTATTTTGCTGAGAAATCATACACTATATTTCTCCAAGTAGCAACAATCCAATTGAATGAAAACACCATTATTTACTAACAAAAGATGGAGCAGATGATTTAAGAATTCTCTCAAGGTCACATATTTCCGACTGTTTGGACTTCTCTCCAATGCGTATGGAGTACTCTCTCTAGAGGGCTCACTGTATGTGCAACATCCTGTTCCATGAACATAATTGGAGACAGGAAAAAGTGACGCTGAAACTGTGTCTGAACAGAGAACAATGCTGATCTTTCAGGGAAACAACCCACATAATCTATTAAGAGAAGGTCCTTCCGCTGGGGGACGCTTCAGGGAAAATCGGTGCAAAAGACCATGGCAACTCTCATCCATATGCAATCACTGCCTTCGGAAACCCTGCACCTCTAAAGGCTAAAAACCTCCCTCCAGGGCCACAGTTCAGTGCTCTGCTATAGCAAACGCAGTACATTAAACATGAATGCTGTCTACTTCACTTCCCAGGTCCCTCTGAGTTAGTCCATTATATCATGCCATTTAAAAAAATCACATGGGATTTTCACTGTGTTGTAGAGAAGGCAGACCACAGACTGTCGATAACTTCATCATGCTCTGACAGCAAGAGCATTTCCTTCCAATGAGAGGGACATGTCCTGATTCTTTACATTTTACTGGCATTTTAAAGTATTCTTTGGCCCACAGACTATTTTCATTAAAAGTACTAGTTAATTATCAGAGTGCTTCTTAACCTTGACAAAAGATAGAAAGCATTTCTGTGACAGCAGACAGCAGTGTGTCCTTTCAGTTAACTAACTGACCTTTTTATTGGTGAAGGTGCGATAATTTTAGTTGTTCCTTCATTTTCTCCATTTTCCATATTCGCAGTTACCCGATTTATGCTGTTTGATCCTAGTAGCAAAGCAGAGGAAAGAAAGAGACAGTGGAGAAGAAAAAAAAAAAAAGGAGGCAGTGGTCAGAAAAACACAAAAGAAACGGAAAAAAAAAATTTAATGTAAACTTAGGGACATCATGATACATTGTATTGGTAAAATATAATTCTAAATACATAATGAATTGCTCAATAAATCTGAGATAATATTTTCTGAAATGTACTAAACCCTGAACATAACAATGTCCAGGGGTCTAGGTTATGGCACCATTTGAAAATAGGATGTTTTGAGACTTCAGTGTTTCCAAAGTTCCCGCATCATGGACATTCTTTAAACTGTTAAATAAGAGTCTAAGATATTTAAATTTAGAATGTAAGCCCTTCCAATTGGTTTTTGACAACTGTGTTGTGAAAAAGTTACTGTTTCTTGGCATGCCGTTGACAACCCTCATTCTCAATCAAACCTACCCCAAATATTTCAGACCTGAAAATCCTCCAACCATAATGCAAATGGCAAAAACAGACTAATATAGATATGATTTGTATTACATTGAAAAAAAAAAAGTTTTCAAGTGTGCTTTTTAATGTAAACATCCCTAAAAGGCTAAAACTCACTTTTTAGAAGCTGTTATTCCCCACATTTGCACACATGCTAGATGGACCAGCAGAGGGCACCCCCAGCAGACACAACGATGGAAACTGTGATCAAATTAGCACAGCAGCCAAGCCCATCCAGGAAATCTGATCCCATTACTGGGAGAGAGGCTGATAAGCCTGCAGGGGTGAGATGTGCAGGCACTGATGGCTAGTCTCCTCTCTAGTGGCACGCCCCCCACTCCAGGAGGACGGACGCCTGCAGGCCTGGTTCAATCATGTGGCAGGCAGGCGTGTCCTCCTCAGAAACCCATCTTGTATGTCCATGGGTCAAGTCCTTCAATCCAAAGTATAATGACAGCTAACAGTTTCCAAATTCTAAGATAAGTCTGTAATACTAGTAAGAGCTGACCCCTGTTGAGCACTTACTATGTGGTGGGTACCATCCCAAGTGAAAGTCGCTCAGTTGTCTCCGACTCTTTGAGACTCCATGGACCCTCTGTCTATGGGATTCTCCAGGCAAGAATACTGGAGTGGGTTGCCATTCCCTTCTCCAGGGATCAAACCCAGATCTCCTGCATTGTAGGCAGATTCTTTACCATCTGAGCCACCAAGCTGTCCTATGTACTTCCGGTCTATTTACTTATATAATCCTCAAAATAATCCTCTAGTATGGATACTAATATTTCCCCATTTTAAAGATAAGAAAAACAGGACTTTGCCAAGGTCCCACAGCTCATGAGTGAGGGTCCAGCTTTTAAACCCACCAGTGTGGCTCCTGAGAATTAGCTCGAAGCCACCACAGTGCACAGCCTTCCATGGCCATCTGTGCCTCATCCTCAGGAGCCAGTCTAAATTGAGGGTACACAGGGAGAAACAGACTCTTTGGAAGATAAGTGAAAAGAACGACCAATGACGAGAACATTTATCGTCAACTAAGAGAAGAATTCTCTGTCGAGGGCAACAAACCTTGAGAGATAACAAGAGGAACATGTGAGCACCCTGAAGTTGGCAATTCCCTCCAGGACATTGGGGAGGCAGCCTTGGCTACTGATCAGGACTGATAAACATTAATGAATACACCTTAGACATAGAAAGCAAACAGGGGTTTCAAATAAGCACTCCATAAACTGTTATTATGAGCAATTTGACATGCATTCAATACCTGAATTTTGTTCCAGTTTTGGAATCCTGAAGTGAAAAGGTGAACCTGAAGATATGTGGCATTAAATGCAAGCTCACATGGGAGCAACATTCAGAATTCAGGCATTATAAAAGAGCATGGTCGGCTGAATGGGACACAACCAACTCCCCCTGAACAACCCTCAGTGCTATCAGAAACTGCAGTGGCCAGTCACTGTCTATTTGGCCATAACCCTTAATAAAAATCACAAGGGCATATTCCCAAAATTGCAGGCGCAGATTTAAGAAAGAGCTGCTTCTCAAAAGTGGGAACTCTGTGTGACATGGCCCTGGGACAGTGACAAGAGGGATTAATTCATTTGTGCCCCAGACAGCTGACATGTCCTCATATAGATATTTTTAATAGTTTTAAATACAAGTTTTTTAAATGCAGCATTGTTCCAAGCTGGTATTACTAATTTATAATATAAGGGAAATTCACATACCCAGGGCTACTTCCCGGGCTGGAGGAAGAAGGGGGCACAGCGGGGAATCCAGCCCAAGTGCCCGGTGGCAATAACAGCAGTGGAAGAAGCACCGAGTGAAAGCAAGCATCACTTAAACTGAAGTCCTGTGCAGCTAGCTGGTGGATACACCTGAGTTTGCTTCAAGTCTTATCACTTTTGACTGAACTGCTGCTGCTGCTGCTAAGTCACTCAGCTGTGTCTGACTCAGTCCCCATGGACTGCAGTCCAGCAGGCTCCTCCATCCATGGGATTTTCCAGGCAAGAGTACTGGAGTGGGGTGCCGTTGCCTTCTCCGTTTGACGAGCAGTCAGTCCCTTTTTGGCTTTTTGTGGGGGTGGGAGGGTGTTGGTGTTTTGTCGTTTGTTTGATTTTAAATTTTTATTACAGTATAGTTGATTTACAATGTTGTGTTACTTTCTGCTGTACAGCACAGTGAATCAGTTATACATACATACACCCACTCTTTCTTAGATTCTTTTCTCGTGTAGGTCATTACCGAGTGCTGAGGAGAGTTCCTTGTGCTACTCTGTAGCTCCTAATCTATTTGACACACAGTAGGGTGCACGTGTCACTCTCAATCTCCCAATGTATCCCAGTCTTCCTCTCCCTAGCCCTGGTAACCGTAATATTGCCGAGCAGTCTCTTCTTAGTCTCACAGCCTTGGGGAAAGCGAGGCTGCTTGATCACTTTCACCGAGTCTCTTTCCCAAGCTTGTGAAAGTTTAATAAACAGGCAGGCCAAAAACTGAGGAATATTTTCAAATAGAAAAATTTTCAAACTATATATGTATATGTACTTCCTTAAAGAAAACAACATTTGGTTATTCACAATACCTAAGTCATAATTTTTGAGGTCAAACACTAGATCTATGGTTTTCTCAAAGAATTTCAGGGAAAAAAATCACATACAAGCTCTCTCAGACAATCTCAAACACAACAGGCAAATGTCTTCAAAATAAACTGCTTCACTGACAAGACTATTTTACTAACATAACAGTCAGATAGCACACTCAAACACATCGTAACTAGATAGGGTAATCCAATTTAATTTATGGTTTTTTATATTCAAAACAGCATACTACTAACCAAAAAAAATCTATTTATATGCATTTCTTTCCTCTGTAAGTATGTGAACTGGACAAGCCTGAAGTGTAAAAGACTTACTAGGAAAACTAACTATAAGAAAAAAAGCTACTTATAAGCCTTAACTGGGAAATTTTCTGCAGTATCCATTCATGTAATATTCATACCTTAATTATAAATTACTCTTTTTATTCATGAATGTAGGGTTCTTTAAAAACTCTAAGTAGGCAATACTTATTAGTTTATGTTAGTAAATATGCACTTAAAAGTAATAACTACACTTTAAAAATACTATATTTTAACCATTGTCCCAACTATGTCAAATAAGTGAGTTTTTGTTAAATCATACTATCATTTAAGAAGAAAGCTAAGCAATTAAACATCGCTTACTGAAATCTGCAAAGGTGAGAGAGATGGATGTGCATCCTTTGGGCTTACCGATTTTCCAATTTGCTGACATGCACTAACTGCTTTCCTTTTCAAAACTCTTCCTCTCCTCATTATCCTACCTTCCAGAACCAGCCTTCCTACATAAGCTCAGACTCTTGAACTACAGAGAAGTGGTGATCTGACAAACCAACTACACTAAAGGGCTCACGTCTTCATGTATTGAACTGAAGTGAAGTGAAGAAGTCGCTCAGTCGTGTTCAACTCTTAGCGACCCCATGGACTGCAGCCTACCAGGCTCCTCCGTCCATGGGATTTTCCAGGCAAGAGTACTGGAGTGGGGTGCCAGTGCAAACTGGTCACAAAACAGTTGCATTTTAAAGACAAAAAGGATGGAGAAGGAAACGGCAACCCACTCCAGTACTCTTGCCTAGAAAATCCCATGGATGGAGGAGCTAGGTGCAGGCTACTGTCCATGGGGTCACAAAGAGTCGGGCACGACTGAGCCACTTCACTTCACTTCTGTGTTAATTTATATACAACATAAAATTTACCATTTTAATCATACTTAAGTGCACAATTCAGTGGTGTTAAGGGAATTCACTGTGGTGCAGCCAGCACCACCATCAATATAGAGAACATTTTCATCTTTCCAAACTGAAAATCTGCCCCCATAAATACTAACTCCCAGCCCCTGTAAACCACCATCCTACTTCCTATGGATTGCCTACTCTAGGGACCTCCTACACCTGGATCACACAATATTTGTCCTTTTATGTCTGGCATATGTCATTTAGCATAGTGTCCTCTAGTTTCATCCACACTGTAGTATGTGTTAGCTGCGCATGTCAGGCTTCATTTTTCATGACCATATAAATGTTGTTGTATGCGTAGACCACCTTTTGTTTGTCCATCCATCTGCCATTGAACACTTGGATTGTTGTTCCCTTTCCATGTTTTAGAATGACCTTGAAACAAGATGTGTATTCACTTTAGTTTCCTTTTTAAACATTTTTGTTGAAGTATAAAAATAAAATAAAATAAAGACAAAAAGGAGAAGACAAACATTAACTAAAATAATTAATTGATAACAATGGAATTTTAGGCATTGTTCCAGAAGAAATTTTGAGGCTAGAGAAATTGTTTTCAACATTGTTTTTTCATTGTAAATTATAACAGACCACCAGAAAAGAATATAACATACATATGTGAACTGTTTAACAAATTATTATAAAGTGAACCACTATTAAACTACTTCTCATGTCGAGAAATAAAACATTAAGGGCAGTTTTGTACACTATAAAAATCACTCCATGTGGGGCAACTCTTTCTTTTAGAGAAGGGCAAACAGTTGTTTTCCATCTAAAATATCCAGAAACACAAATGGCCACATATATATTTCAAAAAATATTTATAATATACACAATAAAATTATTAATAAAGGTGAATAAAGCCTCAAAAATCTTAATAAGATGAAGGGCGTATCACTGAGGCCCCATGATTTCCAGCACAGTGTTTTATACATGGTGAGTATTCAGTGAAGGTCTGTTATTATAGAGGATGTCTTTCTGTTTCTACTAGTTTTTCCCACTAAGAAGGGAAAATTGAGGATAATAATGTTACGTTTAAAAAGTGTCAAAACTAAGACAAAAAAAATCTGGATGTGGCAGTATGGAAAATGCAGGAGATGGGGTGACATGCAGCCGTATGCTACAAGCCTGGGCTGCTGCTCAGGGCTTTACGGCAGCCTTCCGCTGTAGCATGTTCCTCCGTTCTAGTCTTTTAAATGAAAGCAGCAGATGACCTACAACAAAAGTCAGTTATCCACATGTGATCACCAAGCCTCCTAAGTAAATCTGTATTTTGTTTTACATAACATATTAACTCTAGCAAGGTCATTAGAATTAGAAGCATACATATCATTCACATATCACATATCATTCACATATCACAACTTACATATCATTCACAGACAAAGGCCTGGGATTTCCCTGGAGGTCGGTTAAGACTCTGTCCTCCCACTGCAGGGGGCATGGATTCCATTCCTGGTCAGGGACTTGAGATCCCGCATGCCGCATGGTGTGGTAACGCCCCTCCCCAAAAAGACAAGGGCTTTACTCATGAGACGGGTCACAGGTATAAGACTAAGTTTATCAGGAGACTGCCACAGTTTACTAAGGAGCCAGGTCTAGCTCCTGATCTGCAAGGAGTCTCATCTCTGGACTGTTAGACACGACAGCGAGGCAGGGGCCCGCACAGTTCCCATGGCAGCGCCAGTGCTCAATGCTCCATGGTCTCCTCTGTCCCTTTTGTAACACCCCATATGCGAATGACCTCGGCCCGTGTGCAGCAGACTGTGACCACGCTATTGTGCAGTCTGGCTCTGCTCACAGTTCAGTGCCTTCATCTTAAGCGACCCTCGCCTTCCGTTCAGGAAGAGTGACTGTCAGAAACAGAACCAGCTTTCCCAGGATCTGTTTCCCGCTTGACCTGGGGGAGATTCTTAAAAGTCATACCTGTGATGTCCAGATTTCAAGATGCAGCACTGAATTCACATGGATGCTCAATTACAAAAACACTGAGCCTCACAAGGCCCCTCATAGCTCAGTCGATAAAGAATCTGCCTGCAGTACAGGAGACCTGAGTTCGATACCTGGGTTGGGAAGATACCCTGGAGAAGGAAACGGCAACCCACTCTAGGATTCTTGCCTGGAGAATCCCCGTGGACAGAGGAGCCTGGCAGGCTACTGTCCATGAGGTCACAAGAGTAGGACATGACTTAGCAACTAAACCACCACCACCAAAGTTCATAGCTCAGTTTGACACCTGTCAACCTTAAATGTCTGATGTTACTTAAATGTTGCCACTGCTTTGAATTTAGAGTGGGCATGGAGGATGAACATGTGACATTAAAAGAAAATATATATATATATTTATCAGAGTAATTTGACTTATTCTGTTTAATGGGGAAAAAGACAAATAGCCAGTAAGCAAAGTGAGACTATCATATATACATTATTTCATTTTTAAAACTCTCAAATATGATACATTTGTAAACTTTTAGGCTAAATTTTATCCCACTTATTCACTTTCTTTTCTGATCTATATTTTTTAAAAGCTACATCTAATGCTTGAGACAAATAATTAGGACAGAATAGATTTTAACAGATTATTAGGTTTCATTAAAGACAGTCTGAGTTCATATTAGCTGACCCAGAATGACTTATCAGAAGAAATATTAGATTCATGAATTAAGAATGAGCTAGTAACTGGAAATATATTTTAGCTCTAGTTCTCACACTGATAGTACAGAATCACCTTGCCTTGGTTTTTCAACTTTATGAACTGGGTACTATGGCAAAAAATGGCAGATGACAGAATGACTTGGCAAAATATATTTTTCTAACATCACAAATTACAAACAGTAAAATGGCCAAGGAAACTTTATATATATTTTTTCCTATCATCATAAAGGTTTTATATTTGCCAAAAGTGATATTCATTAAATTATGTATAATTTAAATAAATTTCAACATGATTTGGAAAATAAAAAGTGTTTCAGCGTACAGTGGCTAATTCTTTAAAGTTCAAATGCCTGACCTCAGCTCATTCATCCCAAAGAGGGAGCCAGACCCCTGCCTTTCTGTTTCTGCATTCAAAACTCCTAAGGGTGGTATTTAAACAGTTACCTCTTTACTACAAACATACAGACTTTTAAGACTGATTTTGCTACATGTTAACTGCAAGATCAAACAAAGCATTCTGCTAGAAAGCTGGAGGGCAGATCATAAAGAGTGGGTGTGGATGGGAAGGATGCTAGGAAAATATGTCTATGCATGAAAGATCCCTTCCCTGCTTGGTCTGCTTCCAGTGTCTTCTTCCTTGACCCAGCACTCTCCTGGATCCCTCTGCTTTCCTCGTGACCAACATGGTCAACTTGGGGAAGAAGAGATGAAGGCATTTCACCCTCTGCCCAAGCTACCGAGGCACACACTGAGAGGTGGGCACCAACACCCTTCTTTGTAGGTCAGAATACCGGTTCAAAGCCACAAAAGGCACGTCCAAGCCTTTGTTTTCTCCCCTAGGCCCGCAGAGTAGAACAAAGGGGCTGTACTGTCTGAAGGACCTGTGATCCACACGTGTGCGTGCTGGAGGGGCTGCCAGCCACGCTAACAGGAGAGGGGTGCCCATCTTTCCTCTCAGCCGTGCCAGGCCCAGTGCCAACATGGCTCTGTGAATGGCTGTCTGGAAGCAAGAGGTGTGGCAAACCTCCTAGTTTCCAAGTTTTTCTTCCTGTGTATGACGGAGGAGAACTGAATAAACGCTCACATCCTATCCCCGCGCTGCTCTCCCGCTCCCCCTTCCCCGCGGCCCCGCATCAACAGGGCCACACAGTTGAGAGCAACCTGCAGCGAACCTTCTCCAGCCATCTTTTCTCAGGCCCCACATTTATGCTCAGTGGGTCTAGGGCAGGTGAACAGTTCCACACCAGACACAAAGTTGGTTCTGTTCCAGAAGGGTGTGCTAGACCACTGCGGTAGAGGCTTTATTTGATGTAATTACAGTGGTATATAAAGGGTGGGTGTGCTCAGTCACGTCTGACTCCTTGCAACCTCATAGAGACTATAGCCCGCCAAGTTCTTCTGTCCATGGAGTTTGCCAGGCAAGAATACTAGGGGAGGCTGCCATTTCCTATCCCAGGGGATCTTCCCAACCCAGGGACAGAGCCCATATCCCCTGGGTCTCCTGCATTGACAGGCAGATTCTTTAGAACCGTGCCACTTGGGAAGCCCCACATAAAGTATATACAAGCACAAAATACATATAATTGTATGTAAAGATCACTTTAAAAAGGTTTATTTTGCTAAGGCAAAATTGAGAACATTTTTGGTTTTTCTGATTTCTCCATAGTTGAGCTCATATCTAGGAGGCCCTAACTCAGTGTTCTTGAAACTTTTTACACAGTACTCACTCAAAGAATTTGGAAAATCATTCACCTCAGCACATGTTTCTAAGATGATATCTAACATCTTGCATCAGAAGTTTAAAGAGTGTCAGAAGGATGTCATTGGCAACATATAGTAAATACTGACATTTTAAAATGTAACTATTTTTACATACACTTATGGCTGATTCATGTTGATATATGGCAGAAACTATCACAATATTAAATTAAAAACAAACTTAAAAAAAATTTTTACTATAAATTTATTTTAATTAGAGGTTAATTACTTTACAATATTGTATTGGTTTTGCCATACATCAACATGAATCTGCCACAGGTATACAAGTGTTCCCCATTCTGAACCCCCCTCCAACCTCCCTCCCCATACAAAGATGCAACTGTTTTGAATCTCTTTATTCACAGAGAATAGACTGGTGGCTGCCGGAAAGGGGGTTGGGGAGGTATGAGGTAGGAGAGGTTAGTTAGGGTTAGCAGATGCAAACTTTGACACACATAATGAGTAAACAAGGTCCTATTGTATAGCAGAGAATGGTATTCAATATCCTATGATAAACCATTATGGAAAAGAATATTTTTAAAAAGAACACACACACACACAACCGAGTCACTTTGCTATAAGTACAAATTAACACAACATTGTGAATAAACAGTACTTCATAAAAAATATTAAAACAAAAAATTAATTAAATGAAACTGCTTCATGACTCTCTTAAATATATCCAGTGTAATAAAATACCATAGAACTTTGATATCCACAGTCATTCATTTTAAAAATATGTGAAATGACCTAGAGGGGTGGATGGGGGGTGTAGCAGGGAGCTACAAGAGGGAGGGGATATATCTATATATATAGCTGATTCACATTGTTGCACAACAGAAACTGATACTATGTTGCAAATTAATCATACTCCAATTTAAAAAATTTAATTACAAAAATAAGCAACAAAAATACATGAAATGAGTTTATCAGTTGAAAATTTCACAGCAATCCTTCATTCTCCTTGTAGTTGAAATTCAATTCATCCCCTCTGCAAAAATGTATCCCAAAGTAATGTTTTATGCTTAAAAGTATTTATTCATCACTATATCTTCCTTTTGTGTCAGAAAAATAGAAATAAAGTATAAGGTTTCTTTCCCATGACCATAAAGCTCGACATAGTAAAATTTTTTTCTAAACCAACTTATCATTACAATTACTAACAGCATGTTATTAGTATAACACATCAATGCTGATAAGTAATTATTAAATGTAAAAAGTATGTTTTATTGAAAAGTAATTCTTAATAAGATAAAAAGGATAGTCTTGTTTTCTCCATGATTAACCTAGATCATACCCATTCAAGAATATTATTTTGTGTTAAAATGAAACAGTTTAGCAACAATTCTATTCTTATTTTTATTTGAATAGATTTTCTTCTTCACATTAAGTAGAGGTTTATATTATTCTGTTAAGTATTCTGTTATAAGGACATCACAGTGTCCCAAAGAACTTCCAAGTTACATGTATACCTATAACTCTACAAGTAGGGATATATTATCTAAAAGTATTTCAAATTTTCTATTAGGTGGCAAATCAATTGGGTCCTTCACCAATTCTGCTGAAAGTCAAAGTGAGAAAATGACACAAGGATGTGTCACTTGATAATCAAGGTCATTTTACTTTTCCAACATCAGTCCAGGAGGTTGAACATTTAAACACAAAACAGTATAACAGAATCTGAGTGGGGAAAATGACTACTTTTCTTTTGGAAAATAGGAAAAAGTCCATTGGGAAGGGGCAAGCCTACTATCACAGGCAGGCTCCTTCCAGGAAAGAGAATCTGGAAATCTCGTCTATCAAAACTGCCTGGGTCTACAGAACCCTGAGAAAACCCTCCAGCATCCCGTCCTCACCAGGGGCTGCAATCTTCTGTTCCAGGCCACCAGTCCTTCAGAATTTACTTCCTTCACAACAGCATCATAGGACATACCATTAGTCATAAGCAAACTGCCTTCCTGGACACTTACAACAGAAAGTGCTCCACTCCACAATACCTGACACAGTGCTGATTTCGGTAGGTCTTTTATCTCTTTGGTATGGCAAAGTGGTTACGTATACAAGTCTTACAAACCCAGATTCGTTTCTAGCTCTGCAAATTTATCCACTGTGTGATCTTCGACAAGTTATCAAATCTCTTTGCATCTCAGTTTTCTCATCTATAAAATGAAGATATAACGAACTCCTTATATAATGGATATGAGGATTACATCAGATAATTTCTCAGTTCAGTTCAGTTTGGTCACCTCAGTCGTGTCTGACTCTGCAACCCCATGAACTGTAGCATGCCAGGCTTCCCTGTCCATCACCAACTCCTGGAATTTACTCAAACTCATGTCCATTGAGTTGGTGATGCCATCCAACCATCTCAACCTCTGTTGTCCCCTTCTCCTCCCACCTTCAATCTTTCCCAGCATCAGGGTCTCTTCCAATGAGTCAGCTCTTCGTATCAGGTGGCCAAACTATTGGAGTTTCAGATTCACCATCAGTACTTCCAATGAATATTCAGGACTGATCTTTAGGATGGACTGGTTGGATCTCCTTGCAGTCTAAAGGGCTCTCAAGAGTCTTCTCCAACACCACAGTTCAAAAGCATCAATTCTTCAGCACTCAGCTTTCTTTATAGTCTAACTCTCACATCCATACATGACTACTAGAAAAACCATAGACTTGATTAGATAGACCTTGGTTGGCAAAGTAATGTCTCTGCTTTTTAATATGTTTGGCAACCCACTCCAGTACTCTTGCCTGGAAAATTCCATGGATGGAGGAGCCTGGTGGGCTGCAGTCCATGTGGTTGCTAAGAGTCGGATACTGCTGAGTGACTCACTTTCCCTTTTCACTTTCATGCATTGGAGAAGGAAATGGCAACCCACTCTGGTGTTCTTGCCTGGAGAATCCCAGGGACAGGGGAGCCTGGTGGGCTGCCGTCTATGGGGTTGCACAGATGGGACACAACTGAAGTGACTTAGCAGTAGCAGTAGCAGCAGTCTACGTTGATCACAGCTTTTCTTCCAAGGAGCAAGCTCTTTTAATTTCATGGCTGCAGTCACCATTCTGCAGTGATTTTTGAGCTCAAAAAAAAAAAAAATAGTCTAACATTGTTTCCACTGTTTCTCCATCTATTTGCCATGAAGTGATGCCATGATCTTAGTTTTCTGAATGTTGAGCTTTAAGTCAACTTTTTCACTCTCCTCTTTCACTTTCATCAAGAGACTCTAGTTCTTCTCTTTCTGCCATAAGGGTTGTGTCATCTACATTTCTGAGGTTATTGATATTTCTCCCAGGCATCTTGATTCCAGCTTGTGCTTCATCAAGCCCAGCATTTGGCATGATGTACTCTGCATATACGTTTATTCTCATCTCTTGAAGAATTTTCCACAGTTTATTGTGATCCACACAGTCAAAGGCTTTGGCATAGTCAATGATGCAGAAGTAGATGTTTTTCTGGAACTCTCTTGCTTTTTCGATGATCCAGCAGAATTTGGCAATTTGATCTCTGGTTTCTCTGCCTTTTCAAAAACCAGTTTGAACATCTGGAAGTTCATGGTTCATGTACTGTTGAAGCCTGGCTTGGAGAATTTTGGGCATTACTGCATGGCGCTGGAGTGGCGAGCGGCCAAGGGGAGATAACCCACAGCCAAGGTCAGGAGCAGCACCTGCACTTTGTTGAAGTAGCCGTGAAGAGATATTCCATGTCCAAGGTCAGGCATGGCAGCTGCGCTTCGCTGCACCAGCGGCCAAGTGGAGATATCCTACATCCAAGGTCAGAGAAACCCCTGTAAGATGGTAGGCGCTGGAGCTGCTGTGAGGAGATACCTCACGTCCAAGGGCAAAAGAGAAGCCCTGGCAAGATGGTAGGAAGGGCAAATTCGCATTTAGAATCAAACTCCATTCCCGCCAGAAATGCTCAGAGGGCTCAAACAAACCTTATGCACAACAGGACCCAGGGACCCCACAGAGGCTGGGACAGAACTGTGTTTGAGCAGCTCCTGCAGAGGTACGGGTCGGCATGGTCTGCTGCAGGGACAGGGGCTCTGGGTGTGGGTTGGCATAAGCCCTCTTGGAGGAGGTCACCATTAACCCTACCACAGAGCTGCCAGAACAACAGAGTCTTGTGCACTAGGACCAGGAAGGGAGGAACAAGGCCCCCCAGGAGACTTGCCTGTGGGTGTCCAGGAGTCTCTGGGGAAGGCGTGGGTCGGTGGTGGCCTGCTGCAGGGTTGGGGGCACAGACTGTAGCAGTACATGCATGGGACCTTTTGAGGGAGGTCACCATTATCTTCATTACCTCCACTATAGTTCGGCCCCAGGTAAACAGCAGGGAGGGAACACAGCTCCACCCATCAACAGATAATTTGTAGAAAGAATTTAGACAGTGCTTGTCATTTGCTGCTGCTGCTAAGTCGCTTCAGTCGTGTCCGACTCTGTGCGATCCCATAGACGGAAGCCCACCAGGCTCCGTCGTCCCTGGGATTCTCCAGGCAAGAATACTGGAGTGGGTTGCCAGTTCCTTCTCCAATGCATGAAAGTGAAAAGCGAAAGTGAAGTCACTGAGTCGTGTCGAACTCTCAGCGACCCCCATGGACTGCAGCCCGCCAGGCTCCTCCATCCATGGGATTCTCCAGGCAAGAGTACTGGAGAGGGTGCCATTGCCTACTCCCGCTTGTCATTTAGCAAGTGCTAAATAACTGTTATATCCTTTTTATATAATGAAGTTCGTCTAGATCAGGGGCAAGTCTTGCTCCATGGGACAGGGTCTGCACTGGGTTTTTTTTCCAACACTATCAAGTAACTCTTCAATTTTCAGCAGACACTGACTGGGTATCCTGAAATTCAGCTCTGTCCTGATACTATCTACCTGGGTAGCATAAGATCAAACAGGTTAAAGGCTCAGCTCCATAAGACTGCCCCCCTCTTTTTTTTAATTGGAGGATAACTGCTTTACAATGTTGTATTAGTTTCTGTCTTATATCAACATGAGTCAGCCATAGGTATAACATCTGTCTCCTCCCTCTTGAACCTCCTTCCCACCTCCCATCCCATCACAGGCTGCTAGGTTGTCATAGAGACGAGGTTGAGCGCTCTGTGTTATATAGCAAATTCCCACTGTCTACCTGTTTTACATACAGTAATGTATACACACCTGTGCGGAGCTGGACCAACAGTGAGGAGATACCCCACATCCAAGGGCAAAGGAGAAGCTCCAGCACAGTGGTAGGAGGGGCGAAATCACATTTAGAATCAAACCACGTACCCAACAGAGACTCTTGGAGGCCTCAAACATACTTTGTGCTCACTAGGATGCAGAAACTCCATGGAGACTGAGACAGAACTGTGTTTGGGTGTCTCCTGAGGAGGTACGGGTCAGCAGTGGACTGCTCCAGGAGCAGGGGCTCTGGGTGCAGTAGACCTGGTTATGGCATAAGCCGTCTGGGAGGAGGTCACCATTAATCCAACATAGAGCCGCCAGAACTCACACAGAACTGGGGAAACAGACTCAGTTCAGTTCAGTCTCTCAGTCATGTCCGACTCTTTGCGACCCCATGAATTGCAGCACACCAGGCTTCCCTGTCCATTACCGACTCCCGGAGTTCACTCAGACTCACGTACATCGAGTCACTGATGCCATCCAGACATCTCATCCTTGGTCGTCCCCTTCTCCTCCTGCCCCCAATCCCTCCCAGCATCAGAGTCTTTTCCAATGAGTCAAATCTTCGCATGAGATGGCCAAAGTACTGGAGTTTCAGCTTCAGCATCAGTCCTTCCAAAGAAATCCCAGGGCTGATCCCCTTCAGAATGGATTGGTTGATCTCCTTGCAGTCCAAGGGACTCTCAAGAGTCTTCTCCAACACCACAGTTCAAAAGCATCAATTCTTTGGCACTCACCTTTCTTCACAGTCCAACTCTCACATCCATACATGACCACTGGAAAAACCATAGCCTTGACTAGACGGACCATTGTTGGTAAAGTAATGTCTCTGCTTTTGAATATGCTATCTAGGTTGGTCATAACATTTCTTCCAAGGAGTAAGCGTCTTTTAATTTCATGGCTGCAATCACCATCTGCAGTGATTTTTGGAGCCCCAAAAAATAAAGTTTACCACTGTTTCCTCATCTACTTCCCATGAAGTGATGGGACCAGATGCCATGATCTTCATTTTCTAAATGTTGAGCTTTAAGCCAACTTTTTCACTCTCCTCTTTCACTTTCATCAAGAGGCTTTTGAGTTCCTCTTCATTTTCTGTCATAAGGGTGGTGTCATCTGCATATCTGAGGTTATTGATATTTCTCCCAGCAATCTTGATTCCAGCTTGTGCTTCTTCCAGCCCAGCATTTCTCATGATGTACTCTGCATAAAAGTTAAATAAGCAGGGTGACAATATACAGCCTTGACGTACTCCTTTTCCTATTTGGAACCAGTCTGTTGTTTCATGTCCAGTTCTAACTGTTGTTTCCTGACCTGCATATAGGTTTCTCAAGAGGCAGGTCAGGTGGTCTGGTATTCCCATCTCTTTGAGAATTTTCCACAGTTTGTTGTGATCCATACAGTCAAAGCCTTTGGCATAGTCAATGAAGCAGAAATAGATGTTTTTCTGGAACTCTCTTGCTTTGGAGGGCACAAATAGAACCTCATGCACGCCAGGACTCAGGAGAAAGGAGCAGTGACCCCACAAGAGACTGACCCAGACTTGCCCATGAGTGTCCAGGAATCTCTGGTGGAGGCATGGGTCAGTGGTGGCCTGCTGCAGGGTCAGGGGCACTGAGGAAAGCAGTGCATGCATGGCACCCTTTGAAGGAGGGGTCACCATTATCTTCATTACCTCCAACATAGTTTGGCCTCAGGTTAAATAACAGGGAGGAAACAGCCCCACCCTTCAACAGAAAATTAGATTAAAGATTTACTGAGCAGGTGAGTGAAGTTGCTCAGTCATGTCTGACTCTTTGCGACCCCATGGACTGTAACCTACCAGGCTCCTCCGTCCATGGGATTTTCCAGGCAAGGATACTGGAGTAGGTTGCCATTTTCTTTTCCAGGAGATTTTCCTGACTGAGGGATTGGACCTGGGTCTCCCTCACTATAGGCAGACGCTTTACCTTCTGAGCCACCAAGAGCCCTGCCCATCAGAACAAGATCCAATTTCCCCCTGTCAGTCTCTCCCATCAGGAAGCTTCCATAAGCCTCTTATCCTCTCCACAAATCAAGGTCCATGAATCAAGGCAAACTGTGGTCAAATAGGAGATGGCAAGAGTAAACACTGACATTTTAGGAATCAGCAAACTAAAATGGACTGGAATGGGTGAATTTAACGCAGATGACCATTATATGTAATACATTGGGCAAGAATCCCTTAGAAGAAATGGAGTAACCATCATAGTCAACAAAAGAGTCCAAAATGCAGTACTTGGATGCAATCTAAAAAGTGACAGAATGATCTCTGTTCATTTCCAAGGCAAACCATTTAGTATCACAGTAATCCAAGTCTATGCCTCGACAAATAATGCTGAAGAAGCTGAAAAGTTCTATGAAGACCTACAAGACCTTCTAGAACTAACACCCCCAAAAGATGTCCTTTTCATTATAGGAGACTGGAATGTAAATGTAGGAAGTCAAGAAACACCTGGAGTAACAGGAAATTTTGACCTTGGGAGTACAGAATGAAGCAGGACAAAGGCTAATAGAGTTTTGCCAAGAGAACACACTGGTCATAACAACCCTCTTCCAACAACACAAGAGAAGACTCTACACATGGACATCATCAGATGGTCAACACCAAAATCAGATTGATTATATTCTTCGCAGCCAAAGATGAGAAGCTCTATACAGTCAACAAAAACAAGACAGGGAGGTGACTATGGCTCAGATCACGAACTCTTTATTGCCAAATTCAGACTTATATTGAAGAAAGTAGGGAAAACCACTAGACCATTCAGGTATGACCTAAATCAAATCCCTTATAACTATACAGTGGAAGTGACAAATAGATTCAAGGCCGTATACTGTCACCCTGCTTATCTAAGTTATATGCAGAGTATATCATAAGAAATGCTGGACTGGATGAAATATCAATAACCTCAGATATGCAGATGACACCAATTTTATGGCAGAAAGCAAAGTAAAACTAAAGAGCCTCTTGATGAAAGTGAAAGAGGAGAGTGAAAATGTTGGCTTAAAGCTCAACATTCAGAAAACTAAGATCATGGCATCTGGTCCATCACTTCATGGCAAATAGATGGGAGAAACAGTAGAAACAGTGGCAGACCTTTTTTTCTTGGGCTCCAAAATCACTGCAGATGGTGACTGCAGTCATGAAATTAAAAGATGCTTGCTCCTTGGAAAAAAAGCTATGACCTACCTAGACAGCATATTAAAAAGCAGAGACATTACTTTGGCAACAAAGGTCCATCTAGTCAAAGCTATAGTTTTTCCAGTACTCAATATATGGATGTGAGAGTTGGACTACAAAGAAAGCTGAGTGCCAAAGAATTGAAGATTTTGAACTGTGGCTGGGTTGGCTTCTGGTTGGAGAAGTTGATTTGTGGTTGGAGAAGACTCTTGAGGGTCCCTTGGACTGCAAGGAGATCCAACCAGTCCATCCTAAAGGAGATCAGTCCTGAATATTCATTGGAAGGACTGATGTTGAAGCTGAAACTCCAATACTTTGGCCACGTGATGTGAAGAGCTGACTCATTTGAAAAGACCTTGATGCTGGGAAAGATTGAAGGTGGGAGAAGAAGGGGATGACAGAGGATGAGATGGCTGGATGGCATTACCAACTCGATGGACATGAGTTTGATTAAACTCCGGGAGCTGGTGATGGACAGGGAGGCCTGGCGTGCTGCAGGCCATGGGGTCACAAAGAGTCGGACACGGCTGAGCGACTGACCCAAACTGAATGTATATGTATCAATGCTACTCTGTCCCACTCTCTCTTTCTCCTGCTGTGTCCACAAGTCTGTTCTCCATGTCTGTGTCTCTACTGCTGCCCTGCGAGTAGGTCAGTCAGTACCATCGTTCTAGATTCCATATATGTGTTAATATGCAAAAGTTGTTTCTCTTCTTCTGACTTACTTCACTCTGTATAACAGGCTCTAGGTTCTTGCCTCCACTTTAGAGGCCTGTTGCAAGTCCAGGTAGCCACCTGTGCTTCTGACCAACAGGCTACAGGTCAGAGACTCCCAAGACCCCTTTCTAAGATTAATCTGCTAAATTAGCTGACAGAACTCAGACCTCATTGCTTACTCGATTGCTGGTTTGTTATATGTAAAAGGATGTAACTCAAGAACATTCAGATGTAGAGAGGCACAGGGCAAAGACGCACGGAGAGAGACAGAGGCCTTCCGTGCTGTGAGCACACCACTCTTCCCACTACGTCTACACGTCACCAGCCCCTCAGGAGCCCATCCTTTCTAGGTGTGGGAGGCTTCATTAACTGGCATGATTGATGAAATTACTAGCCACTGGGGACCGATTCAACCTCCAGCGTCTCTCCTCTCCCCAGACATCACCAGATGAAACGGAAGTTTCTGAACCTCTGTTCAAGTTTAGTTCCCCTGGCAGTTAGCACCCCCTCCTTGTTTGGGGCTTTCCAGAAGTCATCTCATCACCATAAGCTCAGATGTGGTTAAAAGGAGCTTGTTATGAGTAACAAATGATGCTCCTTTCACCTTTAAAGTTCTTACCACTTAGGAAATTCCAAGTGTTTAAGGAGCTCTGTGCCAGAAATGGGGATGTAGGCCAAATGATTAATTATTATTAATTACAACATCACAAGTCTTACGACAAACAAGTGTTCAATGAATTCTTGTGGAATGAGAAAGTAAAGGGAAAAAAATGTCATTTATGGTAACCCACTAAAGCTATGGTATTTAACTTGAATATACAATATGCCTTTAGCCTTGGTTGCTTTTTTAATTTTGATAGCTATGCATGGAATGCTAAACACTCCCAGAAAGAGTGGAAACATTAACTTTTTAGAGAAAATATAACCAGTCGGCCATATATTAAGACATTTTTTATAGAATGAAAATAAACATTAGCTTCAAGGTAGAATAGAAAAGGGTATCAACAAAGGAAGACAGCCTTGAACAAACATACCCCAGACTCTGGGACCTAAAGCTCCTTGCAATTAACACAGTTACTGTCATTTCTCCTCTTTGCTAGGCAAAATGTCCCAAAGAACTTAAATATTTTCTGTAAACAACTTGATGGTATAAAAAACAGAATGATTTGCTGCTACTCTATAAATGTACTATCTCAAAAATACCTGTTGAAACAGCAGATCTGGTGAAGTAAAGAAACGACACAATAGTGGAAAAATAGAGGACGTATACTTATTTTCCTTCTGGAGAAGGAAATGGCAACCCACTCCAGTATTCTTGCCTGGAGAACCCCATGGACGGAAGAGCCTGGTGGGCTACAGTCCACGGGGTCGCAAAGAGTCGGACACGACTGAGCAACTTCACTTTCACTTTCATACTTATTTTTCACTTTTTATGTTTTTCATTTACTTTCCAAGGATGTGCCTTAATATTCGAGAAACTTCAGTTCAAATTCTGCTGCTACTCTTACTATCTGTGTAACTCTGAATAAACGTTCAATGTTTTTGAGCTACAGTTTCCTTATATGTAAGATGAGGATAACACCCACCTTCCTCACAGCTTTACCAAAAGAACTGCTTCACTTCATGGACAATGAGATGAAAGCTCAGCCATGCTGAATGATGTGTTACAAGTCACAGTCAAGTTAGACCAGGAATTCAAGTCTACTCAAATCAGATACATTTTTTTTTTCCTGTCAATGTCCCACATGCCTTCTCAATGCAAGAGCTTATATTATCAGTTGCAGGAATTCTTAGGGTGAAGAGAAAGTGGGTGCACAGATCTGGACCACACCTCAATAGATGACCTAATTCTGACTTAAAGTTTGAAGTAGGAAAGTCAGAGTCACACTTTCTCTAAAACAAAGTTAACACTCTCCTAAATTTTCTAGAAATCATCTCCAAAACTACCCACATAGTTGTTACACTCTTGGTTAGAATGCTTTTTCTCATTTCCTTATATGAGAATTTTTACTAATGTCTTCCCTTCCTGGCTTCGGCTGACCTAAAGAGGACAAACATGCACAAACTTCACAATGCCTGTTAAGTGCCCAACAGGTGGGAGAGCTATTTTTATCCATTTTCTCAATCTTTTCCCAGGCAGTGCCTACTGATTCTCATCCAGATAACCTCCAGGTTCCAGAACTTGCTACACTTGCAAATCACTTCACCTCTTTGGCCTCAGTCAGTGGCTATCTTCTATTTCATCTAATCCAAAAACACATGTGGGTCCTACATAAGTCTTCCTCCTTTGACTTGACGGCCTGCAGGGCAATTTCCTATACTTTAAGGCTTACATTTACATGCACAGATATGAGTGTGTCTAATGCCTTTGCCTTGACGACTTGGGCTGTATCTGTTACAGCACAGCAGAAATCCTAATATTTGAACCTGGATGGTCCCTCTTGTATTGTTCTATAACATCATTCATAAATTATCATGCACACATCCTAGCACAGTATCAGTGTCCTCATCTGGGCTTTTCAAGAATCGATCTGTTGGAAACTTGAATGGACATTTGAAATTACTCTGTGAACTTAGGACACTCATGACAATTATCTGAAGGGCTTTTCTTTAAGTACAACATGGTAAAAATGCAAATACTATTAAAGAATACAGAGTAAACATATCTCTCTCCCATTTCTGATTTTCCATTTTTGATCACCTATCTATGTAATGGGAATATATTGCCTGCTGCTACCCACTACTCCTGCCCTTTCTTCCCCCCTCTTGCTTATAGTGTGTCTTGGAAATCATTTCCTATCGATGCCAATTTATCACTTTCTTTTTTGTTCCCTCTCCACAGTGGCCTGGTTCATAACCAGCTCTGGGGTGCTGGACAAGTCCCTGCCTCTGACCTTTGACCTGTACACTGTGAGTCAGAGCATCTTCCAAAAGAAATGAGGGCAATTCTACCTGCAGGGTGCTCGGTGCACTGCAAGGCATGCAGTGATGCCTCATGCCGATTAGTCATTAGCAGCCCTCTGCCTGGGGCTCCTCAGGGGACCTGACCTTCTGCAGCACACGTGGAGGAACTACAGAGTCGGCCAACGCAAATTCAAATCTTGCCCTCAGATCTCTTCTAAAAGACATGTGGTATTTCCCAGGGGTACACATCTATTATTTTATTAGGTCAGTTCCCTACTAGTGGACATTTAGGCAGTTTCCAGTCTCTCGTGATGACAAACATAGCCACGGGCCGTTCACATGGCAGAAGTTAGGTTGCTGCTGATCTAACAATATGTTGAGGGTGTGACTTGACTTATCAGATCACATATCCACAGCCATGACTGCTATTTCCTCTTCACTCAACAACTCTGATTCCCTCTCCGAGCCCTTTCAGCTTTGCCCTTTATCTTCTGTTTCTATTGTCTGCTCAATATGAAAAATGCACTTGGGTAGGCCTAGTGCGTAATTAGGAGAAGGCAATGGCACCCCACTCCAGTACTCTTGCCTGGAAAATCCCACGGATGGAGGAGCCTGGTGGGCTGAGGTCCATGGGGTCGCTAAGCATCGGACTCGACTGAGCGACTTCACTTTCACTTTTCACTTTCATGCATTGGAGAAGGCAATGGCAACCCACTGCAGTGTTCTTGCCTGGAGAATCCCAGGGACGGGGAGCCTGGTGGGCGCCATCTCTGGGGTCACACAGAGTCGGACACGACTGAGGCAACTCAGCAGCAGCAGCGGCAGTGCCTCATTACCTCAAATAGGAAAAACCCCCTTACACAGAAGATGAAATGATTGACTATGTGAACCTTAAAAACAGCATGCAATCTCATCTTTATTATGGGTTCACTATAAGGAGAGCCAAAGAACTGATGCTTTTGAACTGTGATGTTGGAGAAGACTCTTGAGAGTCCCTTGGACTGCAAGGAGATCCAACCAGTCCATTCTGAAGGAGATCAGCCCTGGGATTTCTTTGGAAGGAATGATGCTGAAGCTGAAACTCCAGTACTTTGGCCACCTCATGTGAAGAGTTGACTCATTGGAAAAGACCCTGATGCTGGGCGGGATTGGGGGCAGGAGGAGAAGGGAATGACAGAGGATGAGATGGCTGGATGGCATCACTGACTCGATGGATGTGGGTCTGGGTGAACTCCGGGAGTTGGTGATGGACAGGGAGGTCTGGCGTGCTGCAATTCATGGGGTCGCAAAGAGTCGGACACGACTGAGTGACTGAATTGAATTGAACTGAACTGATAAGGAGTTTGTTATTCTCACTCACAGCCACAGACTATCCGGGGTGGCGGGGGGTTGGGGATGCGTGGTTAGAGAGCCTGGAGAACGGTGAGCATGGAGTAGGGGCTAAAAATAAGTGGAGAAAAATGATTACTCTGAGGAGTAGGAACAGGGTAAGTAGGAAAACCCCTAGCTCTGGGCTCCTAATACAGCCTGACAACAGCTGCCCTTGGGTGTCCAGGAATCTTTGAGCAGGCAAGGGAAGAAGGAAGCAATACACTTGCCCCCTAAGGGGGCACTTTGACCTGCCCACTTCCTTCATATTGTTTATACCTAATCTTCTGGAGTAAATCGGTACCAATCCAGTGGTAACCAGTTTCTTTCTGAAGCCCATTCATTGAACTTCAATGGCTCCATCCACGCATCACTCCCAAAAGGCCATGCCTCTTCCACATGATAGTAACCTTTGTATGTGAAACTGATGCTATATGACAAATATCATTCAAAGACTGCCGGGTAGACCCACAGATTGGTCCCCACTATGTATAGAAAGACTCCTTTTGATTTAGGAGAAAGAAACTAAAGAGAAGTTTGAAAGAGAAACTGAAGAATGTGGAAAGCACTCTTCCACATTCCCAATGTGATGCGTGTCCCATGACAACAACCTGTGAGGCAGGCGGCAATGCCACCACTGGACCCACAAATAAACTGAGGCTCAGGATGGTTGAGTGACTTCATAACATCGCACAGCTAGTCCAGGAATGACTGAGGCTGAACCCAGGTTTAGAAGATGGAGCTAAGTCTGATAACACCAGTCTCTACTCACATAGCTGGTTTTTCGACTGCCTTAAAAAAATTATTTTAAAACATACTTTTGATCACCACAAGTCAAGCTGGGCTTCTGCTGACCTCACATCTGGCACATGTCAACCAGAGCAAGGGCTCAGTGAGTGATGATCACTTTCTTGACATTACTACTTCCCAGCAGCCCAGGGAGTCTTACTGCACCAAACTGGTGTACTTCACTGTCTCTCTTGCTCGGGCTGCTCTCCTGCATTTCTCATCTCTCCTGCTCTGGCCTGCACCAGCTCAGGGCACCAGTAAGCGTCGGTCAGCTTCCCATATGTGAATCATTTGCTAGGAGCTTGCAGAGCTGTGTGGCACCATCAACCCCTGGAGCTGGCCAACTCACCTACCAGCTATAAAGTGCTCCTGCTGGGAGTCATGGACTGTAGAATCTGATTTAGGGACCTACAAGAGATGCTGCAGAAACCACAGAGCCCCCAGGGCAGGTGGGCCAGTCATTCATACCAACTCTGTCAATCAGGTTCTGAAGAGGCAGCCCTCAAGCCACAGTGGCCCTTTAGGAATGTTTCATTTGGCACACAGAGACTTTCTTCAAAATGAAATTAATTGCCAATATTTAAAACTCTGGAAAGTTTCTATAAATACCCTAATTCCATGCTTCCCTTAAAACAGTGGAAGATTTGGCAACACTGAGTCCTCTTTCCTGCACAGAAACACTGGCCTGGCCTGAGCAGGAGCTGTCTGCTTCCAGACTGGCCTTAATCACAAGTCATTTTCACGAGCCCTCCTGCACTGTGTCTGCAGCGTCTTCTAGAATGCCAAAATGTCACCTGAACCAGCTTTTCAATTGCCTGAAGGACTACACTGCAACTATTTATTTCTCTATTCATCAGTATGATATTCTTAAAAACTCAAAATGCTGCACCAGACAATCATAGCATTGTTTATCCACTGTAAATGGTTTCACCCATTACTTTTCAAATAGCTTATTAAACATTCTATCTTTACTGCCCTTCTTACAGCAGAAGCTCTTCTGTGACATGAGCCCACTTACATGAGGTGCCAAGAACTTTCAGAGAAAGGGCTGGACAAACATGCACTTTTCCTTCCTCCATCTGGCCTCTTGCTTTACCCAGAACGCCTCTGCCGGGCAGAGCTGCAGGAATGCTCTGGATGCCTGCCCTGGCGCTGAACTCCTCTGGGTGGGGCAGCAGGCAGGCCGGGTGCAGGGCTCTTGACTCTGGAATGCACTTCCTCATAGAGGTGCCAAGGCCTAATTCAGTGGATTCTAATCACAATGGCTTTTGAGCTACCAGGGCATTTATTATTCCTGATCAAGAAATGAACAAACAGACTTTTTAAAATTATCAGAGAACTCGGATACAGGTTAAGAGGAATGGTGATTGAATTTGACTGAATTACTTCATAAGAAATAAAAGAATGTCTTCTACAATTACAAGTCATGCAGTATAAATTAATGATATAAACTAACAAAAAGCCAAAGTTCCCTTTCTATCTTGTTTTTTAGTGCCTATAAATGTTAAATAAGAGGTAAGAATTTATGCCAATAACTTAGAACTGTAGTTCTAAAGTTTTATTTTAGAGAGAATACCAGAATTCAATTTATGAAAATTCATAGCTGGTCTTAAAGAGTTTTGTTGTTTTTTTTTAAATCTATCTTCCCTTTAAACCACAGCTCCATTTTTGTGAAACAGAGTACAATCTAATAAAATAAACGTTCTCTATGCTTTAAAATAAGCTTTCTACCATTTTAATTGTCAAATTTTTCAAATTAAAGCAATTGTGACAAGAATTAAGGTAATCCTTTTCCTTTCCTTTGGTTAAAGAATAATAATAATAATAATAAAAACCTACTGTTTTGAGCAATTGTTCCTTTCCTGCCCAGCCACCCATGAATGAGTCTCAGGAACAGGGAGCTTTGGAGGAGGAGGCAGCTCTGGAGCTAGGAGTATGGGAATCAGAAGTGACAGGCCTGGGAGAGCTGCCTGGAGCAGCAGAGAAGGCTTGGTGGGGAAGGAGGTGGAGGGTGGAGGGCTGGGTGACCTAGTGACCTGCAGGCCACCCCCTCACAGCAGCCTCCCCTCCACCCCTCTCATCAGCGGAGCCTTAAAGGGCAGGCTTGACTCTCAGCATAGGAGGCTTCCAGCTCACCCATGACCTCTGCCGTCTCTACACACAGGGACCCAGATTCACACAGAATTGCCCTGCTTCAAGGGACCTGGCGGACAGGATAAGGAGCAGAAAGTGACTGAACCACGAAGACAAGAGCGCCTTCTTCAATGTTCCGCTCCAAGTCCAAACTCACCATGACCTTGGACACCAGGTCTCGACCAGCTGGGTTCAGCTGATGCTCAAAGCAGAGTACGGTTGAATTAGAGGAAAAAGAATATACAACATTCAAAAACACACACAACAACACCATCCCTGCCCCAACAACAGTCTTCATCTGTGCACGACGGCAACTAAGCAACACCGCATCACTGGCATTGCCAAAGGATCCTTTCCACCCGGGCATTCATGCTCTCAAGGGCAGGGTCACCTCTGGGTTCCCAGAACACATCACAGTTTTGCAGCACACAGGACTGAAAAGCAAAACTGATAGGTACATACAGTCCAAGTCTTAGCTTTCAAACACAGCACTGTATGGCTCTTTTTTCTTTTGAATGGGCTTCCCTTGTGGCTCAGCTGGTGAAGAACCCATCTGCAATGTGGTGGGAGACCTGAGTTCGATCCTTGGGTTGGGAAGATCTCCTGGAAAACGGAAAGGCTACCCACTCCAGTATCCTGGGCCTGGAGAATTCCATGGACTGCACAGTCCATGGGGGTCGCAAAGAATCGGACACAACTGAGTGACTTTCACTTTCTTTTTTTTTTTTTAATAAAAAGATACCGTTATAAAATTAGCATGAATACTTAGAGATATCACTTCAAAGATATTCACTTTAGTTATATTTATATTCTTCAAGTTTTGAAACAGCTTAAATATCCAAAAACTAAAGACTAATTGAATAAATTATGTCACGTCTATGTATCTGTGTAGTAGAAAATCATAGGGTCATTAAAATGGTGCTGTGTGAGAACACTTAACACTTGTTAGAATATTTTCATGAAACAGTATTAAATAAAAAGTAGGTTGTAAAACAATTCTCTATCATTTTTGCCAAAAAGATATACAAATGACCAGAAGGCTATATAAAATAGTGTCAGCACTAGCAGACGCTGAAGCTGGGTAAGATGGAAGCCAAAAGGAGAAGAGGGCAGCAGAGGCTGAGACGGTTAGACAGCATCACTGACTCGATGACATGAACTGGAGCAAACTCCGGGAGATAGCAGAGGACAAAGCAGACTGGTTTGCTACAGTCCATGGGGTCACAGAGAGTCGGACACGACTTAGTGATTGAACATTCAGAGAATGGAACTGAATATGAAAGATTTTTTTTGAATGGGGAGGTTTGGAGGTTCCTAAATTTTCTAAAGCAAGCATGTACTTTTATAATAATAAAAGCATAACAAGTGCAACATTTTGAGAAGATGCTTGGCCTCATGTTGAGAGGCTGTCCCAAAGCACTCTGGGCTGTGCGCGGCCACCTCCTCAGCCCCTCCCCAGCTCGTGCTCCTCCTCAGCTGCTAAGTCCTGTCCGACTCTTTTGTGACCCCATGGTGCCTAGCGTGCTCCTCTATCCATGGGATTTCCTAGGCAAAAATACTGGAGTGGGATGCCATTTCCTTCTCCAGGAGATCTTCCCAACCCAGGGATCAAACCCCGTCTCTGCCTGGTAGGAGGATTCTTCACCGCTGAGCCTGGAAAGCCCTCACCCTAGAAGGAATGTGTTTTAATGCAACACTACGGGGGAAGGGAGAAAACATGAGGCTCAATACCGTTTCAGGCAGGTTTGTGAAAACTGCACTTGGCTGGATTCTACATAAGCCAGCAAAGAAACAAACAAACAAAACCTCTGTCCCTAAAATAATCAGCTTTTGGAATTTAGGCTTACAAGGAGAGACAGACAGACAGAGTGCTATACAGGCAGGTATTTTTCTAAGAGCACATGAAGAGAGGAAAAGGAGCAACCTGAGCAGGTTTGTATAAAAAGCATGTGTGATTCCAGCATCTCAAGTGGAATGAAATGTTATTTTGACACAAGGAATGCTTTTGATATTCTCAGTTGGTCTCAGAATAAGTTCATGAGGCCTGGTGTTTCAGAAATACATGATGATCTGAAAGTTTGCTTACCAATTATACCACACTACACTTGATCGAAAGGATTAACACGGATCAAATACAAAGATAATCACAAAATATTAAGATAAAGATTAAATTTCAGGCTAAAATTTCTGTCCTCAGTCACCTGCCCATTGTGTGATCTTGGCTAAATTACCTTTATAATCTTAGTTTCCTCAACAGCTAAATGAGGATAATGATATTACTTATGTGGCACAGTAATCTATTGTAAAATTAAATCATGTCTAATTTTTGCCACTGTAGAAACATCAGAAAGAATTTAATTTCCACTCAGCCCAGTGAGAGGAGGGGACCTACACTCAGATTTAATTTCACTCTAGAAACGCTAAATAAGTCAGGTGACATTCTCACAGCCAGCAGCAGTGGAGCAAACTTAAACATGTTCCTCATAGCCTTGGTATGAGGATTAAAAGAAACAACGGCTGTCATAATGCTTTGCCAGCTGTCATGCAATGTTCAGATGTTAATTACTGTTATTAAAAATTCCGTTCATTTCATAAAATATGGCAAAAAGACCCAGGAGGTCTGGGCTCTCATCCCAGCCTCACTTCTGTCTAGCTACTGAGACCATGTCTTTCTCATCTGTAAAATGAAAACACAGACTTTGCCATGCCCTCCCTTCCAGGATTACTGTGAGGCTCAAGTGAAATAATATATGTGAAAAGCCTGTGGAGAGTGTTAGACAAGGGTGATCTGTAAGAAACCACAAACCAAAGTTAGTACTATCATTTTAGAGTAAAATCTGTGAGCTCTGAGCATTGAACATAGGTTAAAACTGATGGATTAGGTGGCTTTATTAAAGAAGTGGTGTGCATTAAAAACAGAAAACCTGAATAACCCAATGTACATCAACAGTAGAATTGATAAAGAAGCTGTCATACAACAGAAAACTCACTGCAAGGAAAATGAACGCACTTTAAAAGAACACCCTTCTTGATGCATTTACATTACACTTTAAAAACAGGCAAAATAAACTACTTTGCTCAGAGAAGGCTACATAAGCAGTAAAATTATAGTGAAAAGTAAGGAAATAATTATCACAAAGTCAGATGGGGGTTTTTGCTAGTTGGGACAAGAGGAGATGGTGAGGCTGTGATCAAGCAATAGCAGGGACTTCTGCTATGTTAAATTGTGTGTGTGTGTGCACGTATACGCATATATATACACACATAGGTGGGGATTCCCTGGTGGCTCAGCTGGTAAAGAATCCACCTACAATGTGGGAGACCTGGGTTCGATCCCTGGATTGGGAAGATCCCCTGGAGAAGGGAATGGCTACCCACTCCAGCATTCTGGCTTAGAGAATTCCATGGACTGTAGAGTCTGAAAGTGAAAGTGAAGTCGCTCAGTCGTGTCCGACTCTTTGCAACCCCATGGACTGTAGCCTACTGGGCTTCTCCATCCATGGTATTTTCCAGGCAAGAATACTAGAGTGGGTTGCCATTTCCTTCTCCAGAGGATCTTCCCAACCCAAGGACTGAACCCGGGTCTCCTGCATTGTAAGCAGATGCTTTACCGTCTGAGCCACCAGGGAAGTGTATAGTCTATGGGGTCGCCAAGATTCGGACACAACGGAGCGATTTTTAGTTTCACACACATATGTATGTGTAATGCTCAGTCATATCCGACTCTTTGCGACCCCATGGACTGCAGCCTGTCAGGTCCCTCTGTCCGTGGCATTTTCCAGGCTAGAATACTGGAACGGGTTGCTATTTCGTCCTCCAAGGAATCTTCCCAACCCAAGGACAGAACCCGCATCTCCTGAGTCTCCTGCATCGTCAGGTGGATTCTTGACCACTGAACTACCTGGGAAGCCCTCAAACATACCACATTTACGTTTATGTGCATAGGTATATATGTTTGTATATTTTATGTTTGTATACTTAGTATACTGCACAATTGAACAAGGTCCAACAACAATAAGAAACCAATTAAATTGTTCACAGACTATTACGCCAGTAGTATTTTTTTAATGAATTTTGCTAAGACTTTCTTTGAATTCTAATCTCAGCTACACCAAACTAAGAAATTGCTCAGTTGTGATTTTATTTAACCTCTTCAAAAAATGAATTATTAAGTATAGTCATTAAGCAAACAGTGATTCGAACTGATTACCTGTCAACTATGAATAATTTCTGATTGCTTGGACATTTTCTGGATCAAATTGAAAACTCTAGTGTTAACAGTCGAAACCTTTCAAGGCTACAGTCACCACTGAAGTATATGCCATACCAACAGCCCAAAATGAAGTGCAAGGTTGCACTGATGAGCTGGGGGCTCTGTGACTTACCAGCTGGCTGTGTTTGTGCTACTCTCTTAGGGTACGTCTTGCTTCGACTTCTTGACACATTCTGATCAGGCCGGGGAAGCTGAATAGAAAGATCTCGACTCATCTGTAGTGCTGTCCTGCCGCTTGAAAATACAACATTTTGAGTAACACAGGTAAGACCACACAGCCACAAAATTAAAGCATAGCCCATAAAGAATATCTGCAATATACGGAAAGAAAGAAAAAAAAAAAAAAAAAACACAGACTCACGTAGATCATATAGGAGCTTCAAATGATTCTCACTGCAGTGTTAAGCAAGGAAGTAACAAAGCCCAACAGGAAAGGTTTGCTTGAGATATAAGTGCCAGCTGAAGAATGTCACCCATCATCTGGTTCTGCAAGAATGAAGCCACTAGCCACTAAAGCTGCTGACCTTTGACATACTCTGAAAGGGATTCGGGACAGAGATTGGGACTGAGGCACTCTGTGCTCTAGGAAAAAGTGGCCAAACAGGCCTTCAGATAGACGTTTTCAGGAGAATATTTTATGAACTTGATCTCTTGCATCTTCTCATAGTAGAAAAGCACTACAATCATTAATGGAGACATCTGCTCCCTGTGACTAGCAGCAACCTTCTGCAGAGAGGTGTGTTTGGTTGCACACATTCCCTTAGGGGCAGGTCCTCAGAGCTATCTGAAAGACCATCTCTCAGCCTCTACTCCTCTCTCTACAAGCACCAATAAAGCTTGACTCACAGCTCTCATGTTGCACTTTTTTTTTCCCCTTAGCTGACATAAGGAAGATTTTTCAGAGAGAGAACCCAGAAAGAATTTATTAAAGGAGGAATCAGGTTTGGATTTAAGTAGAATGATAGGCTGAAACTGAGGATGCTCATCTTGTCAGCTCTACAACTTGGTAATGAAACCGCGCTGGGCTGAAGTACTGAGCGCAAAGATTCCACATGTCCTCGTAGAGCCCCTGCCACTGCGCCACCGGCTGAGACTGCACTCTGAACCCTGCGACACAAGCAGCCCCGGAATCCGCCCACCCCACCTGGGCCAGCAAGTACCCGGGAAGCTTCAGAGCAGCCACAATCCCCCGGCACAACGCTGCTTCCTATGAGTCTAGGAGGCAACAGGGTGAGCTTTCCCTGAGGAGAGACTAAACCTCTCAGGAACCATGTCATTTAATTTGCTGAATTTCAGTCAACATTCATTCTACTAAAAATGTATTCTACAGCTGCTGAATCTGAACCAATACATGACTCTTGGATTTCAAGGAAAGTGTCATTTAGGTACACAGGAAATGAATTTCTAAGTGACTACCTCGATTCACTATAAGAAGCGCCATCTAATGGGAAAAAAGTCTTTTAATGGCCTCAACCTATTTACCCTCTATTTACAGGACACATGGCAACCCACTCCAGTGTTCTTGCCTGGAGAATCCCAGGGGCAGCGGAGCCTGCCGGGCTGCCGTCTGTGGGGTGGCATGGAGTCGGACACGACTGAAGCGCCTTAGCAGCAGCAGCAGCACAGGATACATATTGGTGGCTCTCTCCCCAGAAGAGATCAAATGAGACAGAACAAAGCCACCTTTACCTCCTACATACTTCTGTGGAAACTTCCCCTCCTTACTACCCCATTCATTTTTACAAGAAATGGAGGCCTGGAACCGTCATAGCAAGCAATTTCTCATCGGGCTAACTGGGGATACGACTTACTATGTGGAATGAAAGTGACAGTTTCTATCCATGAGCGTACATACTCCACACTCAACACTTCATGAAAACCAGGGGGAGACAGGGGGGTGGGGGGCACAGAGTGACAGGCTTGCTTTCACTTGAAATTTAACTCCATTTCCCCTCATATATAGTGAAAATGTATTATACAGAAATCTAGTACATTATTTGATAAGAAAATTATCATTTATCCACTTTCATTTTGCTGTTTTTACGGATTAATATATTGTTAATAAGAAGCTCTGGACACTGGGTTCAAATCACAGCTATGTCATATCCTAGCTCTCTGACTCCGGGAAACATTACTCAAACTGTCTGTATCTCAGCTCCTTCATTACTAAAGCAACAATAATACCAATGACCACTTTATAGGCTTATTATGAATGTTTCTAAATTCTCCAGAACAATGCCAAGCACATAAAATGTTACATAATTATTAACCAAATACAAATAAATACATTTAAAAAATTATTAATTTGAGAACTTTCAACAGTTTTAGCTATTCTAAAGGTAGTACATAAGGTAATACAAATAGCAACATCTCTCCCCTGAAAATCTTTTTAAAATTCTATACAGACAGCAAAATTCCATTATTAGGCTTCCCTGGTGGCTCAGAGGTTAAAGCGTCTGCCTCCAATGCGGGAGACCCGGGTTCGATCCCTGGGTTGGGAAGATCCTCTGGAGAAGGAAATGGCAATCCACTCCAGTATTCTTGCCTGGAGAATCCCATGGACTGAGAAGCCTAGTAGGTTACAGTCCACGGGGTTGCAAAGAGTCGGACACGACTGAGCGACTTCACTTCACCAAATTATTTGAAGTATGAAGATACGATCTCCTTGCAACAGACTTAATCTAAGACTTGGATAGTCTGTACTTCATTGCATGGAGGAAAAAATACTTGCCCTAAAAACATAACCTAATATGTGGACTACTGAGGCATTTGATAATGAGATTTTAGTTTATTATTCAATTTTTCCTCATGGCTTGTTTCTCAGGAATAAAGGAGAAATGAGAAAATCATATCACAAGACTAATAAAACTGAAGTCCAGGGACACAGGCTGACCTGGCAGAGGCTGACCTGCACAGGACCCAGGACTGGAAGAAGCTTTCTGCCCTCCAGCTGGCCAGGGTGGCACAGCCTGGCAGCCCAGGAGAAGGAACTGCACGCACAGCCATGCACTTAAAGCTGCAAGCCTGGCTCATAGCTCAGCTCTAGCAGAAACGCGTGGTCTTCAGAAGATTATTTTTTTAGTCTTCTAGAACCTCATTTTCCTCATCGGTATTTCTACTGTTCATACTATTTCCTAGCAGAAATACTCCTGTATGGTGTTCTTAGTACTTCCTTGTAATAGAAAAGCACGGGGCAAATGCAGAGACTCTGTGTTGGTATAAGCATTCCCCCACACCTAGCGGCTCTCCACAGCGGCAGGATAGAGCTCTGTCCCCGTGTCACCCACTTGCCCACCCCTCACCCTGTGGCACACATACTCCCATTCCACGCTGGGAGGCCCTGCCAGCAGCCCTTCTTCTTTCAGCTCCAAAGTGAGGCTACAAACAGCCATTGGTTGAGTAGAGGGAAGAGAATAAGACACCTGGGTTCAAATCTCAACTCTGCTGCTTACTAGCTAAAGGTCTTCCGTTCAATTACCTTAGACTTGGTGAGGGGTGGGGGCGGGGGCTTAAATATCTTGTCTATACAAATGAGGATAAGGCCCCTTTGATGGGTCACTGAATGTATTTAACAAAGTAACACACATGGAAAGCACTTGAGACAAAGTAAGTTCTCAGGAGGACTGGATCTCTTTCACACTTCCAGAAATGTGGCAAGAAGGCTATCAGAGTTCCGGGGGGCGAGGGGGTGGTTCTCAGGTCTAAGTCTCATTTCTAGAGTATAAGCTCTACACAATTCATTCATTCATCCAAACCAGGAGTCCTCTACAAACTTAACAAGAGGTAGAGGCAAGATTAGTTTTTAAGGGGCTCAGAGGAAGAGAGAGCAGTATGTAACAAAATATTTAACCAAAGACTTAATCAGTCTCTATTTCAGATACTGGTATCTGATAATAAAGCAATAAATGACTTTGACTGTCACATTTTAGCTCAATCTTTTCCCCAAAATTTAATTTTGAATTTCTGAAAGGATTGCCTGTCACATACCACAAAAATTAAGTTTTCTCCTCTAAAGTAATGACTAGTTTTTCTCAAGATGTTGGAATCTCCTTGGTATTCTGCAAGCCCTGTGCAAAAGAGAAAGTAAAGACTAGAACTCTGTCTTTCTCTATCATACACTCCTACACACACATACGCCACTGTAAACACATGTAGCATTATGCACACAGAGAACCATACTCACACACCACAGCCACTGGTTATGCCATTCACTATCTCCCATGCTCTAAAAGCCTACAGGGTAAAGGAAGGAGCTTTCTGTTTCCAGAGTTCTTCCATCCTTCCAGGATGTCTCCAGAAGGTCTCAAAATAAAGGAACAGGCATGTGATGTTTTTTAAAGATTGGCTGTTATTACTTTTGACAATTAACAGTCATGTACTGGTGACCACCCAGTAGTCAGAGACCCATCCCTGCCTAAGCCTGGCTCTGAGTAGTGGGATGAAACATCCTTCTTCCAGGAATTGCATAATGTTAGTGCTTCCTACATACAGATATTGAGACTCGAATTTCATTAAGATTCACTAAGCAGTTAACACCACCCACAAAATTAGAACAGATTTAGCAGAGCTTCCAATTTGCAAAGGTTACCTTTAATTACTTTTGTGGAAGAAATTATACTTAATATGCAAAATCCAATAACCTCCTAATAATAATTCCCAGAGCGACAGCATTTGCATTTCAATAAATTTGAAAAATCAGGTATGGTAAATTTGTGGAAACGAGCTACAGTGTATGTTAAACAGCATAATTACAAATTTCACATTATGAATATTAAGACAGATGCTTTTTCACTAGCTTCATTTCAGTGACAAAGAGACAGGTTTACACATTCACCCTATAACCCCTGAAATGTGTTACATCCCAATGGGAAGAACAGCCCAAATACTGACTATGAGCTAGTTTCCTTAATATAAAAGTAAATACTCTCTCCTTAAATTCCTATAATTATATCACTATCTAAAGGAAAACTTTGATAACGAAGTTTAAATTTTTGGATTTCAATAAACACTTTCCTACAAATACGAAGAACATCTATAATAAAATAATACTTAAATGTAAGTCAGCAAATGAGGAAACATCCAAGTGAATATGTAAAGATTAATACACTGAGCATTTAATATTAATCACTCCTTTACTGATTACCCCTGGTTTCAAAGCAAGATTTTAAAAAGTGGTTCATAAAGGTAAGGAATTAAAATCTGGCATATTATTATCTTGCAAACACTTGACCTGGTTTGATTTTTAAGTCTCCTAAGTAAGCATTTCACTTGGAGATGTCTCAAATGGACTGACAGAACAGTATTCTGCCTCCCAAGTCCCATTTCTGCACCCTGCTTGAGTTTTATAGGGCCTGGGACCGTCTCACTGCTGTATCACTGCTCACTGAATAATACTGTAGCTCTCTGAAGGCAGAGGTGTTAGTTGCTCAATCGTGTCCGACTCTTTGCGACCCCATGGACTGTAGCCCGCCAGTCTACAGTCTCTGTCCATGGGATTCTCCAGGCAAGAATACTGGAGTGGGTTGCCATGCCCTCCTCCAGGGGTTCTTCCCAACCCAGGTATCAAACCCAGGTCTCCCACATTGCAGACACATTCTTTACATCTGAGCCACTAGGGAAGCCGAAGGCAAAGGTGGTGAAATCTTAATCTTATTCTTTCTGTCTCTGGGCACCTATTATCCTGCCTTCAACGTCACAGGCTCTCCAGTTATCAGAATGAATTGAAACAAAACAAATTATTTTTCAAAACATAGAAACTTTCCATTTTCACAAGCACCTGCCTGGCTGCTTGACAATCAGGCTTTCCCCACAACATGCAACAGCCTGACTAACCGGTAAAGACACAGGCTCTGTCTGGAGTTAGACTGCCAGATAGTGGGCCCAATACCAACACTTCCTGGTTGGCTTCTCTGAAAAGTGACTTGTCTCTGAGCCTTAGTTTCCTCACAGGGTATGAGGATAACATCAATAAGACTGCAGTGATTAAAGAAGCGATAAATGGGACACATTTAGCACAACATATGGCACTGGGTACTCTCCATACAGTTAACATATACTTGCTAGCATTACTACATTGTAGCATTATGCTAGAGAAAACATTTGAAGCATGATACTGCAACAGAGAATTAACTGAATATCCTAATACCAACAAACTACTATTCAGAGTATCTACTCTGTTTCATAATCACCGCATAACTGGAGATAACTGATAATTGGACCAAAATGAATTTCTGAAGATAGTAAACTCTACTACATTCTCAAAACTCTATACTTAATCAAGCTAATGTACTCTTTAAATATCATTAAACCTAGAAAAGCATTTTTGTCAAGAAAGTTTAATAAACTGTTATTGCCTATCAAAATCACTGGCATTGTGAAAAAAATCAGATCACAAACTTTAATATGCATGCATGCATCTGGATGGCTAGATTGAATATGCATTCATACACACATCCACACACCCCAAAGGAAAAGAATGCCATTTACCTATACCGGTGCTTATAACTCATGGATCCAAACTTGCTGAGTTTTCTTGACAATGAATTTGATTCATTTTCTGGCATTCTAATGAATTTGTAAAAGAAAATTAGAAAAAGACTTACAAATATACTTATGTATCACGAGCAAAAACTATGTAGAAATATATAATAGTGCAATACTGCTTAACACATAGTTGAAATATTTTACTCAGTCTACATATTGGCAAAAAAATGATAATTGATTAAAGCTAATACTTAAAACAACCACATTCTAGTATTTTATACAAGTATGATATCAAAATACTCATATTTCTTGAAGACTATTAAATATATCATCACCCTTACAAGGAAGTTTTGTTGTGAATAAACTTAATTTCTCTACTTAAATTCTCGTGGGAACTTTGTCACTGTGTTGATTAACCCGAGCCAAGGTTCTCACGGCAGTTAATCAGATCTAGTGCTATGGTTCGCTCCTCTTCGTAGTTTCCATTCTATGGCACATTCAACACACAGCTCCAAGCAGAGCTTCTTGGCCCCGCCCCACTGATGGAGAGGTAATGTCTCAGACATTTTGGGCTACATCCTTTTCTGAATACAAACTCCTCAAAAGATATGGATCATTTATAATACTACTCCTCTAGCATCACACTATTTGGGAAAAATGTTCCGTGTAAATAAAAAAGGAAAAAGGGGAAGGATTAATCTAGTGTTAAATTTGAAAACCAAAAATAGTTTAATGTATAACATTACCAGATAAAATTTAATTTTATCTTTACATCATAAGAATGTGAAACAAACAGTACTCACATAACCCAACGGTCAGTTCTCTGCCTGCACCTTTGCGACCTCCCAGGAGCACACAAGGCAAACGCCAGCTCCTCACTCACCACAGCATCTGCCTCCCTTACTTCCCACTCCCCACGCTCCTGTTCTCTAAAGGCTGGGAGGGTCCCACAGCGCAGTCCCTTTCCTCTCTTTACTGTTTCCATAGGCGACTGTCTGCTACTGTCTGCCTTATTACCTACAAAATGTACATGCCCAACCTTGGTCTTTTCTGTAAGCCTGGCATACCCAGCCACCCATTCCATATTTCCAGGTCAGGCATTTCAATTTTAGTGTGTTCACAGCAGAACACTTAACTCCCACCAATACCAAAGCTATACTTTTACATAAACCTAAAAAGCAATCATCCTTGATCCCTTTTTATAATATGAGCAAACAAACAAACAAACAAAAAATCTACATACATGTGCATGTAAAAAAGTTAATAAAAGAGAAACACTCCTAAATTTCTTCTAAGAATAGAATTCTTGTTATAAAAGCAAACACAATTTTCATTTATTAGGCAAAGGAACATACCTAAAAAATGTATGATATTCTACACTACATTTCCAAAGATGCTTGCAAGCAGTTTTACTTCGAGCTTCAAAAAAGAATGAGGTTTCACTGCACTAAGAGAGAAAAAAAAATGTGAGAATATAAATTACAGACCAGAAGATTTTTCAGATGACAGCCACCTTCTAGGTACCAAACATTCAAGTAAGCAGAGAAATCACTGTTAATACATTAAAAAAAAAAAGAGAACAATCATCTCTTGATAGAATTATAAAATGTGTCATGTAAATTTTAACACCATTACCTCTCTACCTTTTTCTACATCACCCCATGACTGCAGATAATCACAGCAATGGCATGGAAGCACTGAAAACTCCTCTGCCAACGACGTGCATCAGAACAGGAAAAATCCTGACCACACGGAAATCAAAGCCCCCCGAAAAAGAAGACACTCATAAATCCCGTCCTTAACTGTATTTTTTTCAGGGATGTACAGGCCACACTTAAATGAAAGAATCTCAACAGGGGCTGCTAGGAGGGGCAACACCATCACAGCAGTGTAATCTGGGCAAGTTACTGAGTTTCTCCATTCTGCATCAAGTTACTGGGTGGAAGAAATTAAATGTCATGACAGATGTAAAGTGCCATACACTAGGTATACAGTTAATTTTCACAATCATTTTAATCTGGTAGTTCCTTACCTATTTTATACATATACAATATCTATTTCATACTTATGTAGTTTAATACCTAAGAAACAGAGGCAATATTAGATATAATTTGAATTATATAGGAAAAGATACTATTTTTAAAGTGACTTAATAGAAAACCAAGCATTTTTGTATACAGTATGCATACAAAAATAATAATAAACCACAAGCTCTGTGAAGTTACATAATTGCTAATTTTAGTTTCAAATAAAAATCAAACTGAAGTCACAAATGCAGAAATGCCTGTGGAATAAGGTTTCCATGGATTCATAACACAAAATTGTCAATGCAGAAGAATAATTGAATGATTTCTCCCCCTTCACACATCCTTTTAGCAAGGACAGAACATTTATATGCAGGAAATTTCTTCCCAAGTCCATCTAGAATGAAGCTGCCCAATTTAGGAGTTTATTTGCAAAATGAAATGGTGTGATGGAAACAGAGCCAATATAAGCATGTTACAGCAAGACTACCTGTAATTCCAAACTTCGTGAGGTGGAGGAAGGAACTTGGGCAAGTCTAGGTTTCTGAGCTGGGTGCAGCAAGTGGAAAAACCTGGGGATTTGGATGGCAGAGGAATGGACAATAGCTCACACTCTCCAGATTTTGAGGCGCCCATAAATTGGGAACTCCACACGCCTAGTGGGCCGGTAAATATGCAAGGGCAGGCTGAGGAGAGAGGTCGTGTCTGCTGGCAGAGGTGATTTTACTCGAGAATCTAAAACAGTTTGCTCAGGGAGAGAGCACAGATAATGATGGGATCACAGTGGAGATGCTCATGAAGGTGGAGTGAGAAAGGCCAACATGGACCCGGAGGCAATGGTGTCAGAGAGGGTGGGGGAGAGGGCAAGCCTCCAGTGACCCGGAAAGGCCACAGGGCTTGAAAAGAGGTCACCGCAGTTCATGGGGAGAAACCTTCAGTGGCTTTCAGGAAAGGGGTAAGGATTTAAAAAGTAGGGATGAGTAAGAAAAGGCAATGAATTCAGAATGTGTCTTCCTCAAAAGCAAAAGAAACCAGGGAGGAGCAGTGGAAATCGCAGAAGATCCTTAGAGGCAAGAGGGAGACCAAGCATCCTGTCAGGAGATGGGGATGCTTAGAGGGGAATTTTTCTTCTTTTACTTTTGCTTTTTAAATACATACACGTGGTAAAAACACCAAAAGTTACCAAAGTGGTTCCACAATGAGAACTAAACCTCCCTCTCACCACTGTCTCCAATTCCCCTCCCCAGAGGCAACCACTATTAAGAGTTTCTGTTATAACATGCCAGTGTTTTGAGGTCACTGGATTATCCAATATATAATGCACAGGCCATTAATTTTACAATAATGTGTCTCTGGCTGTGTATCAGGATAAATAAGAGAAAGTCAGGATATGGGACTTCCCTGGTAGTCCAGTGGGTCAGACTCTGTGCTTCCACTGCAGGAGGTATGGGTTCTGTTCCCAGTTGGAGAAGTAAGATGCAGCTGCTGCTGCTGCTGCTGCTAAGTCGTTTCAGTCGTGTCCGACTCTGTGCGACCCCATAGACGGCCTCCTACCAAGCTCAGCTGTCCCTGGGATTCTCCAGGCAAGAACCCTGGAGTGGGTTGCCGTTTCCTTCTCCAATGCATGAAAATGAAAAGTGAAAAGTGAAGTCGCTCAGTGTGTCCAACTCTTAGCGACCCCACAGACTGCAGCCCACCAGGCTCCTCCATCCATGCATGTCTTGTCAAAAAAAAAAAAAAAAAGCCAGTGTAAGACAGGTTCCCCCTAGTGATTTAGTCACTAAGTCGTGTCCGACTCTTGCAACCCTGTGGACTGTAGCGTGCCAGGCTCCTCAGTCTATGGGATTCTCCAGGCAAGAGTACTGGAGTGGGTTGCCATTTCCTTCTCCAGGAGATCTTCCCCACCCAGGGATCGAACCAGGTCTCCTGCATTGCAGGCGGATTCTTTTCCAGCTGAGCTATCTGGGAAGCCCCAGGCTCCTCCCCACCTCCCCCAACTACCACCTTTCTCAGTATATCTCTCTGTCAGCAACTGAAGCACTAAGTGTAATAGGTAGGACCACGTGGTGGGCATTGTCACTGACAAGAGATGGGGCTGCTGAGGACTACTCTGTGACAGAGACACCTTCATGTTTTATCAACAACATCCAAAGCTAAGGTGGAATTGACATATTATATCAAATTTTCACAAAGTGATTTAATTACATATATTACCTAGATTTCCAAAAATGCAGGAGAAAAAAAAAATTTAACTTGAAAATAAAGTATATCTCCTCAAACTTTTCCTGGACTGGTATTCACTCGATTCTTTAATAAACATCTATATTCTTTTACTTTTCATATAGACACAAAACTACCATCACCTAATGATCCAACCAGAATTTTAGGATCCAACCAGAATCGGATTTTCCCAAGTTTCCTTGCAGATAAGGCAATGGCACCCCACTCCAGTACTCTTGCCTGAAAATCCCATGGACAGAGGAGCCTGGTGGACTGCAGTCCATGGGGTCTCAGTCAGACACGACTGAGCAACTTCATTTTCACGCACTGGAAAAGGAAATGGCAACCCACTCCAGTGTTCTTGCCTGGAGAATCCCAGGGACGGGGGAGCCTGGTGGGCTGCCGTCTGACTGAAGTGACTTAGCAGCAGCAGCAGCAAATTTCCTTGGGTACAAATTTATAAAGGAACAAAAGAGTTTCCTACAGGCCCCCTAATTACTTCTGCCCCATGCAATGACAGGTATAAACTCATTCCCCCATTCAGACAGGGCTTTAACACCAGCTGCCTGGATTTTCTCCCACTGCTAGCAGAATGATCCAAATACTAAAAGGTGAGTTGATATAAATAAATTAGAAAAAAAAAAAAAGAGCCAGGTAGTCTGAATAAATTCTATATATTTTTGCCACTTAAAATAACTGCTGACATGGATGCAACTGATATGATATTTAAATGTCTTGCCTTCCCTTGTGGCTCGGCTAGTAAAGAATCTGCCTGCAACGCGGGAGACCTGGGTTCGATTCCTGCCTGGGTTGGGAAGATCTGGAGAAGGGAAAGGCTATCCACTCCAGTATTCTAGCCTGTAGTATTCCATGGACTGTATAGTCCGTGGGGTCACAAAGAGTCAGACACAACTGAGCGACTTTCACTTCTTTAGGGACTTTCCTGGTGGCTCAGACGGTAAAGCGTCTGCCTGCAATACGGGAGACCCAGGTTCGATCCCTGGGTTGGGAAGATGCCCTGGAGAAGGAAATGGCAACCTACTCCAGTACTCTTGCCTGGAAAATTCCATGGACAGAGGAGCCTTGTAGGCTACAGTCCATGGGGTCACAAAGAGTGGGACACGACTGAGCGACTTCACTCACTACCTGCTAAACTTTTTCCAAAAGGACATGGACAATTAGCACCTTTCCATTCATTCACACAAACACAAGTAGCAGCTTAACTTCAGAAGTTCATTCCAACCAACTGCTAAAATACTTTATCCAAAATCCAATGCATGCTTTTGGCAAAATTTTTCAAATACCTTCATAACTTTAGCCATTTCATGCCAGAAGCAAACCTATGGTCTCAATCTACTTTTCTTATTTTATAAACAGACCAAGCTTAGGTCACCTCTAACTCAGATAATACATGGGGGTTCATCATACTGTGGATCTCTAAGTAAACGGGGCTCAAAGTCTCAATCCCATCATTTGTAAGAAGCAGGACCCAGATCAAATGGATGAATTTCCAACCTAACTCCCTCTGTTTTTCTCACTCTTTTCCCATCTTTGCTGGCTGTTTCGCTTTGCAGCTTTGAAGAAATCAATCTGTTTTGAGCCTGACTTCTCTGCAGGGCCTTGAGTTTACTGACAGGGTCATGGAGGTGCTCACGCTGCAAGATGCTCTGCAGTTACCTCTCCCTGGGTTCCAGCTTCACTGTCTCTCCCATGCCCAACAGCCTCGCCACACAAAGCCCTTCTCTAGCTGGTCCCTCGCTCCTGCCTTGGGAAGCAGCCACAACTGGGCAGTTTGCCTTCCCCAGCTTCCCTAGAATTGTGAGGATAAACATCTTCTCAATCCTGTCATTACATATTCATCTCATCTCCAAGGTCAACTGAAGTAACCTAAGGGACACTGCAAAGGTCAAATACTTAAAAGAGATTAGTACTTCTAACAATGGTAAAATGCAATCATTACACAAATACTGGAAAGGCCTACAGCAGAGAGGTTCCTTATCAATGATCCACAGAGACAGAGCAGAGGCTAAAAAGTGCAAAGATTACAAAACTACAGTATTGTGGGATCTTTTTTAAACATTTGATTTCCACAAGATTTATATGTACTTGGCAATTGTGAACTTACTTTAGGCACCAGACGAAATAAAAATCAGGGGACTAATAGCAAGTGACTGAAAGAACTTAATTACTGATAAAGAAAAGGAAGGCAAATGGGAGAATGGAAAAAACTTTATTCTTGAACTAAAAAGAAATACCAAAGAAATATCACAAAATTTTAAGAATTTTGAGAAATTTTGTCTGTATAAATGGTGAGCATAAATGTAAAATTAAATTACATTTGTGTATGTCAGACGGCGGGCACAAGATTTTAATCACTTTCCCCGTATCGTCCACTGTTTTCTCATTCCAAGTGCAAAGCCATATAAAGAGTTCAAGTAAGTTCTGCGATAAAAAAAACTACCAATCTTCCTATTAGTTGGAAAGGCAAGTTAGAAGGGAATTTGAAACACTGAGTAAAATGTTATCTTGTTCTTTTAATGTTATCTTGTTTTTTCTTTACAGAGTGCTCTCTAAAAAGTGACTCTTAAACATTAATGTCTCGTGATATTGGCATAAAAAGAGTTCTACGGTCAAGTAAGTTTGGGAAACACCGGGTTAAATGCTCAGACCTTTTAATGAGCCTATTTTACAGTGTGACTCTCGAAGAGCTGCTAAGGTAGCCGGTCTTTCCTTGATTTATGAGCAAAAACTTTATTTCTAGAACTCTGGCTTTTATACACTACATATAAACACCCCTACACACAGATCAGTGATTTTTAAAATTCTTTTTGAAATGCACATAACATGGTTTGGATTAAAAATCACTGTGCATTTCAACAGAGCACTGGTAAAATAACATTAATTTCCATTCCTACATATATGTTGTTTTTTACAATAAAAAAATAAAAACAGCAAAAATATTCCAGAACTCTTTTGTCTGCTATGTGGGTAGTATTTCAAATTATACACTAAACATGAAAAACCTTTCTACCTCTTTTACAAAGAAATTAATTGTTTAATGAATAATTGTTTATAACTCTTTCTAGTTCTAGACTTCCCTGGTGGCTCAGATGGTAAAGCGTCTGTCTACAATGCGGGAGATCTGGGTTCGATCCCTGGATCGGGAAGATCCCCTGGAGAAGGAAATGGCAATCCACTCCAGTACTATTGCCTGGAAAATCCCATGAACAGAAGAGCCTGGTAGGCTAGGCTACAGTCCATGGGGTCGCAAAGAGTCAGACACAACTGAGCGACTTCACTTACTTACTTTCCAGTTCATAGAAATATATATTGAAGAATTTGAAGGGCTGTGTTAGATCATGTTGCATCTCCCCTTTTCCCTTTTCCTCCCAGGAATGTAAAGGAGAAAACAGCAGCCAAAACATTAGAGAATGTTTACATCATGTTTCAGTAAACTTTGAAAACTAATTTGTTGAGCTTACGCTTCTTCCTATTTGAAAAAATTCACAGATGCAAATCCAGGATTCAGATGGCTTGCTTTTTTATTGTTTTTACTCTATCTTTTCTTCATCTGCTCTTTAAAGAAACTATAGAATTTCCTTAAATGTCAGCATTTCTTTCTTATACTTGCAGGTTTCATTTTTTCATGAAAACTAACCCTTATTACTAGTCTTACAAATGTTTGAAAGAATTTAATAACAAATATTACTTAAGCTTGTTAAAATGAAGGCATATCTGGTACTATCTACTGATACTCTTAATGTAGAAAATTTTTATAGCAGAATTTAGACATTCCTTCCAAACAAATGGCTCCCTTAATTATGGAAAAACATACATAGTAGCAAATGAAGCAAAGGAAACTCCATAGGCCTGAAAAAGACCTGAGCTCCCCTTCTTCCTGTGGCATCAGCTATTCACCTTTCAAGAACAAGTGCTGCCTGAACCCTTTCCTGTGCAAAAGTTTAACTTCCAACACAAAGACATGTATCCGGTGCTTGCTACAAGTCCAACTTTGGACTGGGTTCATTCACAGTACAACCTCACAACCCTGTAAAACAGATTTTATCATCCTCACTTCATAGATAAGAATTTCAATGTTGTTCAGGAAACTGTCCAAAGTTAGAGAAGTGAGAGTTCTGAGCTTACATTATGCTGTTAGACCACAAGTTTAGTAGTCCATCACTGAATCTGAAAGACTCCAAACCAAACTGTCATATGGCCTCAGGATCCAAATGTTACCAATAGAGTCACACATTTGAACATTTACAGGAAAATACAAATAGTTCAGGTTCACTCATACATTGCAGGTGAAATGTACAAAGGCACAGAAACTGCAGGTAAAGGCTGGGGTATGGGAATAAGGCAACACCTAATAATCACACATGTAATTACCCTCTTAACTGAGCATTCTCACTCCTGAGAACACCCCAAAGATAGTCCTCCAACAATATAAAACTACATTTGCACAAAGTTATTGAATGAAAGAAAAATACATAATTGCAAACTATCAAGAACTATCAAATGATCCAGCATAAGAGACTGGTTGAGTAATGATTTTATAGACACTCAATAAAGTAAATGCAGCTATACAAGAGAATAAGAAAGCTCTCAATGATCTGATATAGAGATTTCTAGGAGGTATTACTAAAATAAGGAAAAAGCACAAAACCACATCCAGGGACTTCCTTGATGGTCCAGTGGTTTAGAAATCACCATCCAAAGCAGGGGACACAGGTTTGACCGTGGTCAGGGAACTAAGATACCACATGCCAAGAGGCAGCTAAGCCTGGGTGCCACAACTAGAGAGAAACAAAAAAACCTGTCCATTTTAGTGGTTTGCACAAAGGAATTCTGACACTGCTTGAGATGTAGCTTTAAGACTGAACAAACAAGTAAATGTGTTACTGTCAGGAGCTAAGATTCTCATAGGCAAAGAAAGGTTAGACAAATATGAAATGAGGAAAAGAAGAGCAAGCCCTGTGGGGCTAGATGGAAAGTGGAGGTATGGCATGAATTTATGATTTCTAAAATATGTAGAAATAGCTGTGAAAAGAAGAGAAGTGAAAAGCAAAGGAGAAAAGGAAAGATATAAGCATCTGAATGCAGAGTTCCAAAGAATAACAAGGATAGATAAGAAAGCCTTCCTCAGCAATCAATGCAAAGAAATAGAGGAAAACAATAGAATGGGAAAGACTAGAGATCTCTTCATGAAAATCAGAGATACCAAGGGAACATTTCATGCAAAGATGGGCTCCATAAAGGACAGAAATGGTATGGACCTAACAGAAGCAGAAGATATTAAGAAGAGGTGGCAAGAATACAAAGAAAAACTGTACAAAAAAGATCTTCATGACCCAGATAATCACAGTGGTGTGATCACTCATCTAGAGCCAGACATCCTGGAATGTGAAGTCAAGTGGGCCTTAGGAAGCATCACACAAACAAAGCTAGTGGAGGTGATGGAATTCTAGTTGAGCTATTTCAAATCTTGAAAGATGATGCTGTGAAGTGCTGATTTCAATATGCCAGCATATTTGGAAAACTCAGCAGTGGCCACAGGACTGGAAAAGGCAGTTTTCATTCCAATCTCAAAGAAAGGCAATGGCAAGGAATGCTCAAACTACCGCACAATTGCACTCATCTCACAAGCTAGTAAAGAAATGGTCAAAATTATCCAAGCCAGGCTTCAGCAATACATGAACCGTGAACTTCCTGATAGTCAAGCTGGTTTTAGAAAAGGCAGAGGAACCAGAGATTAAATTGCCAACATGTGCTGGATCATGGAAAAAGCAAGAGAGCTCCAGAAAACATCTATTTCTGCTTCACTGACTATGCCAAATCCTTTGACTGTGTGGATCACAATAAACTGTGGAAAATTCTGAAAGAGATGGGAATACCAGACCACCTGACCTGCCTCTTGAGAAATCTATATGCAGATCAGGAAGCAACAGTTAGAACTGGACATGGAACAACAGACTGGTTCCGAATAGGAAAAGGAGTACATCAAGGCTGTATATTGTCACCCTGCTTATTTAACTTATATGCAGAGTACATCATGAGAAATGCTGGACTGGAAGAAGCACAAGCTGGAATCAAGATTGCCGGGAGAAATATCAATAACCTCAGATATGCAGATGACACCACCCTTATGGCAGAAAGTGAAGAGGAGCTAAAAAGCCTCATGTTGAAAGAGGAGAGTGAAAAAGTTGGCTTAAAGCTCAACATTCAGAAAATGAAGATCATGGCATCTGGTNGCTGGACTGGAAGAAACACAAGCTGGAATCAAGATTGCTGGGAGAAATATCAATAATCTCAGATATGCAGATGACACCACCCTTATGGCAGAAAGTGAAGAGGAGCTAAAAAGCCTCTTGTTGAAAGTGAAAGAGGAGAGTGAAAAAGTTGGCTTAAAGCTCAACATTCAGAAAACGAAGATCATGGCATCTGGCCCCATCACTTCATGGGAAATAGATGGGGAAACAGTAGAAACAGTGTCAGACTTTATTTTTTTGGGCTCCAAAATCACTGCAGATGGTGACTGCAGCCATGAAATTAAAAGGCGCTTACTCCTTGGAAGAAAAGTTATGACCAACCTAGATAGCATATTCAAAAGCAGAGACATTACTTTGCTGACTAAGGTCCGTCTAGTCAAGGCTATGGTTTTTCCTGTGGTCATGTATGGATGTGAGAGTTGGACTGTGAAGAAGGCTGAGCGCCGAAGAATTGATGCTTTTGAACTGTGGTGTTGGAGAAGACTCTTGAAAGTCCCTTGGACTGCAAGGAGATCCAACCAGCCCATTCTGAAGGAGATCAACCCTGGGATTTCTTTGGAAGGAATGATGCTAAAGCTGAAGCTCCAGTACTTTGGCCACCTTATGCGAAGAGTTGACTCATTGGAAAAGACCCTGATGCTGGAGGGATTGGGGGCAGGAGGAGAAGGGAACGACTGAGGATGAGATGGCTGGATGGCATCAAGGACTCAATGGACGTGAGTCTGAGTGGACTCCGGGAGTTGGTGATGGACAGGGAGGCCTGGCGTACTGCGATTCATGGGTTAGCAAAGAGTCGGACACAACTGAGCGACTGAACGGAACTGAACTGAACTATATACCCTAAGTTTTACATAATGGAAAATACAGAGTCAAGCAGGGGCAGCAGTCCTGACCCTTTTTGTATACAAAAGGTCTCAGGTGATTTACATTATCTTCTGGCAAAGAGGCCTGCTAACACTTTATGGCTCTCTTCCTTAATGAATGTTAATCTCATTTCCCCTGAAGTGTTTTTCTTTAATCTGAATCACCCTCAAAGCACTAAAGTTACATTCCTATTGAACAAAGGCACAGTGGGTTATAACAAAGAAGGTACTTAACTCAAAGATCTATGTTGCTACTTGTTTTTTCTATATACCAACTATATTAATTAACGCACTCCCAGGCACACAACAAATAAAGGATATGGAAACTTGACAGCGAGTATTGGCTCACAATGAAACGCTTAATCAGTTTTATTCTAATGATTTTTCCTAGAATATTTTAAGCTTTTTGTGCCTCTCGCGGTTGGGAGGCTGTAAACAATCACATGCACAGTTGTAAAAATCCGGACAGACCTGTCAGGCAAGTTAGAAAGCCATCAGAGGGGTTTGGAATGGAACACTCTATTATGCCCAGGAGACTTATTATCTAAAAGCTATGAATTAACTTTTTCCAGAAAAAGGTGGTGAGGGGAGAGCTCCCTGTTAATGTCAGAAGAGTAGGTGGAAAGCATAACACAGCAGGCAGACTCTGGTTTTTGGGGGTGGATGCTCAGGAAATTCCAGGGGGAACCCGTGAAACCTGATCACACCCTTGTGTTTTGTCAGGCTTCCTTCCTCATGACCTTTGCCACGGGCGGAGTTCCTCACGCTGGCTCCTGGCAATTGCATGCCTTAAGAGTTGTTAAAGAATAATTATTATGTTTAAGGTCTTTCTACAAAGATACAAAAGAAATAAGTTAAGACCTAGAGTGCCTAGTCCATCAAGGAACGTAGTACCAGTGGCTAAATCTTGAACTTTACCTTACAGATCAGTGTTTCTCAGTTTCATCTAAAGAGTACCTACATAACATTCAGCTGGAGATGTTCCTTAAAACTGCAAATTTCCTGGCTCCACTCTAAGCACATTATCCAATTTCACTCTGCCAGCATGAGGCAAAGAAATGGGCATTTTGTTTTATAAGTTTACCTATTACCTAGTGATTTACAGACACATTAAAATTTGAAAACTACCAAACTTTGGTCTTTAGAGCCTGAGCCCTCAGCTATCTGCTGCAGTCCGAAATCTGCAGCAGACCACAAAGAAGAGTTCCTCTATTTAGAGTTTGTAATAAAAACTAAGTCAAAGTTAAGGTAAATGCAGCCTTTAGTGCAACAGATGCTTTTTACTGTACTAACAGATCCTTTAAGAAAAACAAAAAACAAACACGAGCCATGCAAATTCTTCATGTCACTAAGAATAACCTGTAGGACTGAATGAGGCCTCCAAAAGGTAAAAGGATCTAAGTAGATAAGCCACTAAACAAGCAATTCATTATCTAGCTTTCCATCATCGATACATACTCATGCTTCAAAATGAATGCATAAGGGAAAATGACTTTAAGAATCATAAAGACAACTATTCCTTCATGAACCTCCAGAGAGCCCTCATGTATCAATATATCTTGGGCCTGTGGGGTAGATTTTTCACTGTAGATTATTAATGTTTCACTTATGTAGTACCTTTCTGTTAAAGTGCTAATGATAATTATATGCTTTTAAACCATGTGTCTATTTTATCTTATACTAGATAATTACTTTCCTTGTCTAAATATTACATATTCTAGTTGAATTTGTTCTTCACCATATCTCAAAATACTAGTTATTGCACTATAACTGGCCTATAAGAAATTAACACTTTATGCTACTTAGACTATACAAAATTATTGTAAAATGAAAAAACAGCTTAAATTTTATATTTTTAAGATTCTAGGTCCAGATATTAAGGTATTTTATGACCTGAACAATACTACTTCTTTTTATATATCCCTAGTCACACAAGAGATATGGATCAGTAAATGCTTAAAAAAAGAAAAATACATAGCAATTTAAACAGCTCCTAAAATTTGATGCAGTTAACCCATTTACACTTAAATGTAAAGCCCAGAAATAAAAAAAATACTACTTAGTGTAATTTAGACAAGAACACATTTTAGTAACTGAATAATAAATCCTAGAAAAAGAAAACCTAAATATAAAAATGAACAGATAAAGAGATCATGTTCAGCTTTCTTTAAAAGTAGGTACATTCTTATTTCAGTCCTAAACCAGCCTGCAGGCCTGATAAGGTTGTAAAGGAATTCATCCTCAGATAACAGGGCAGCATAGTTTATGACAACAATCTACCTAAAAATCATTAAAGTCTTTTCTCTTGGAGTGACATGCATTATCAGCAGAGATTAATCCAATGAGTCTTTAGGTGAGATCCATTTTTAAAAATGCAATAACAGAGGGCTTGTTGTCATCTGATGAAAATCAATTAGAGGAGGTAAGGCCACAAGGAAAACTAACATCACTCATCACCCACCCCTGGCAGCTGAAATGATTTGTCTTCTGAGCTTGGATGATCAGGAACTATAGTCATATTGCAGGGAAATTAATTTAGTTTCTACATTCTGAACTCACTTTCCTTGTTCTGGAGGATCTAAACACAAATTACTTTTAATCAAGGTTGATATGTTATTAATACCAAGGAGGATCTTTGAAGAATCATTTTTTTAAAAATCGACTTTAGCATTTTTCACTTGTGCTTGGGGTGTAAATATAGGAAGGTAACTTATATCATCCTTACTTTCCAGATTCTTTGTCCACAACAAGGCATCGTACTGAATGGCGAAGACAATAGATTCCACCAAACACTGCACACATTCTAGGAAGAGAATAGAAAAATGAGGATTAGAATTCTTGAGCTGAAAATTCAGGTAACAAAGTTTTTTAAAATATCTAACATCTAATAAATTTAACTGGTCTTAGAGAAAAAAAGATATTGATAATTCATTATCTTTTCTATCATGGTATTAAGAATATCTCAGAGATAAGATTAATATTTTAATGCAGCAGAGGTATTAGTGCTAATAATACAACATGAAAACTTAGAATTGTGACCAAGCTGAAAGTATCCCTAAGCAAAGCTCAGTTATCCCCCACTCCCAAACCAGCTACTGACTACCTAAGGTATATAGGCTACAAATAACCTCAGGAGGTGATGGATGAGACCCCTCCACAACAGAAGTGACCACAAAGAAATGCTAAGGGAAAAACAAGCTGGGAAGGCTCTGGAAATTTTACTTAACATAAAAGTAAGGACAAACTAAATCAGGAACTGAAAACCAGAGCAATAAGCACAGGAGTTAATGCTACAGAAGCTCTAAGGAATTTGTCTAACTCATGAATCTAGGGGCTAGAGTTTTAATGCCCATGTAGGGAAAGGAGAGGTATTAGGATTCAAACAAGCCAGGGAGTAGAGAATGAGATATTCTTATTAATATCTGGATCCTTAAAGGACTATACTTTAGTGAAAAGGTGATCAAGGGGGAAAATCCAGTGACTACAAGAGACAGAAAATGTTAAATGGTTTTATCTAAAGCCCTGTGTAGGTGTCCACGATGGCTCAGTGGTAAAGAATGCATCTGCAAGGATGTATATTCTTCTGTATTTATAACCAGTGGTCTTCTCTCACATAGACTGGAAATCTGAAATTATTACACTATTATATGATTTGAGAAACTCTGACTGAGCAACTTCACTTACTAACCAATAAAACATCATGAAATATGGCTCTGTGCCAGTGTGCATGCTCAACAGCTCAGCTGTGTCTGACTCCTCTGTCCATGGAATTCTCCAGGCAAGAATACTGGAGTGGGTTGCCACTTCCTACTCCAAGGAATCTTCCTGACCCAGGGATCGAACCCATGTCTCTTGTGTCTTCTGCACTGGCAGGCTGATTCTTTACCACTGGTCCCACCTGAGTCAGTAGTACCCTGGGAAATTTTGTGCAAGCAACTGCTAAAACTTTCTAGGACAATATGACCTCAATCCAGGCTACATGAAATTATCAAAAACAGAGTTCCCTTATGATGATCTTATCATCTAAAACAACAGATGAAGAAATGCATCTTATCCTAAGTGAGAATTAACAGATATAACAAACAGAAGGAATAGATTCCCACTAAACCTTATTCAGATAGTTAAAATGAGTATACTAAAAAGGGATGGATTAAAAACATTAAGAATGATGGAAAGCCCAGGAAGAAGACTGTGGTAGACTGAATAATGCTCCCATCACAGATGTCCACATCCTAATCCCTGGAACCTGTGTATATGTTCTCTTACACAGCAAGAGGATCTCTGAAGATGTGATTAAATTAAAGATCATGAGATGGAGAAATTATCCTAGATTATCCCAGTGGATGCAATGTCATCAGAAAGGTATCTTAAAAGAGGAAGCAGAAAGGTCAAAGTCAGTGAAGATTTACAGATGGAACCAGAGGTCAGAATCATACACTGCTAAAAGGGAGTCACAAGTCAAGGAATGCGGGGGCTTTTATAAGCTGGAAAAGACAAGAAATAGATTCTCTCCTACAGCCCCAAGATAGAAGGAGCCCAGCCTATTCATTTTAGGCTTCAGACACCCAGGACTGTGAGACAACAGACTTGCATTGTTTTAAGCTAATAAGTTTATGGTGATTTATTATGGCAGTGATAGCAAACTAATATAAGACCCATAAAAGTGAAAGTGAAGTAGTTCAGTCGTGTCTGACTCTGCAACTCCATGGACTATAGCCGGCCAGGTTCCTCTGTCCATGGGATTTTCCAGGCAAAAATACTGGAGTGGGTTGCCATTTCCATTTCCAGGAGATCTTCCCAACCCAGGGATTGAACCTGGGTCTCTGACATTATAGGCAGATGCTTTACTGTCTGAGCCAGCAGGGTGTCTCTTAATATAAAACCCCTAAGTATGTGAAAATGATTATGACAGAGGTGGCATTACAGACCAGTGGGAAAAGAATGGATCACTGAACAACTGGTTTTGAGACAATTGATTTATACCATATACAGAATCAATCTCAGGTAGATGAAAGTATAAATATAAAAGACAAAGCTTCTAGAATATATGAGGATATATATTTGAGTTCAGGGGAAAGAAATATTTCTTAAATAAGATACAAAAAGCTAAATCGTAGAGAAAATGTTTAAAAAAGTATTTTTAAATGATAAACATCTGGACAAAAAAAGAAAGTGAAAAGCCATGGACTAGGAAAGATATAAAAAATATCTTACAAATTATTTTAAAAATATCAGTTTGGCAAAACCAATACAATATTGTAAAGTAAAAATAATAATAATAATATCAGTTTGGATAATAATTTGGCCATGTCTAATAAAGTTGAAGATGCACATGCCTCAGTTCAGTTCAGTTGCTCAGTGGTGTCTGACTCTTTGCGACCCCATGAATTGCACCACGCCAGGCCTCCCTGTCCATCAGCAACTTCCGGAGTTCACTCAGACTCACGTCCGTCGAGTGGTGATGCCATCCAGCCATCTCATCTTCGGTGGTCCCCTTCTCCTCCTGCCCCCAATCCCTCCTAGCATCAGAGTCTTTTCCAATGAGTCAACTCTTCGCATGAGGTGGCCAAAGTACTGGAGCTTCAGCTTTAGCATCATTCCTTCCAAAGAAATCCCAGGGCTGATCTCCCTCAGAATGGACTGGCTGGATCTC
>SJXQ01009044.1:0-113182 GCA_006408695.1 Aepyceros melampus
CCATTTTACGTATGTTCATTTTACCACCGTTTTTTAAATAAAAAATGAGACGAATACTCTTAAACATTCATGCTTTAGCATGTGACACTAAATGGCACTTACTCTTGGTGAGTCTCTTTGTCCTGAAATACACTGAAACAAGTACACTTACTATGTTGCTTTGATGTGCCTTCAGTCCAACCAATGATCTAATTATTTGTTTACACTGGTTTCTACATTGTCCTTTCAAATGTAGAGGATGGCTATGTCAACCTCGCCACAAAACCTCCTAAATTTTTAGTATGAATTGCGACTTTTCTTATGCGTCTGCATCACAGGGACAGTAATAAAATTATCTATTTACTGAATTATGGGAAAATCATTTTGGGGACTTCCAAAGCTCTACAAGAATGTAAATAATTTAACAATATTTTTTATGTGAGCTGATTCTAGCAAAATTGGAAAGTCCCATCCTTGTTTTGCCCTTGGTCGCTTTCCCTTCCTCACCCAATATACAAATGCAGAGAATGTCTGTTTTCTGACATACAGTAGATATTTGTGAACTAAATGAATAAATGTGTGAAATGCAGGTTACAGGAAGAATTCCCTGACTGAAGGAAGGGAGAAATCCAATGTCTCATGCAAACCAGCTCAAGTATGGACTCCAGACCAGCACATCTTGAAATAGTGTCATATTCTTATCAGAATAATGCAGTTTTTAAAATACAGCTGAAAATTATCCATTTAGAAAGAATCTTTTTCAAGTGTAACAAGGTATTTAGAAATGAGTTGATATATGGCAGAAACCAACACAATAATGTAAGCAATTATCATCGAATTAAAAATAAATTTAAAGAAAAAACAAAAAACAACAACAAAGAAATGAGATTTCAATACTACTTAATCCCTTTAATAAAGTCAAAGCCAGGAATATTGGTATGGCTTCTGGGTATCTGTCTTAAAGTCTTTGCAGATACTGTAGTACAAAATAATTTCCAAGTTTTGCTAGATTGAGGGAACAGAAATAATCTATTAGAAAGAAAAGAGTTGGAACAAAGAAATTCAGCTTTTTGTAACGTTTTGCATTTTAATTTATATATAAATGTGAATAATATAAAAGAAAAAACAAAAAACAACAACAAAGAAATGAGATTTCAATACTACTTAATCCCTTTAATAAAGTCAAAGCCAGGAATATTGGTATGGCTTCTGGGTATCTGTCTTAAAGTCTTTGCAGATACTGTAGTACAAAATAATTTCCAAGTTTTGCTAGATTGAGGGAACAGAAATAATCTATTAGAAAGAAAAGAGTTGGAACAAAGAAATTCAGCTTTTTGTAACGTTTTGCATTTTAATTTATATATAAATGTGAATAATATATATTATGATGTTGATAAAAGATTAAAACTCAGCACTTTATGTGATTAGACTGATTAATGTTTAAAAATTATAGTGACTGCTTACCACATGTGCAGTGTTATGTTGTCCAATGAGGCTAAGGAAAAAGCTAAGACTTGGTCTAGCCCTCAGAGAGCTGATAATCTAAGCAAGGTGTGGTAGCCACTGAAGAAAGCGTGAAGCTAGGTGACGCTGCCCTGCAGTGAGGGGAAAATTCAGAGGTGGGCAGGAGAAGTGAGAAGTAGTCATGACAGGGAGAAAGCAAGATAATTAGTGTAGAAATTCCACTAGGGATTAAAGACAGAAAGGGAATTTTAAGGGAATTTAGGAGACTGTTAAGCTAATGACCACTCAAGGAAAGAACCCAGTAACCTAGCAACAATCTACTCTACCCTGAAGGAAGGTGCATCCAAACTCCAGGAACAATCAGGCCACAAAGCCTGACAGTTAAAATACAAGGCAATAGATTCAGGTTCTGAATCTTGTTACATGAAGTCAGAGAGTTAATTGTCCTTGAAGAGTAGCATTTCTGCATGTAGCCGAGATAGGAATACAGGTCAAAGGGGAAAGAAACTAAGTGAAAGGGGACATTATACTGAAATCTAAGATGAATTACCATATTTTATTATATGGTACCATTCTTCTGCTAATATACATATGATTTAAATAGTGCCATGAAGATCCCTATTGGACAGTATAGGCTCAAAGGAGAAACTAATGATGTAAGCCTTGACATTTACTCCAAAATGAGGAAGAAAGTGGTCCTCTCAACTCCCACTTTTTCCTTGATTATAAAAATGTAGCCCTCTGTGTTCTCAGGGCTGTGCTCCCTTGCCTGCCTGCTTGCATCTCTCACAAGCGTCCTGTGCTAATAAACTCACTCTTTGCCTATTGCTTTGCCTCAAGATGAATTATTTGTGCATCAAGACCAAAGAACCTGAGCTTTCCTCAGGACAAAAGTCCTGACACTAGGCGAGTGGTTTCAATCAAAAGAAAGTGGATTCAAATCCCCTCCTAAGTCAGAGATTGTGGCTTTAAATCCCAATCTGAGATGTGGCTGAGTTTGAGTCCCACCTGAGAAGAAGTGCACCTTCTGTCAGGGGAAATGTGGGTCTTGAGCAGAATTTGGACAGGTTGATAAAGTCAGCACACAAGTCTAAAAAATTAGAATTTGTAACTTTAAAATATAAGTATGGGACTTCCTTGGTGACACAGTGATTAAGACTCTGGATTGAACCCAGGTCTCCTGTACTGCAGGCAGATTCTTCACCATCTGAGCCACTAGGGAAGCCCTTACATGACTTACCCAACCCTATGTTGCTGCTGCTGCTAAGTCACTTCAGTCATGTCCGACTCTGTGCAACCTCATAGACAGCAGCCTGTCAGGCTCCCCCATCCCTGGGATTCTGCAGGCAAGAACTTTGGAGTGGGTTGCCATTTCCTTCTCCAATGCATGAAAGTGAAAAGTGAAAGTGAAGTCGCTCAGTTGTGTCCAACTCTTAGCGACCTCATGGACTGCAGCCTACCAGGCTCCTCCGTCCATGAGATTTTCCAGGCAAGAGTACTGGAGTGGGGTGCCATTCCCTTCTCCAACCCTAATGTTAGGACATTCCTATTGCTGATAGAGACTGGTCAAATACACGGACAACTGATCATTGAGAGCAAGGGGGGAAAAGGCCCAAAAAAAAAAAAAGGACCTTATTATTACTTTTTGCCTCTAAGCAAGTGTCTACGGTTTTTCAAGTAGTTATGTATGGATGTGAGAGTTGGACCATGAAGAAAGCTGAGCACCAAAGAATTGATGCTTTTCAACTGTGGTGCTGGGGAAGACTCTTGAGAGTCCCTTGAACAGCAAGGAGATCAAATCAGGCAATCCTAAAGGCAATCAATCTTGAATATTCATTGGAAGGACTGATGCTAAAGCTGAAGTTCCAATACTTTGGCCATCTGATGTGAAGAGCCAACTCATTGGAAAAGACTCTGATGCTGGGAAAGATTGAAGGCAGGAGGAAAAGGGGATGACAGAAGATGAGATGGTTGGATCGCATCACCAACTCAATGGACATGAGTTTGAGCAAACTCCAGGAGACGGTGAAGGACAGGGAAGCCTGGTGTGGTGAAGTCCATTGGGTTGCAAAGTGTCGGACACAACTGAGCGATTGAACAGCAACAACAAGCAAGTGTGATAGCCTAGAATGTTAATCTTGCCCCTTTTGTAAAATTTGAGGCCACCTTGGGTTCAGTCAGTTCAGTTCAGTTCAGTCACTCAGTTGTGTCCAACTCTTTGCGACCCCATGAATCGCAGCACGCCAGGCCTCCCTGTCCATCACCATCTCTTGGAATTCACTCAGACTCACATCCATCGAGTCNAGGCCACCTTGGGTTCAGTCAGTTCAGTTCAGTTCAGTCACTCAGTTGTGTCCAACTCTTTGCGACCCCATGAATCGCAGCACGCCAGGCCTCCCTGTCCATCACCATCTCCTGGAGTTCACTCAGACTCACATCCATCGAGTCCGTGATGCCATCCAGCCATCTCATCCTCTGTCGTCCCCTTCTCCTCCTGCCCCCAATCTCTCCCAGCATCAGGGTCTTTTCCAATGAGTCAACTCTTTGCATGAGGTGGTCAAAGTATTGGAGTTTCAGCTTTAGCATCATTCCTTCCAAAGAAATCCCAGGGTTGATCTCCTTCAGAATGGACTGGTTGGATCTCCTTGCAGTCCAAGGGACTCTCAAGAGTCTTCTCCAACACCACAGTTGAAAAGCATCAATTCTTCGGCACTCAGCCTTGGGTTACTGGAAACAATTTAGGATAGATTCAGGATTTTCTGCTTGTGTTTATGATGAACTCATTAGATGATCTGGTACAAGTGGTCTATTTTATTTTATATTTTTCTCTCAACAGTATCTTTGCAGTGCAAAAGTTTTTAAATTTCCAAAGTCCAACACAGTCTGTATTCTCTCATGGATTGTGCTTTTGGTATCATGTCTAACAATCCTCTTTTCCTATGTTTTCATAAATAACTTAAAAAAATTATTATTTTCTTATTGAAGTACAGTTGATTTACAGTATCATGTTAGTTTCAGGTGTACAACTCAGTGATGCAGATACATACATATATTCTTTTATGGGTTCTTTTCCCTTATAGATTGTTATAAAAGATTGAGTATCGGTCCCTGTGCTAAACAGTAGATCTTTCTTGGTTATCCAGTTTATATACAGTCATGTGTACATGTTAATCCCAATCTCCTAATTTATCCCTCTCCCCATGTTCCCTATAAAGAAAATGTTGTATACATATATATGAAGTGAAATTCACTCAGTCGTGTCCAACTGTTTTTGACCCCATGGACTGTACAGTCTATGGAATTTCCAGGCCAGAATACTGGAGTGGGTAGCCTTTCCTTCCTCCAGTGGATCTTCCTGACCCTGGAATCGAGCACAGGTCTCAGGCAGATTCTCTACCAATTGAGCTATAAGGGAGGCCTATATATATATAGGCTTATATATATATACACACACACACACACACACACATATATATGTACATATATAGAAATGGAATATTAGTCATAAGGAATGAAATAATATCATTTGCAGGAACATGGATGGACCTGAGATTTTCATACTAAATGAAATCAGACAAAGACAAATCTTTGTCTTTTTTGTGCCTTTTTGTCTTTTTGTGTCTTTTTTGTCTTTTTTGTCTTTTGTGTCTTTTTGGTGCCCTTTTGTGTCTTTTTTTTTGTCTTTTTGGTCTTTTTTTTGTGTGTGCCTTTTTTTGTGTGTGTGTGTGCCTTTTGTGTCTTTTTGGTGCCCTGACAGCACCAGCAATTCACCATCCTGCTTTGTGCAAAATTCGGATAATGAATTCCATCCACATCTGCAAGTAAATGTGTTGGGGCTGAGGAGGGCCAGGGTGGGGCAGCAGCTCAGGGCCAGAGTTAGGGCAACCCACTCATCCAGTTTCAGCACTGAAAATCCAGTGTCCCAGGAAACCCTTCCTCCTGAGTAAACTGGGGCCACTGGTTATCCTAAGACCAGGCACACATGGCTGGAACAAGGTCTCAGCCTGGACTACAGGACAAACCAAAGCCAGAGTGCAGAAGACATGTCAAGGAAGGGGCACCAGTCACCTGGCTGTTGGATTTGCCGGCCAGGGTGGGGCTACAGTAAGTCAGGCCAGTACTGCAGCTGAAGTTCAAAGCTCTAGTCAAGATTCCTTAAATCAGTAGGAGTTTGACAAATGTAAACAAAGACCAGCTAAGGTTTGTGATGATCACTGTGCCGCTCTTGTTTTGTTCTTCATTCTTCCTCTATCTCTTCGTAACTACGGAAGAGATGAAGATGAGGGAGATGGGGAGGGTAAAATATGGCAGTCATTAGACGAAAGGGGGAGTTGATAGAAGGCCCCACTGTTTGTGATGCCTTAGGATGAACAGACAGCAAGAAGAACCATCATGGCAGAAGTTGTCTTTGGAGCCGTCTTATATTCAAGTCACTTTTATCTTCTCAATTGCATCTGGTCAAGATGTGAGAAAATAGGTTTTTCCCAAGCTTAGACCCTCTGCCTTTGTGCCAGGTGGGGTGGGGGTCTTTTCCTTTCCATTTGTCTTTCACCTACTCTATCCCAGTTTCCACAAACTCTGAACTGTCTACTTAAACACATGGTCTTAATTTTTCGTACAATCTCAGCCTTTGGGCACAATCTCAGCCTCAAATGTCTATTTCAACTCCCAAACATTTTAGCTCAGACACTCTGCTTTTTTTTTTTTTTAGGTGATTCCCAGTGATGAAGTGAGTGTTTATAGGTATAGTTTTTGTCTGTTATATCATCAGAGAAAAATGACTAGACAAATTTCCAACTAAATCTGGAGATCATCTTTAAGAGATAGTCCAGGTTTTTTAAGCTGGCTAAATCTTCCAAAGCCATCCTCCAAGGCTGTGTAACTGAAGTTGAAGAAAGCCAAATAAAGGTTATCAAACCCCAAATCACAGAGGCAGAGGATTTCAATCTCCTGCATTGATTGTGGACAAGCATGCTTCCTCCAAGCCCTCTACTTGGGGAGCAGTGGGAACTGTTTATTTAACAATGATTGATGGGATTCTTGACCAATATATAGCATAGTATAAATAACTTCCTATTTTATAGTGCTCATGTCAGAAATCCATACCATCAAATGGTTTTTCTATAACACTTCCCCTATGACAGGGTTGGGGATTTACTGCAAGTTCTCATTCAGTCTTTTCTGAGTAAGTATATTCCAAGGTCAATGATAAGCTATAACTTGGGCGGGAGTAGGGGGTTCATTTCAAGGAAGTCTGTGCATGCGTGCTAAGTCGCTTCAGTCGCATCTGACTCTGTGACTATGGAGGCAGGCTACTAGACTTCTCTGTCAATGGGATTCTACAGACAAGAATACTGGAGTGGGTTGCCAGGTCCTCCTTCGGGAAATATTCCAGACTCAGGGATCAAAGCCTCATCTCTTAGGTCTCCTGTACTGGCAGGATTCTTTACCATTGGCACCATCTGGGAAGCCCCGCAAGGAAGTCTAAGACATTGGAATTGAGAAAAAAAAAATCCCTGTGACCTGGAACTGAAAGTCTAATTTTTAATCCCTGCAAACAAGAGGATCTGACAGTCCTTGGGTCATTTCCACTGTGGAAGCATGTGTGTGAGCGATGTGTATCCAGGCACCCACTTGCCCTCTGGGAGGTCCCTGGAGGTAGTATGGTCCAGTGGTGGGACCCATGTCCTAAGTGGCTGCACAATCCTCAGGAAAGGAAATGAATGAGATCTATCCCGTCAGTTTCGAGAATTGTCAAATCAAACGCGTGTGCTTTTAAACATCTTTACTTAGCCCACGTGACTAGCATGTCTACTTTGTTCTGCTTGCACATTGTGAAAAGAAGGTGGCTACTTAGCTTGTGAATTGAAATCCAGGCACCCACTTGCCCTCTGGGAGGTCCCTGGAGGGAGTATAGTCCAGTGGTGGGACCCATGTCCTAAGTGGCTGCACAATCCCCAGGAAAGGAAATGAATGAGATCTACCCCGTCAGTTTCGAGGACTGTCAAATCAAACGCGTGTGCTTTTAAACATCTTTACTTAGCCCACGTGACTAGCATGTCTACTTTGTTCTGCTTGCACATTGTGAAAAGAAGGTGGCTACTTAGCTTGTGAATTGAAGTTTGAAAGAGTCTGGAAATCTGTAAAAGAAAGAGATGTGGGTGGTATTGTTTCCTTGCTATAAACAAAGAACTTATCTGACCCGATTGCCATTAGCGTTTATTCACTAGTCTTAACATCAGATAGCTTTGTTTGCATGTTTTGACTACTTAGATTCCTAATTATCCTGTTATCATGGCCATGATCCATTGGGCTGAAAGACATATTTCATTCTATATCATCTTTTACAGAATGCAATAACACACACTAATTTGAACTATATAAATGTTCCCATCTTTCAAAAAACTGAGCCTTTAAATTAAACTTAGAAACCTTTATATTTAAAAAACATGCATGTGAGAATAGATACATAGATACCTATAACTGGGGCTTCTCAAGTGACTTAGTGGTAAAGAATCCTCCTGCCAGTGCAAGAGACTCAGATTCAATCCCCGGGTTGGGAAGATCCTCTGGAGGAGGACATGACAACCCATTCTGGTATTCTTGCCTGGAGACTCTCATGGACAGAGGAGTCTGGTGGGCTACAGTCCATGGGGTCTCAAAGAGTTGGACAAAACTGAAGCAACTTAGCATGCATGTATATGTATAACTGATTCACTTTACTGTACACCTGAAATGAACACAATGTTGCAAATCAATGGGAAGATCCTCTGGAGGAGGAATGACAACCCATTCTGGTATTCTTGCCTGGAGACTCTCATGGACAGAGGAGTCTGGTGGGCTACAGTCCATGGGGTCTCAAAGAGTTGGACAAAACTGAAGCAACTTAGCATGCATGTATATGTATAACTGATTCACTTTACTGTACACCTGAAATGAACACAATGTTGCAAATCAACTATAATTTTTTAAATTTACATTTAATTAGAGGATAATTGTCTTACAATGTTCTGGTGATTTCTGCTGCACAGCAACATGAATCAGCTCTATGTATACATATATCCCCTCCTTCTTGAATAAATCCTACCCTTCTAGGTCATCACAGAGGACTGAACTGAGCTCGCTGTGCTATACAGCAGCTTCCCACTAGCTATCTATTTCACACATGATAGTGTATATATGTCAATGCTACTGCTTCAATTCACCCCACCCTTTCTTTCCCCCTGTGTTCACATGTCTGCATCTTTATTTCTGCCCTACAAATAGGTTCATCAGTACTATTTTTCTAGATTCCATAAATATGTGCATTAATATACTATATTTGTTTTTCTCTTTCTGACCTATTTCACTCTATATAACAGGTTTTAGTTTCACCTACCTCACTATCACTGACTCAAATTCATTCTTTTTTATGACTAATATTCCACTGTATATATGTACCACAACTTCTGTATTCATTCATCTTTTGATGGACATGGAACATCTAGGTTGCTTCTGTGCCCTAGCTATTGTAAATAGTACTGCAGTGAACATTGTTGTTTTTAGTTGATAAGTCATGTCTGACTCTTTCGCAGCCTCATGGACTGTAGCCCACCAGGCTCCTCAGCCCACGGAATTTCTTCAGGCAAGAATACTGGAGTGGGTTGCCTTATCCTTCTCCAAGGGATCTTCCCCACCCAGGGATGGAAACCCTTCAGTTCAGTTCAGTCTCTCAGTCGTGTACAACTCTTTGTGACCCCATGAATTGCAGCACGCCAGGCCTCCCTGTCCATCACCATCTCCCAGAGTTCACTCAGACTCATGTCCATCGAGTCTGTGATGCCATCCAGCCATCTCATCCTCGGTTGTCCCCTTTTCCTTCTGCCCCCAGTCCCTCCCAGCATCAGAGTCTTTTCCAATGAGTCAACTCTTCGCATGAGGTGGCCAAAGTACTGGAGCTTCAGCTTTAGCATCATTCCTTCCAAAGAACACCCAGGACTGATTTCCTTCAGAATGGACTGGTTGGATCTCCTTGCAGTCCAAGGGACTCTCAAGAGTCTTCTCCAACACCACAGTTCAAAAGCATCAATTCTTTGGTGCTCAGCCTTCTTCACAGTCCAACTCTCATATCCAAAGATGACCACAGGAAAAACCATAGCCTTGACTAGACGGACCTTAGTCGGCAAAGTAACGTCTCTGCTTTTGAATATCCTCTCCAGGTTGATCATAACTTTTCTTCCAAGGAGTAAGCATCTTTTAATTTCATGGCTGCAATCACCATCTGCAGTGATTTTGGAGCTCAAAAAAATAAAGTCTGACACTGTTTCTACTGTTTCCCCATCTATTTCCCATGAAGTGATGGGACTGGATGCCATGATCTTCATTTTCTGAATGTTGAGCTTTAAGCCAACTTTTTCACTCTCCTCTTTCACTTGCATCAAGAGGCTTTTTAGCTCCTCTTCACTTTCTGCCATAAGGGTGATGTTATCTGCATATCTGAGGTTATTGATATTTCTCCCAACAATCTTGATTCCAGCTTGTGTTTCTTCCAGTCCAGCGTTTCTCATGATGTCCTCTGCATAGAAGTTAAATCAGCAGGGTGACAATATACAGCCTTGACGTACTCCCTTCCCTATTTGGAACCAGTCTGTTTTTCCATGTCCAGTTCTAACTGTTGCTTCCTGACTTGCATACAGATTTCTCAAGAGGCAGGTCAGGTGGTCTGGTATTCTCATCTCTTTCAGAATTTTCCACAGTATCTCCTGCATTACAGGCAGATTCTTTACCACTGAGTCACCGCAACAAACATTGGGGTAAAACAAATTTTTTCATTTAAAAAAGTAAAAAACCAGTGGTTGTGAGCTGAGACTTCTGTTCTGACTAGAGGCCAGTTAGACCTCCAGCCTTGGAGGAACTGTGACCTTCCAGGGGCAGAGGAGGAATAATAGTTCCTGCGCCTGAGGGGCTATGTGTGTCCCACAAAGTGTCACGTGACCCCCTGTGTCACAGTCTCTCCATGTGCTTGAGTGTAGATTCCAACCCCCCAGAAAAACTAACCCAGAATTTGGGGCTTTCTACATTCGTAAATTCTTCTGCACGTTACATTACAAGAGCAAGTGCCCTAACTCTGGAACTGGTTAGTTCAGAGTCCCCTGCAGGGAGGTCTTAGTATTGCTCATGGAAAGTGGATGTGGCTCCCATTTCCAGGGTCACCAAGTCTCCCTGTTCCTCAGTGGCCCTCACCCTCCCCCAATTGTGTGCCGGTGAGTGTTCATCGTTGTCTAGTAAACCTGGGAGGTGCTGCACTCATCCGACCCACTTGGGGTTCCTGGCTCTGCCTCTGGTCCCCCACCTCCATTCCCAGGCAGGTCCCTTGACCAATAAGAATGAGGCTTGGAAATAAACCCGACCTCGCCTTTCCTCCTCCAGAAGCTTTCCTCAGGCTCCTAAGTCCTCATCAGGGAAAGTCACTCCTGCTCAGCCCCAGCTTGGAAATGGGGTGCTAGAGCTCCTTGCCAGGTCTGTGCAGTTCAACCCTGGATACAGAACTTCCTCCTCTCAAATGACTGCCTCGCCTGCAATTCTGTAGCTTCCAGAAATTATTTCCTTATTTTAGAAAGTGCTGCCTCAGAGAAATGATTTGACCACTGCAAGTATTTCGAGGTCACTTTCAGACCGCTGCTGTTCTTAAAGTGAAAGTGAAGTCACTCAGCCGTGTCCGACTCTTTGTGACCCCATGGACTGTAGCCAGCCAGGTTCCGCTGCCTGTGGGGATTCTCCAGGCAAGAATACTGGAGTGGTTTGCCATTTCCTTCTCCAGAAGTACCATTATTCTTAAAGGAGTGGGTAATCTTTTACTTGTCTGGGACTCTTCCTTGGGGTGTAATTTTGTTAAAGATGATACCTGTGGGTACTTTCCTGGTGGCACAGTGGATAAGAATCCGCCTGCCAATGCAGGGGATATGGGTTTGATCCCTGTCCAGGAAGATTCCACATGCCGTGGCGCAACCAAGCCCACGGAGTACAGCACGTAGAGCCTGTACTCCACAGCAAGAGAGGCCGCTGCAATGAGAAGCCCGAGCACCGCCAACAAGAGTAGCCCTGGCTCGACGCACATGCAGAAAGCCTGAGCAAAGCAATGAAGACCCAGTGCAACCAAATATAAATAAGTTAGATAAATGAGTGGCTTAAAAAAACATGATACCTGTAGTCAAAAGGGCCTTTTAGTAGGAGCTGTGAAAGGTTCCACCTTTTCTGCGATAACTGCTAGCAACTGGGGCTAGTAACATAGCTGGCACTTCTCCCCTTATCACCTGCTGAGAAGCACAATTCACTAGCATCTGCCACAGCAGGCTTCCTCCTGCAGAAGAGGGGGAAGAAGGGGAGGGAAGCACGACTCAAGGGAGACAGACAAAGAGAAAGACTTTACACCCAGAGCCCCCAAGGCGACTTTTCCATCCTTCCTGACCACAAAATGACCGGTCGTTTTCCTAACCGAGATCACAGGAATTCATGCGGTTTAAAGAAGAATTCCAAAATCTGCTATTCTATATTATGCAGCATTATAAATCAATAATGCTTCAGTAAAATTAATTAACTAATTTTTTTAAAAAACCTGCCATTCTCCCACAACATTGTTGTAATGCAACTTGCTTTCCTTGATATTATTTAGATCAGATTTATAGGAAGATTCAAAAGGCCAATAGTTAGCAGCTTTATGTGTGTGAGCTCTAAATATTAGCATCACAAATAACTTCCTGTTCTAGGCCTTTAGCCAGCAGTTGACTAGTTTACATCACTAGTAATCTGTGATAACAAATTATAGGGACAGTGGTCTAAGTACTCTGTGTGCACTGACTCACTTAAAACTCCTAGCAGCCCTATGAAGTAGATACTAACATTGCTGTTTTATAGATGATGTAAATGAGGCACAGAGAGATGAACACCTAGTCCAAGGTCACAACAGTGACTAGAGAGGCCAGAAGCATTCAGGTTCTCGTGCTCAAGGTGTGGTCCTTTGACCAGCAGCTTGGGCATCTCCTGAGAGCTTAGTAGAAATGCAGGCTCTCAAGCCCGGAATTGGAATCTGCATTTTAACAAGGCTTCCCAGGTGATTCACATGCACATTGAAGTTTAAAAACTATGGGCTTAGATAGTCAGCTTTTTTTCTCTGTGTGCTCATTAAAAATTCAATTATAGCTTAAGACTTTAGGAAATAATGTGTACTTGGCTGATTTAGTATTAAAAAATAGGATCGTAAGATGATTTTTGAGTCCTCTCCAAGATCTTCTGAAGAAGATAAATAGCATATATTATTTTTTAAGTCCAAAAAGTTATTGAATTCTTATTATATCAGGCATTCTCCTTTCATTAAGTCATCATAGAATATGTCATGAAATAGATACTGTGCTGTGTTTAGTTGCTCAGTCGTGTCAGACTCTGTGCGATCCCATGGACTGTAGCCCACCAGGCTCCTCTGTCCATAAGAATTCTCTAGGCAAGAATGGTGGAGTGGGTTGCCATGCCCTCCTCCAGGGGATCTTCCCAACTCAGGGATGGAACTCAGGTTTCCCGCATTGCAGGCAAATTCTTTACTGTCTGAGCCACCAGAAAAGCCCAAGAATACTGGAGTGGGTAGCGTATCCCTTCTCCAGGGGACGTCCTGATCTGAAATAGTTACTACTAGCCTCAAATTACAGATGAGAAGACTGTGGGCAGAAGAGTTAAGAAGAAAAGACAATGTAAGGACTGTGAGAGAGAATTTGCAAATGATGCAACCAACAGTATACAAACTGTTCACATAGCTCAATATCAAAAAATAAAATCAAGAACCCAATCAAAGAATGGACAGAAAACCTAAATAGACATTTCCCTAAAGAAGATACACAGATGGCAACAAGCATATGAATAGATGCTCAGCATCACTAATTATTCAGTTCAGTTCAGTTCAGTCGTGTCCGAATCTTTGCGACCCCATGAACTGCAGCACACCAGGCCTCCCTGTCCATCACCAACTCCCACAAGAAGAGTTAAGAAGAAAAGACAATGTAAGGACTGTGAGAGAGAATTTGCAAATGATGCAACCAACAGTTACAAACTGTTCACATAGCTCAATATCAAAAAATAAAATCAAGAACCCAATCAAAGAATGGACAGAAAACCTAAATAGACATTTCCCTAAAGAAGATACACAGATGGCAACAAGCATATGAATAGATGCTCAGCATCACTAATTATTCAGTTCAGTTCAGTTCAGTCGTGTCCGAATCTTTGCGACCCCATGAACTGCAGCACACCAGGCCTCCCTGTCCATCACCAACTCCCACAGTTCACTCAAACTCACGTCCATCAAGTCGGTGATGCCATCCAGCCATCTCATCCTTGGTCGTCCCCTTCTCCTCCTGCCCCCAATCCCTCCCAGCATCAGAGTCTTTTCCAGTGAGTCAGCTCTTCGCACGAGGTGGCCACAGTACTGGAGTTTCAGTTTTAGCATCATTCCTTCCAAAGAACACCCAGGACCGATCTCCTTTAGGATGGACTGGTTGGATCTCCTTGTAGTCCAAGGGACTCTCAAGAGTCTTTTCCAACACCACAGCTCAAAACCATCAATTTTGCAAATCAAATCTATGGCCATCAGCAAAATATCTACAAACAATAAAAGCTGACGAGGGTGTGGAGAGAAGGGCACCCTCCTATACTGTTGGAGGGAATGTAAATCAGTACAGCCACTATGGAGAACAGTATGGAGTTTCCTTAAAAAACTAAAAATAGAGCTACCATACGATCCAGCAATACCACTACTGGGAATATGTCTGGAAAAGATGGAACCTCTAATTCAAAAAGTACTTGCACCCCAATGCTCATTGCAGCACTATTGACAATAGCCAAGACATGGAAACATCCTAAATGTCCATCAGTAGAGGAATAGACAAAGAAGACGCGGGACATATTTACAATGAAATACTACTCTGCCAGAAGAAGAATGAAATAATGCCATTTGCAGCAGCATGGATGGATCTAGAGATTACTGTACTAAGTGAAGCAAGTCAAAGGCAAATTATATGATGTCACTTATATGTAAAATCTAACAATAATTATACAAATGACGTTATTACCAAACAAACTCATTGATGTAGAAAGCAAACATGGTTACCGAAGATGAGAGGAGTGGGGGAAGAGATAAATTAGGAGCTTAGGGTTAACATATATACATGCCTATATATAAAATAGGCTTCCCTGGTGGCTCAGTGGTAAAGAATCCACCTGCCAATGCAGCAGACGTGGGTTCGATCTCTGGGTTGAGAAGACACCGAGGAGAAGAAAATGGGAATCTATTCCAGTATTCTTTCCCAGGAAATCCATGGACAGAGGAGCCTGGCAGGCTACAGTCCATGGGGCTGTAAAAGAGTCAGACACAGCTTAGTGACTAAACAGCAACATATGTAAAATAATCAATAATGACCTACTATATGGCTCAGGGAGCTATACACAATATTCTGTAATAACCTATATGAGAAAAGAATCTGAAAACGAATGTATATGTAATGTGTAACTCAATCACTTTGCTGTACAACTGAAACTAACACACCATTGTAAATCAATTATACTCCAATAAAAAGACTGAAAGAACAAGGGTTAGGAGGAGCTAGGACATGGCAGCTCCATTGACAGCTCTGCTTCTTGAATCGAGCTCCTCACGTTGATGTCCTCGCAGGTGGCACAGTGAACCATCCGCTAACCTTTGACAAAATGGTTACTTTTTTCAAACCCTGTCTCCGAAACACAAAACATTTTTTACTTAATCCTGAGCACATTTCTCCATCATTTAAGGTAGTGATATTAATGTAACGTAACAGAGTATCAACCTTGGAAAATTAAGTCAAAGCTCAGAAAAGCAAATCAGCTCTTCTCCTTTAGTTGATACCATAAAGTTGTATATTGTCTAAAAAACAAAACAGAAAACTAGAGTATGAGACAAAGCTCATCCTTAGAAGCCTTCTTCTAAGGGCTTCGTTTAGATACTTCTCAGAGTGATGCCAGCAACTGATTTTTTTTTTTTTCCTGGAAGTCACATTGGTGATGATTCACCTGGACAGTTATTTAAGGTAGAATTTATTTGAAACTGCTGTCACTTGAGATAAATTTTGATTCAGGCAAATCACATGCTACAATTACAGAATAAAATGCAGATTAGCCAACAAAATGTGTCAGGCCCATTAAAATGTGTAAGCTTTATCATGAATTAGTTTTTCCCAAGGTGACATGTTTGCTTCCTGAATTACAATGATGAGACTTAAGCTGAATTTCCAGGAGGACTGTTTGGTTCTTTCTTCTAATAGGAAACCACTGGCAGTTTTGTATGAAGTCATTTTCTATTTTTAAAACAACTGCATTTGAGACATAACTATGAGTGTGACAGTTTCACAGGGCAAAAAGCGAGATGAATAAATGGGTCTGAAACCCAGGCTAATGGAGCAAGCTTTTCAAAATCACATACACATTTATGTACTTCTTTCACCACTTATAGCTTCATTCATCATAATGTTTTTTGGCCATTTCCTAGAGAGTATTTCCAATTTTAATATATTTCTAACAAAAGCCCCATTGTGGAATTCTGCAATATTCCTGGTTTACGTGTACAGATTTTCTAGTAGATCTCTGATGGCTGAATAAATACATTAATATATTTACTTATTAATCTGGATAACTTGGGCTTCCCAGGTGGCTCAGTGGTAAAGAATCCATCTGCCGATTCAGGAGATGCAAGAGACATGGGTTCAACCATTGGGTCAGGAAGATCCCTTTGAGAAGGGAATGGCAACCCAATCCAGTATTCTTTCCTGGGAAATTCCACAAATGGAGAAGCCTGGCGGGCTACAGTCCATGGGATAGCAAAGAATCAGACACAACTGAGCATGCACACACTCGCCTGGATATAACGTACATCATTCATCATACAAACAAGAAGCAGGCCTAGGCTGTAATCCTTCTGATCAAGACTACGTGACCTTGAGCAGGTCACTCAGTTCTCTGAACCTCAGTATTCTCATCTGAAAAACGATAGGTTAAATTAGATTATCTTTTATGGGGCCTTTTAAATTTAGTATTCCATAGGAATTATTCCATCAGTCTCTCAATTTGGACCAAGTAGAAATTTTTTTAAAAATCTTAATAAAAAATGTACCTTTTAAAATGTAATTTTATAACTTCAAAGCAGCATGGGACCTGGAATTGAGTAAACAAATAGTATCATTTGTTTGCAAACAGATGTAAAAATACATAACTATGCTCTAAGATACTTTAAAAATCACTTCAGAATTTTGTTTATGATATTAGTTTTCATAGTAAGGCCATTTAAATGCCAAAATAACACTATCTATAAAATCTCTTCACTGTGTAATAAAACTTAGCAAATTGATAATAAAACTTACATGAAAGAATAAGCCGGCAAATAAAATGTTTCAAATAATACAGACAAGAAAAGTACCCCCCATCAAATTAAACTCACATTTATCAAAAACATATGGATTCTAAACATTAAAACAATGTTTGACTTTGGGGGAATTGGTTGGAAACGATATAAAGGAACTAAATATTTTAGGATGACAAAAATATTCATGTTCTTAATCTAAAAAGTAAGCGCATTGGTGTGTTCAGTTTGTAAAATGTGATCTAGCTGGACACTAGGTGAATATATTTACTCAAGTATATGTTTCATATCAACTTTTTAAAAAAGTTTTAAAAGTTGGACCTACTGACACTTTTTTCCACAAGAATCTTTATCCCTTTATCAGTTGTAGAATAAATAAAATCTAAGATCCATCCATCATATAGGAGACAGTTTATTCTCTAATTATGCCAGTCAAAAGAAAGGAGTAGGAAACAAAACTTAAAAAAGCACAGGGAGTAGTTTGTGAAGCATCCCGTGAGGCAGTGGTCCTCCATCCCCACCTTGTCTACTTGATTCCTCGAGGCCTTTGGAGTTGGGTTTCTGTCTCCTTTTCATGTCACACTACATTCCCAGGACATCTGTGGTGAATATTTAAATAGGAAAATGGGACAACGTATGATGTTCTACTACACGATTGCACTCATCTCACACGCTAGTAAAGTAACGCTCAAAATTCTCCAAGCCAGGCTTCCACAATATGTGAACCGTGAACTTCCAGATGTTCAAGGTGGTTTTAGAAAAGGCAGAGGAACCAGAGATCAAATTGCCAACACCCGCTGGATCATCAAAAAAGCAAGAGAGTTCCAGAAAAACATCTATTTCTGCTTTATGGACTATGCCAAAGCCTTTGACTATGTGGATCACAATAAACTGTGGAAAATTCTGAAAGAGATGGGAATACCAGACCACCTAACCTGCCTCTTGAGAAACCTATATGTAGGTCAGGAAGCAACAGTTAGAACTGGACATGGAACAACAGACTGGTTCCAAATAGGAAAAGGAGTACGTCAAGGCTGTATATTGTCACCCTGCCTATTTAACTTCTATGCAGAGTACATCATGAGAAACGCTGGACTGGAAGAAACACAAGCTGGAATCAAGATTGCCAGGAAAAATATCAATAATCTCAGATATGCAGATGACAGCATCCTTATGGCAGAAAGTGAAGAGGAGCTAAAGAGCCTCTTGATGAAAGTGAAAGAGAGGAGTGAAAAGGTTGACTTAAAGCTCAACATTCAGAAAACGAAGATCATGGCATCTGGTCCCATCACTTCATGGGAAATAGATGGGGAAACAGTGGAAACAGTGTCAGACTTCATTTTGGGGGGCTCCAAAATCACTGCAGATGGTGATGGCAGCCATGAAATTAAAAGACGCTTACTCCTTGGAAGGAAAGTTATGACCAACCTAGATAGCATATTGAAAAGCAGAGACGTTACTTTGCCAATAAAGATCCGTCTAGTCAAGGCTATGGTTTTTCCTGTGGTCATGTATGGATGTGAGAGTTGGACTGTGAAGAAAGCTGAGGGCCGAAGAATTGATGCTTTTGAAATGTGGTGTTGGAGAAGACTCTTGAGAGTCCCTTGGACTGCAAGGAGATCCAACCAGTCCATTCTAAAGGAGATTGGTCCTAGGTGTTCTTTGGAAGGAATGATGCTAAAGCTGAAACTCCAGTACTTTGGCCACTTTATGTGAGGAGTTGACTCATTGGAAAAGACTCTGATGCTGGAAGGGATTGGGGGTGGGAGGAAAAGGGGACAACAGAGGATGAGATGGCTGGATGGCATCACTCAATGAACATGAGTTTGAGTGAACTCCAGGAGTTGGTGATGGACAGGGAGGCCTGGAGTGCTGCAATTCATGGGATTGCAAAGAGTCAGACATGACTGAGCGACTGAACTGAACTGATGATGTTCTAACAAGAACAACAGATTATACTTATCTAGAAGACAAAAAAAATCTTATTTATGTTCATTTTTGTATCCTTTGAAGCTCATGGCCAACTTTTCAGTATTCAATAAGGATTCAATTTCTATTTGTTACATTCAATTTCAAACATATATGATAAAAATTTAGATAAAAAATATTTTTTAAAGGGAAAATATTAAAATTGGGCAGAAAAATAAAATGTAATGAATCAGCAAATCAGTTCATTAGTGGCAGTACACTAAGTAAATATACATGAATCATCTCGCAGAATAATGGAGTCTTACTAGAGAAGAAAGAGATTGAAATTTAAACAAGTATAGCTATTAATAAGTATGAAGAGTGTTACACTTACAGCAAAAAGGGAAAAATTGATTTTAAAATTAAATTGAAAGTGAAAGTGTTAGTCGCGTAGTCATCTCTGCCCCTTTGCCACCTCATGGACTGTAACCCGCAGGGCTCCTCTGTTCAAGGAATTCACTCCCTTCTTCACGTGATCTTCATGACCCAGGGGTCAAACCTGGGTCACCTGCATTGCAGACAGATTCTTTACCACCTGAGCCACTAGGGAAGCCCCCAAATTAAATTAGGCTTTAGTAAAAACTCCATAAAACTCTTAAAAGTGCTCTGAAATCATCCTCAAAATTTCTGCAAAACTTCTCAGCTATTTTCTCATCCTCTGATAATCCACTTAGTTTTTCCTCACATATCAGCATTCAGCATAAATTTTAAAATGATTTCTCATGCTATTTGATTGCTTTTTCATTAATTATTAATAGTGACAAAAATATTTTCCATGTTTTTATTGCAATTATACAATATTTGATGTAAAGTATGCAGCACATCAACTTTTTATTTGCCTAACCAGAGTTCATACCCCCTTACACCAATATCTTTACAAGAACATGAGCTTCTCATTGAGATCAGTTCCAAATTCAGAAAGAAGAGAACTAAATCCCAACAACTTAGAAAGGTCCTAAGTGATGGGTCTAGGAGAAATTGAAATTGTAACATCTGATCTGCATATGATATGTTGACCACAGCAGCATTTGAGCAACAAGCTTGCCCAAAGAGTTGGACCTCAAGAGCCAGATTCCAATTTTGGAAAACACAGAGGAGAGAGGAACACATTAAATGACATGACACCAGGCAAATTCAGAATGTTGGGTATTCTGCTGGATGACCGACCCAGCCTCTGCAACAAGAAAAGAAAAAAGACTACCAGCTTATTGTTGCTGTTGTTCAGTTGCCAACTCATGTCTGACTGCGACCCCATGAATTGCAGCACACCCAGGCCTCTCTGTCCTTCACCCTCTCCCAGAGTTCACCCAAGTTCATGTCCATTGAATTGGTGATACCATCAAACCATCTCATCCTTGGCTGCCTTCTCCTTTCGCCTTTAATCTTTCCTAGCATCAGGGTATTTTTCAATGAATCGGCTCTTCAAATTAGGTGGCCAAAGTACTGGAGCTTCAGTTTCAGCATTAGTCCTTCCAATGAGTGAGTATTCAGGGTTGATTTCCCTTAGGATTGACTGGTTTGATTTGCTTGCTATCCAAGGAACTCAAGACTCTTATCCAGCATCACAGTTTGAAAACATCAATTCTTCAGCATTCAGCCTTCTTTATGGTCCAACTCTCACATCCATACAAGACTACTGGAAAGACCATAGCTTTGACTATATGGACCTGTCTTTGTTTTTCAACATGCTATCTAGGTTTGTCATAGCCTTTCTTCCAAAAAGCAACCATCTTCTAATTTCATGGCTGCAGTCATCATCCACAGTGATTTTGGAGCCCAAGAAGAGAAAGTCTGTTACTGCTTCCACCTGTACCAGCTTAAAGGAGAGAACACAACCAAATGCAATGTGTGGACCTAATTCGGATCCATATTTTTGCAATCAACTGTAAAAATGCATTTTAGAGGCAATGAGGGAAATATTACCATGGACTAGTTATTACATGTTGTCAGAGGATAGTTTTATATTTTGCTAGATGTGATAATGACAATGTGGCTGTGTAAGAATATGTTCATTTGGTGGGGGGGGGGGCGGCGATGCACAGTGAAATATGTGGGGCTTCCCATGCGGCTTAGTGGTAAAGAATCCCCCTGCCAATGCAGGAGAGATAGGAGACTCAGGTTCTATCCCTGGGTCGGGATAATCCCCTGGAGAAGGAAATGGCCACTCACTCCAGTATTCTTGCCTGGAAAATCCCATAGACAGAGAAGCCTGTCCATGGGGTCTCAAAGAGTCAGACACGACTGAGCAACTTAGTATGCATGCTTGTGAAATATGTAGGATATAACAGAATATCTGAATATCTGAAATTCACTTTAAAATATTTTAGCAAATGAAAAAGAAAAAAAACTATGTGATCAAATGTGGGAAGTTTTTGATAAATTGTTGAATATGAGTGACATGTAAGTGGGATACATTTTAAAATATTGATAACAAAATGTATAATCCCCTGGAGAAGGAAATGGCCACTCACTCCAGTATTCTTGCCTGGAAAATCCCATAGACAGAGAAGCCTGTCCATGGGGTCTCAAAGAGTCAGACACGACTGAGCAACTTAGTATGCATGCTTGTGAAATATGTAGGATATAACAGAATATCTGAATATCTGAAATTCACTTTAAAATATTTTAGCAAATGAAAAAGAAAAAAAACTATGTGATCAAATGTGGGAAGTTTTTGATAAATTGTTGAATATGAGTGACATGTAAGTGGGATACATTTTAAAATATTGATAACAAAATGTTATAGTAAAAAGATTGATATATAACTCCCCATTATCAAAAATAAATAACAGTGATTTTTAAAACTATTTGCAGACTTTAAATACAAATATATTGTTCATAGTCTTTTAGACACTCCTCTGAAGTCTCTGGCCTCAATAAGTTTGTATCTTTCACCACCTAATTCCACTCATTATAAATATTTCATGAGAAAATAACCAAGAAGGAAAAATACCCAAAAGTATTCATACAGCTTTAACTGTAACAGAAGAAATTTGGAATTTAAATATAAAATATAGGAGAACATGAAGTGAATTATTATGCATCAACATAATGTAAAACCTGAAGCCTATCAAAAGTGATAAGAATTTGAGCTATGTAAACCCACGAAACCAAGTACACACTGACACAGATTATAAGAAATTTTAAGGATCATTAAAACTCTTTGATGGTTGCAAGTGACAGAAAAGCCAACCCAGGCTGGCTTAAGGAGAAAAGGAAATCAATTGGCTGATGGAAATGAAAAGTTTAAAAGACGAGAAAATCACTGTGAAATGAATGATAGACAAATGAAAACACAAAATAGGAAAAATTTTAGAAGAAAACTAGGGCAAAAATCTAGGAGACTCTGGATTTGGTGATGGATTTTTAGATACAATATCAAAAGCATAATGAAGGAAAAATCAATTATTAAAACTAAATTCATAAATGTTAAATATTAAAGTGGTTTATTAAACTAAATATTAAAGTTGTTTATTAAAACTAAAACTTGTGCTCTGCTCTATCAAAGACTATAAGAAAATTAAAAGACAAGCCACAAACCAGGAGAAAATATTTGCAGAACATTTATCTGATAAAAGACTTGTCTCTAAAATACATGCAGAACTGTTAAAACTCAACAATAAGAAAATAAACAATTATTTTTTATAATAGGCAAACATTAGGAACAGATATCACATCAAAGAAAATGTTCAGATGGCAAATAAGTATATGATCATTGGCCATTATGGAATTATGAATTAAAACAGCAATGAGACATAACTATATCTGGTAAGAACGGCTAAAGGTGAGAACAGAAAGACCACCAAATGCTGACATGGGTGCAAAGTAACAGGGACTCTCACTGAACTGCAAGAGAGACCGCAAAACGGTACAGCTGCTATGCGACAATTTGGCAGTTTCTTTTCTGATCTTTTGTTGTTGTTGGAGTACAGTTACTTTGCTTTACAATGTTGGGCTTCCCTGGTGGCTCAGAGGGTAAAGCATCTGTCTACAATGCGGGAGATCTGGGTTCGATCCCTGGGTCAGGAAGATCCCCTGGAGAAGGAAATGGCAACCCACTCCAGTACATTTGCCTGGAAAATCCCATGGACAGAGAAGCCTGGTAGACTACAGTTCATGGGATCTCAAAGAGTCCGACATGACTCAGCGATTTCACTTCACAATGTTGTGTTGGTTTCTGCTGTACCACAAAGTGACTCAGCTATATATATACATATATCCCTTCCCTCTTAACCCTCCCTCCCACTCACACCCACCTCACCCATCTAGGTCACCAGAGCACAGAGCTGAGCTCCCTGTGCTATACGGCAGCTTCCCACTAGTTAGTATTTTCTTTACACATGGCAGTGTATATATGTCAACCCTTCTTTCCCAGTTCGTCTCACTCGCCCCTTCCTGCCCTGTGTCTACACATCTGTCCTCTATGCATGCATCTCCATTCCTTCCCTGCAAACAGCTCATCTGTACCATCTTTCTAGATTCCACTCACATGCATTCAGATACGATATTTATTTTTCTCTTTCTGACTTATTTCAACTTGGCAGTTTCTTACAAAGCTAAACAGAGACTTACCATATGATTCAGCAATCAGATTGCTGCGTATGTACCAAATAGATTTGAAAACATATCCATGCAGAAGTCTCATGGAAGTTTTTTTTTTTTTCCTCAGAATTGCCAAGATGATTAGGTAAACAAATTGTAATACAACTCTACAATGGAAGGCTATTCAGCGATAAAAATAAGTGAACACTCCAGCCGTGAAAAGACATGGAGGAAATTTCAATGCACATTGACAAGTGAATGAAGCCGATCTGAAAAGGCTACCCACTGTATGATTCCAGCTCTATGATATCCAGGAAAAGGCAAAACTTTAGAGAGAGAAAAAGGATCAGTGGTTGCCAGGAACTCAGTGAGGGAAGAGGGGGGACATTTAAAGGGTTAAAAAGTACTGTCATGGTGGGCAGTGACCTTACAAATTTGTCAAAACCTGAAGACTTACAGCACAGAGAGCAACCTTGGTGTACACAAATTTTAAAAATCATTTAGGAGTCTGGGGGATTTTAGAATAGAATTCAGACAGTGACAGAAGAATAACTATGTTACAAATATATAAACTAGTCTCACTGGAGGGAGTGGGTGAAAGGAGCTGACCTTTGGTAACTTTGACCTTAAGCAACTTTGGAAATAAGCAGAGCCCTAAGCCCAAAGGCAAAAGGAAGGTAAGGAAGCATTGTGCTCTAGCTGACAAAGTTTCTTCTCCTGAAGTACTGGTTAGCACTTCTGATACTTGTATACACATAAATAGGGCTTCTCTAGTGGTTTAGATGGTAAAGAATCTGCCTGCAATGAAGAGACCTGGTGGGAATTAAACAGTTAAATAAATGGGTGGCAAAGAGTGGGAGCCAAGCTTCTCATGATTGCAGTGAGAATCTACAGATAAGCAAGGGATACACTTAAAAATAGGCTTGTGATTTTAAAACATACAGGAAATAAGATAAAATGTGACATTTCTTGCAGAAATCACAATTAGTCATATTCTATTTAACTACCTTTAAAAAACTGAAAGTGAAAGAAAGTGAAAGTGAAGTCGCTCAGTCGTGTCCAACTCTTTGCGACCCTGTGGACTGTAGCCCACCAGGCTCCTCCGTCCATGGGATTCTCCAGACAAGAATACTGGAGTTGGTAGCCATTCCCTTCTCCAAGAGGATCTTCCTGACCCAGGGATCGAACCCAGGTCTCCCGCATTGCAGGCAGACGCTTTAACCTCTGAGCCACCAGGGAAGCCAAGTACAGTTTATTTATAATGTTTCATGAGTTTGAGGTAGACAGCAAAGTGATTTCATTATGCATATACATAATTCCACACAGACATACTATCCAAATCATTTAAAGCAAGTTGAAGGAACAAAACCCCAGCCAACATTTTACTAGGCTTACATCTTGCTCAAATTTTTATCAATCAAATATGCTGTTTCTAAAAATACAAGAAACTTAAATCAGTAATAATGAAAATATGATCACTACTATAATTTGTATTAACATCAAAGCAGCCCCAGTTACATAAAACATAAACTGTATGATATGAAAAAATTCCTAAATTAGTGAGAACAGGACATCACAAATCTTCTCAAGGCAAGTCAGCCGAGGCTGAGGGCATAATAAGAGCAGTAGAATCATGTAGAATAAGTGTGTGTGGTTCTTTCATTCTCAAGTCCATTGACATTTGAGTATCATATAGGTGAGTGATCAAGGAAGCTTCAATCTCCCTGTGAAAGGTACAGAAAAGCCCTTTACCTGTGAACACCATCCGCTTTCCCACTGTGGCTGATACTGGTTCTCGAAATGTTACACACGCCATGGCCAAGGTTGTACTGTGCTACTGGATTTTCTTTCCCAACTTCCTCAGACCAATTTATCTGTACCAGCAAGAGCCAAAGACTCTGCTGTCTCTCCTTTCCCTGTCTGTGACCTGAACTAGGTGGTTGCTAAGGACTCATTATGACAGGAAGGCAGAGTGTTCCTTCTAACACTGTTCAGTATTCCAGCCTCCAGGAACAAACAGACACAGCCGCAGCATCCCCAGGAATGGTGCCCAGTCATCTCTTTCCCTTATCTGTCAACATCAAGTCAAGAACAGACCTGTTTGGATACTAGAAATAGAGCAGCCTTACGGCACCCAAGACCTGGCAGACTCAATCAACACCATCTTTCAACATAGCCCCAAAAAATGTTGTGCAGAAGGGTGTTATCACAAAACCAAACAAAAAAATCACAAACTTGTGGTTAAAAGCTTTTGAGGAAACCTGGCTAGATAAAATACAAATAAAAATTGTATTAATAAATGAATAAGGTAATTGCTTATGTATTTCCCCCACATTTCAGTACTTCTTAAAACATAATCTGTGCCTCAGTCATATAGTCTATTTTTGGTTTCCATCATGTGAGATGTTCTTTCATTCCTCTGAGCCTTTACCCATTCATTTGTTCTTCCTGTAACATTCCTTTGGGAATATTTTTTGTCCTCTGAGAGGTGGAGCCCACGTCTCCTCTCCTAGGAGGAGGTCTGCAGACACAGCTGATCACTGGCTCTTTCATGCCCCTTTAACTTCTATGGCAACTTTTTTATACCTACCTGTTAAATTCCTTCCACTTTGTTTCATTTGTCTACTTTCTCTGCTTCCTACTAGAATCCAACTCCCAGTTCAGGGGAAAAGCATCTTTATTCACATTTCAATTGCCAGAGACTACTATACAATAGATACTTAAGAAATGTTTGTGAGATGAATAAATCAACAGCTAATTCCAGCCTTCCTGGAAACATAAGATTGACCATTTGATAATCCATGGAATATAAACTCTAATGGCAATTTTGAATTCAATCTTAAATATACAGAGTCTCCTCTCCTAGGAGGAGGTCTGCAGACACAGCTGACCGCTGGCTCTTTCATGCCCCTTTAACTTCTGCGGCAACTTTCTTATACCTACCTGTTAAATTCCTTCCACTTTGTTTCATTTGTCTACTTTCTCTGCTTCCTACTAGAATCCAACTCCCAGTTCAGGGGAAAAGCATTTTTATTCACATTTCAATTGCCAGAGACTACTATACAATAGATACTTAAGAAATGTTTGTGAGATGAATAAATCAACAGCTAATTCCAGCCTTCCTGGAAACATAAGATTGACCATTTGATAATCCATGGAATATAAACTCTAATGGCAATTTTGAATTCAATCTTAAATATACAGCATGTATTCTTTATTGAAAATGTAATGCCTTTTGTTTGTTGAGAGGAATTACACTAAGAACACTCTATGGTAACTATAGAGAGGGTTGCTAGCCAGCTAGCAAAGGGATGTGCCCCCAGGTCTCCCTTCAAATGCTTCAGGGCTTCCCTGGTGGCTCAGTGGTAAAGAATCTGCCTGCCAATGTAGGAGACACGGGTTCGATCCCTAATCTAGGAAGATCCCACATGCTGCACGGCAGTGAAGGTCATGCGCCACAACTGTTGAGCCAGCGCTCTATAGCCCAGGAGCTGCTGCAACTATTGAAGTCAGTGTAATGAGAAGCCCACACACCACGACTAGAGAAAAGCCTGCATAGCAGTGAAGACCCAGCACAGCCGAAAGCAAAAAAAAAATAAAATCTTTAAAAGGGCTGCTCTAGTTGCAGGGAGCTGGTCTCTGTCAGAGGTCAAGCCCTCCCTGGGCAGCATGGTCAGAAGACTCAGTGAGGTGAGGGGATAAAGTCATATGTTTCCACCTGTCATGGGACCATTTTTTACCTGGTGAGCCAAGGCTTTGTGGAGCCCTTACCACAGTTCAGCTTCTTCCTCTGCACTATCCTGCTTCAGCTTCTTTCTGTCCACAGGTATAGATCTCAAATAACCATCTTGCTTACCACCAGCTTCCAAAGAGCATGACCACACCACACAGATGTGTAACAGGAAAGAACAGACTGACTCCATATTGGATCTGTTCCTTTAGCTCTAACCCTTGTGCTCTGTTGCCTGTACTGTCTTGCTGGCTCTGACCTTTGTGAAAGAATGTTGCCTCTTGCCTAAAATATAGCCCATTCCCAAAGTTCTGATCTTTAAAGGTATAACATTCTTCCATTCATATGGATTAAAAGTTGCAGAACAGAGGATAACATTTGTCTTGTTGGAGGTTTATAGGAACACTGTGACCTGACCTACCTGGACAATTGCAAGAACAAAGGATTCTAGCACCAACAAGTTTGCAACAACCAGTCACAACCTCTCTCCTTTAATATAAAAGTAGCTGAATTCTATCTCAGCTACGATGGTTCTTTGGGACATGAGTCCACCATCTTCTCCATCTGCTGGCTTCCTGAATAAAATCACTATTCCCTGCTCCAGCACCTTGACTCTAGATTCACTGGCCTGTTGTGCAGTGAGCAGGAACATCTTGGTCTCAGCAGCAGCTATACATGCACAAGTGTGTTATACAGAGGGCTTTTCATTTTAACCACTCAACCCTTTAACCAGAAGTTATTCTTTTTCTCCAGCACAGGCAAGTCACGTCAGTCTTTTTTTGCTACTAGTCTTTAATCTGTTCAGCATGGCACTCTTAATCTCTGCAGTCTCAGAGGCTTTTCGATTCTTCCTGAGGTTAGCCAGTTCTTGTTACTATAATTGAGGGCTCCCTAACACCAGTTGAAAGCTTTTCTCTGAAAATTCCCTATTTGTATCCTTGGAACTACCATTTTCCAAGAAAGTCAAGTTTGAAACCTCCTAGAAGAAGGCGACGGAGAAGGCAATGGCACCCCACTCCAGTACTCTTGCCTAGCAAATCCCATGGATGTAGGAGCCTGGTAGGCTGCAGTCCATGGGGTCGCTAGCAGTCAGACATGACTGAGTGACTTCACTTTCAATTTTCACTTTCATGCACTGGAGAAGGAAATGGTAACCCACTCCAGTGTTCTTGCCTAGAGAATCCCAGGGACGGGGGAGCCTGGTGGGCTGCCGTCTCTGGGGTCGCACAGAGTCGGACATGACTGAAGCGACTTAGCAGCAGCAGCAGCAGGATAAGGTGATGGCACCCAATTCCAGTACTCTTGCCTGGAAAATCCCATGGACAGAGAAGCCTGGTAGGCTGCAGTCCATGGGGTTGTGAAGAGTCGGACACGACTAAACCACTTTACTTTCAGTTTTCACTTTCATGCATTGAAGAAGGAAATGGCAACCCACTCCAGTGTTCTTGCCTGGAGAATCCCAGGGACGGGGGAGCCTGGTGGGCTGCCGTCTATGGGGTCACACAGAGTTGGACATGACTAAGTGACTTAGAAGCAACAGCAGCAGCAGCAGCAGGAGAAGACAGGAGCCCACCCATTCAGGTTCCTCACCATGGTTTTGAGTTTTTGTGATGGTGAGAGAGAAGGGAAGGAGGAACCTGAATGAGGAAAAGTAATTCTTTAGTAAAATACACTTTTGTCCAATGACCTCCGGTTAACCTACCCTGGAAATTCAGGCTTCCACTTTGCCTTAGAGACTGTTACAAACTTTACAGTCTGTTGTGGGCTTAAGGTCAGCAATTTTGATGGCAGAATTTTCTTTCCCTCAGCTTTTTGAGGGAAAGAAAAATAGAGGAGAGAATTCGCTTTTCTCTGGGAGACTATTTCACCAACTCAGTACTTATTTTGGTTCATTTGTTGTATTTCGTTAGTGATTGAGTCACTTTGCTATAATCAGAAACTAACACAATATTGTAAATCTGCTTTACTTCAGTTTAAAAACAAAGAAAAAAATTAGTAAAAAATTTAATAATTAAATGAAATATTTACATGGTTCCAAGACAAAATCCCTAAAATAAAGGATATTTAGAGAACTCAAGCTAGAGAAGTCTAGCTTGCCATCTACATCTTGTTACCTCTTTTTCCTTAAAGGAAAACTTATAAAATCTAAAAGAAAAAACAGATTTATAATCATATCCTCCCTTTTCTTAGAAAAAGAGTAGCAAACCAAGCACATGTTTTTCCACCTTCCCTTTATTCAACTAGACCTCTGTTAACGGTTATCTGGGCTGTTTCCAATCTCTTGCTCTTATAAAACGTGTTATAAAGTATGTGCTCCATTGCTCAGTTGTGTCCGATTCTTTGCGACAGCATTAACCGTAGCCCACAAGGCTCCTCTGTCCATGGGATTTTCCAGACAAGAATACTAGAGTGGGTTGCCATTTCCTTCTCCATTATAAAGTATGAGTTTGTGCAAACATTTTGTTACATATTTAGCAGTACATCTTTGGGGTAGATTCCTGGAAGTGTGATTCCCAGACCAGAGGGTAAAAGCATATATAAGTTAGCTCAGCATTGCCAAATTTCTCCCCTCATAAGGGCTGAAACATTTTGTTTCCAACCAGCAATGTTTGAGAATTCCTATTTCCACACACTACCCACAGGGTGTTTTATCAAACTTCTGGATTTATGACAGATAAAAAATGGTCACATTTATGCATTGGAGAGGGAAATGGCAACGCACTCCAGTGTTCTTGTCTGGAGAATCCCAGGGCTGCTGTCTATGGGGTCGCACAGAGTCGGACACGACTGAAGCGACTTAGCAGCAGCAGCAGCAGTAATTGACATTCCTATTTTATTAGCAAGTCCAAACATCTTTTCTTATGTTTAGGAGCTATTTGCATGGTTTTCTAAAACCCTTCTGGTCATAGCTCTTGTGTAATTTTTACTATCAGGCATTGGGCTTTTTCTACTTTATAAGAGTGAGCTAACATTCCAAAGAAGGACAGTAGACACACCGACAGATACTCAGAATCACAGGGAAGAACACTGATGGTGACAGGAATACACTGAATCCCTAGTTTGTTCCCATAAACACAGGGATAAAGGAGAGCGTCACCTGCTGTTCCTGGTGCAGAGGGTGAGGCTCACATCTGAACTGCCTCAAACAAAGATGAGGATCCGGGCAAGGAAAGGAGGCTTGGGGATGGGGTGGGCGGAGAGGGAGTTCTGGACAAAAAGACAGTTTAAGCAAATGGCCCAGAGAGGAGACAGAGCCCACAGAACTGTGCAGGGCGCAGAGAGTAACAGGTAAGGAGGCCGCAGGGGCTCTGCCAGGCCCGCCCAGAGTGGAGACTCGACTCTGTACGCAGCGGGGCTCCCCGAAGGTTCAAAGGGACAGAGACTGCTCAGTCTTGGGTTTGAACAGAAGATGCTAGGCTGGGTGGAGACTGAGCTTTAGGGAGCAGGAGGCAGGGTTGGAAGTGGTCCAGGCAAGGGCAGGTGAGGCAAAGGCAGAAGTGACAGAGCAGGCAGAGAAGGGATGCATTCGGGAAATGTGCTGAGTCAAGGTTGTAAGGAGTCGGGAGGACCCGAGTTCTCCAGCCTCAGGGACGGTGAGTAGTAGGACCACAAAATAAAATAGAGAAAACAAGAGAAAGAGAGAAAACCAAGGCCAATAAGTAGAGTGATGGTGTTAACTCAGTGTGGACACAACAGGCTAACTGAGCAGCTTAAATGAAGCCCACATTGTCATCAAATGTTCTGACAGCCTCTAAACTCATTACAGGGGATTAAAGACGGTTTCCCACAGCTACCAGATGCACTTCTATTAGAGAAAATCCCTATTGTTTACTAATCAGCAGCAGCCTCCCCTGATGACGCTCAGGGTTTTCTGCTCTGCACAAATGAAATGTTGGCTATTGTCTTACTTTGCTAATGTAACAGCTACTTGAGAGTTGAAAACTGTTTCATGGCACAGCTGTGAACTCCAGTGCTAGCCCTGCAAAAACGCCTGGTCCAGCATTTGGCAAAGCATAAGGCTATACATTTAATGACAGAAAGTGGCACAAACTAGAAATTCCCATAATGCAGCAATGGAACTTCCCTCCAGGTGAATATAGGTCAGAACTTGGTAAAATTACATACTAATGTCGAAATATCCTATTACTAAGTACACTTTGCAAACTGGGGAGCTTTGCCACCCCTGTACCAGTGAGTCTTTCTTTATACCATTAAGTGCCAAATATTTTTAGGTCCTTTCCTTACATTCCCGTTTTTAGGCAACAATCTGGGAAACTCACACGAAGGAGTCACACACCTGGCCTCAAATGCCAGCAATCTTCCATGTGTCACTGGCAAGCTGATTTTCTATAAAATGAGAATAATTGTGCCTGCTATAGGGCAAAGGGCTTAATGTATATAAAATGTTTGTTCTGGTACCGAACGTCTAGTATATGTGCAGTAAATATTTGCTGCAATACTAGTCTCATCACCTCCCCCTTACATTGCCCTCTCCCCAGTCTTCCCTTAGAAATACACATGATGAATATACATTTAAAGTGTGACCATCATGGAGACTGAAGATTATCATATGATGTGAAATAAATCAGACAGAAAAAGACAAATATCATATGATATCACTTATATGTGGAATCTTAAAAAAATGATACAAATGAACTTATTTACAAAGCAGAAACAGACTTATAGACGAAGAAAACAAACCAAAGGGGATAGCAGGGGTGCTGCTGCTGCTGCTAAGTCGCGTCAGTCGTGTCCAACTCTGTGTGGCCCCATAGACGGCAGCCCACCAGGCTCCCCTGTCCCTGAGATTCTCCAGGCAAGAACGCTGGAGTGGGTTGCCATTTCCTTCTCCAATGCATGAAAGTGAAAAGTGAAAGTGAAGTCGCTCAGTCGTGTCCGACTCTTCACGACCCCATGGACTGCAGCCCACCAGGTTCCTCCGTCCATGGGATTTTCCAGGCAAGAGTACTGGAGAGGGGTGCCATTGCTGTTGGGGGGATAAATGAGGAGTTTTGTTGTTGTTGTTCAGCCACTATGTTCTATCTGACTCTTTTGTGACCCCATGGACTGTAGCTCATCAGGCTCCTCTGTCTATGGGATTTCCCAGGCAGGAAATACTGGAGTGGGTCTACAGCCATACCACCCTGAACACGCCCAGTCTCATTTGATCTTGAAAGCTAAGCAGGGTCGGGCTTGGTTAGTACTTAGATAGGAGAAATACTGGAGTGGGTTGCCATTTCCTTCTTCAGGGGATCTTCCCAGCCCAGGGATCCAACCTGTGTCTCCTGTATCGGCTGTCAGATTCTTTACCACTAAGACACCAGGGAAGCCCAAAATTCAGAGTTTAGGATTAACATATACACAGTATTATATATAAAATAGGTAAGCAGAAAGGACCTACTATATAGCACAGGGAACTCTACTTAGTATCATGTAATAACCTATAATGGAAGAGATTCTGAAAAATAATATATATATGTATATATACATAACTGAATCACTTTGCTGTTTACTTGAAACTAACAACATTGTAAATTAACTATACTTCAATAAAATAAGTAAATAGAACAATAAAGTATGACTATAACTATAACCTTTCTTTTTATATTTGGGTTTTCTAGGCCATTTCATGAAAGGGTTTGTATTCTTCCTCCTTTTCGTGCAGTTAGAATTTGGGTAAATTGGCACCAACAATTCTATTTCCTGCCCCTCCAATCAACCCAACTTCCCATGGTTGTGGTTAATACAATTAGAGATTATAGCACACATGTTTTTTCTATAAAAACATTGTTTAACAAAATTAAAACCACAAAACATTAGAATTGCTATCACCTAACTGTTATAGTCTACATTAAGAAACAATAAATAATTAAACCAGTGCTTTAGCAGCCATATGGTGATGTCTGACAAATGTGAGAATTGTTATTGTGAAACAGGGCCTTAGTTACTCCTGAGACAGAGCCCCTTGGCTTCCACTGGAGCAATCTGATCATGGGAGGGGTCAGCTGAGGCGCCAACCGAGGCGCAGGGGAGCTGGAAGCAGAACTGGGCAAGCTCACTCTCCTGGCCCCCAGTGCAGGATGCTCTTCTCCTTGCTCCGTCTTATACAAGAATCTACCATCTCATTTTCTCACGCACGGTGCAGTGGGTGTCAAAGGCCCTTGGAGTTCTGCTCTAATGTTCCTTCTGCCACTAGCTGAATTTTCTGGTGAAGGCTTTTTAGTGAGCAATGAACAAATATCACTAGACACTTCTAAATGTGCCAGATACTGTTGGCTGCACAACAGTTCTATGACACAAAATGTTTATCCCTGATTTATTAGTGAGGTTGGCGAATTCCAGAAAGTTTGCTATCAAAGTCTGGTCTCACTGTACCTAACAAAGAATGTGGAGTCCCAAATCTGGTTAATTATTTCTGAGTCAAATAAATGAAATCTAATTTTGATCTTCAATAAACATATTTGTCTCCTGTGATAAACCATACTGGAAAAGAATAAGAAAAAGAATGTATATATAGGTATCATGGAATCACTTTGCCGTACAGCAGAAATTAATACAGCATTGTAAATCAACTATACTTCAATAAAATAATTTTTAAAGAGCACAACATAAGAATTTCTAATAAAAATAAACAAACATTTCTCAAAACTATGAATATGGTTACTTTGAATACAAGTGAAAATTTCCCATAAGTAGACACTATTCTTTCTGTGTGTGATTGCAACTTCTCAACTGTGATAGTAACATTCCATCCTAAATGATCCTGGCTAATAATCTTCCAGGTTTGCCTTTAAAAAAAGATATATATATATATATATTTGGCTGCACTGGGTCTTAGTTGCAGCGCACAAATTCTTTTAGTTGCAGCGTGCGAATTCTTTTAGTTGCAGCATATGGGATCTAGTTCCCCCATCAGGGATCGAACCCAGGCCCCATGCAATGGGAGCCTGAAGTCTTAGCCACTGGACCACCTGGGAACTCCCCCCACCTTTGTCTTTGAGAAAAGCAATCCCCTTCCAAATATCTCCTCTTCCCCTTCCACAGCACAAATCTCCTGAGATCCTCAAATGCCCATACTTCCTCTTCTGTGTTCCTAGAGGCTTTAAGTTTTACTGTGGCTATTGCACAGACTCATCTTTGTGTAGCTAAGTATGCCTCTCCACAGTGCACCCCCCCAAAGTGAAGTTCTGCTCATCTCTGCTCCCCAGCAACCTTAGCCTCCTGAGGCACTCACTGTACCGCCATTCAGACGCAGGTTCTGACACAGCAGGAAGGAGAAAATTCCTTCCTCTACAAGATGCTCCCTTGGAAGGCCGCCAACAGACTTTCTTGGACCCCAAAGGGCAACACAATCTGGGATGAAAGCTCTTCTGATTTTTTTTGTGTGTGTCATGCTGGTGGAATCCTAATTCCCTGACCAGGGACTGAACCCAGGCCCTCAGCAGTGAAAGCGCTGAGTCCTAACCGCTGGACGGTCAGGGAATTTCTCTTCTGATTATTCAAGGAGCACACTACAGACTGGGTAGATCAGGGGAGGCACTGCTGATCTGGAAATACCCTGGGCTTTCACTGAATCCAGTGCATCACACCACGCTTCGTCTCTGGTCTTGATGAAGTCTTCCTCCCGCATGGATACATCTACCTGTGGGAAATTCTCCCATCAGCACTTCCCTCCACCCAGCTCATTTTTTCCTACCCTGCATCCAGTCAGTCAGACACACTTCAAGCTATTTTCCTGAGACTCTCCCAGCTTTCTTTGGAAACACTGAATAATGACAGGGGAATAGCAGAGAGTGAAGTTTTCCCCAGAGAACAGCCAGGAACCAACCCGTCTTACCTTTCTGAGCAAATGTATTTTCGCCATGGAATATAAATATTTATAGTTAAGGGGGAGAAAAGCAATTAAATGTCATTTAAAATGATATGTGTGCTTCCATGGGTTCTTCTTAAATTCCTCCTTAGTATAAATGTCTGAAGTGCAGGGTCTCATTTTCATCTAGTTTCCTGAGACGAAGCACGACAGCCCAGGATGGATTTTAGTGTTTGACCTTTGATACTGGAAGGAAGATGTAGCTCCTCAGCATTTGCCAATCATCTGGCAAATTATGACACAGAGCCTTCAAATATATGGATCCACAAAAAGGGTCTTATAATTAAAAAAAAATCTAAAAACAGCATATGACTCAGTCACTGAAAAGAATGAAATAATGCAGCAACATGGATCAACCTAGAGATTTTCACACTAAGTGAAGTAAGTCAGGGAAAGACAAATATCATATGATATTACCTATATGTGGAATCTAAAAAACTGATAAAAGGGAACTTATTTACACAGCAAAAATTGACCCACAGACGTAGAAACAAACTTATGTTTACCAAACGAGAAAGCAGTGAGGAGGGATACTTTAGGAATTTGGGGTTAACAAATACACATGACTATATATAAAACAGATAAACAAAAAGGACCTACTGTATAGCACAAAGATATTTAATATTCTGTAATAATCCATAATATAAAGGATATTTATTATATATTTATAACTGAATCGCTTTGCAGTATTAAACTTGAAACATTGTATAAATCAACTACAGTTCAACAAAAGGTTTTTTGAAATAAAATAAAATAGATATTATCTTTCTTTTGAAATAGGTTCAGTTCAGTTCAGTTCAGTCGCTCAGTCATGTCCAACTCTTTGCGACCCCATGAATCGCAGCACGCCAGGCCTCCCTGTCCATCACCAACTCCCAGAGTTCACCCAGACCCACGCCCATGGAGTCAGTGATGCCATCCAGCCATCTCATCCTCTGTCATCCCCTTCTCCTCCTGCCCCCAATCCCTCCCAGCATCAGAGTCTTTTCCAATGAGTCAATGCTTCGCATGAGGTGGCCAAAGTACTGGAGCTTCAGCTTCAGCTTCATTCCTTCCAAAGAAATCGCAGGGCCGATCTCCTTCAGAATGGAGTGGTTGGATCTCCTTGCAGTCCAAGGGACTCTCAAGAGTTCTCCAACACCACAGTTCAAAAGGATCAATTCTTCAGCACTTAGCCTTCTTTACAGTCCAACTCTCACATCCATACATGACTACTGGAAAAACCATAGCCTTGACTAGACAGATCTTAGTCGGCAAAGTAATGTCTCTGCTTTTGAATATAATGTCTAGGTTGGTCATAACTTTTCTTCCAAAGAGTAAGCGTCTTTCAATTTCATGGCTGCAGTCACCATCTGCAGTGATTTTGGAGCCCAGAAAAATAAAGTCTGACACTGTTTTCACTGTTTCCCCATCTATTTCCCATGAAGTGATGGGACTGGATGCCATGATCTTTGTTTTCTGAATGTTGAGCTTTAAGCCACTTTTTCACTCTTCTCTTTCACTTTCATCAAGAGACTCTTTAGTTTCTCTTCACTTTCTGCCATAAGGGTGTTGTCATCTGCAAATCTGAGGTTATTGATATTTCTCCCAGCAATCTTGATTCCAGCTTGTGCTGCTTCCAGTCCAGCAACAGATTTCTCAAGAGGCAGGTCAGGTGGTCTGGTATTCCCATCTCTTTCAGAATTTTCCACAGTTTACTGTGATCCACACAGTCAAAGGCTTTGGCATAGTCAATAAAGCAGAAATAGATGTTTTTCTGGAACTCTCTTGCTTTTTCCATGATCCAGCGGATGTTGGCAATTTGATCTCTGGTTCCTCTGCCTTTTCTAAAACCAGCTTGAACATCAGGGAGTTCACGGTTCACGTATTGCTGAAGTCTGGCTTGGAGAATTTTGAGCATTACTTTACTAGCATGTGAGATGAGTGCAATTGTGTGGTAGTTTGAGCATTCTTTGGCATTGCCTTTCTTTGGGATTGGAATGAAAACTGACCTTTTCCAGTCCTGTGGCCACTGCTGAGTTTTCCAAATTTGCTGGCACATTGAGTGCAGCACTTTCACAGCATCATCTTTCAGGATTTGGAATAGCTCAACTGGAATTCCATCACCTCCACTAGCTTTGTTCATAGTGATGCTTTCTAAGGCCCACTTGACTTCACATTCCAGAATGTCTGGCTCTAGATGAGTGATCACACCATCATGATTATCCGGGTCATGAAGATCTTTTTTGTATAGTTCTTCTGTGTATTCTTGCCACCTCTTCTTAATATCTTCTGCTTCTGTTAGAACCATACCATTTCTGTCCTTTATCGAGTCCATCTTTGCATGAAATATTCCCTTGGTATCTCTGATTTTCTTGAAGAGATCTCTAGTCTTTCCCATTCTGTTTTTTGCCTCTATTTCTTTGCATTGATCCCTGAAGAAGGCTTTCTTATCTCTTCTTGCTATTCTTTGGAACTCTGCATTCAGGTGCTTATATCTTTCCTTTTCTCCTTTGCTTTTATGGTTTATAGTAAAAATATTCTGTCTAGTCTTAAGAAAAAACTACACTGCTTTGAAAATTTTCATTTTTTTAGCAAACTCCATTTAGGTTCAAATGGGAAAATAACTTTTCTCGTTATATATTTTCTTAGAATCTTTCACTTAATCTTTTTATTAAACTGAAAGGAGTACACTGAGGCTGTATATTGTTACCCTGCTTATTTAACTTATATGCAGAGTACATTATGTGAAATGCAAGGCTGGATGAAGCACAAGCTGTAATCAAGATTGCCAGGAGAAATATCAATAACCTCAGATATTCAGATAACATGAGCCTAATTAGCAGAAAGCAAAGAGGAACTAAAGAGCCTCTTGATGAATATGAAAGAAGAGAACGAAAAACCTGGCTTAAAACTCAACATTCAAAAACAAAGGTTCCCTGGAGAAGGAAATGGCAAGCTACTCCAGTATTCTTGCCTGGAGAATCCCATGGACAGAGGAGCCTGGTAGGCTACAGTCCACAGGGTCGCAAAGCGTCGGACACGACTGAGTGACTTCACTTTCACTTTCACCACTACTACTACCAACATTATGACCGTTATCACTACTACCAAGACTGCAAAATTCTAACTTGTCTCCTTGCTTTGTGAGTCCCTATTCAGATACATCCTGCATTTAACCATCTGATTGATTTTTTGAAGATAATCACAAATATCTCCCTATTTCTTACTATAATTCCTACAACTAATATTTAAGACTTCTCATAATAAGATATCAATCTGCTTGCCTTACACACCTTCTTCCTGAGAAAATTCTTAATTTTTGCATGTATACCAAATATGCTATTTTTGTTACCATCTTTGTTAAAAAATTCTGTTTAGTTCATTTCTCTATGACTTCACTTTATCATGCATGTTTCCAAATTATGTTATTGCTCACCTCATTTGTGCTTACTATCTGAAGAAGATTTTATTTTCTTGGGCTCCAAAATTACTGTGGACAGTGACTGTAGTCATGAAATTAAAAGACACTTGCCCTTTGAAAGAAAAGCTATGACAAACAGCATATTAAAAACAGAGACAACACTTTGTTGACAAAAGTCTGTATAGTCAAAATTATGATTTTTCCAGTAGTCATGTACAGACATGAGAGGTGGACGATAAAGCTGAACTCCAAATTGATGCTTTTGAATTGTGGTGCTAGAGATGAATCTTGAAAGTCCCTTGGACAGCAAGGAGATCAAACTAGTCAGTCCTAAAGAAAATCGGCCCTGAATATTCATTGGAAGGATGATGCTGAAACTCCAATACTTTGGCCCACCTGAGGCCAAGAGTCAGCTCTTTGGAAAACACCCTGATGCTGGGAAAGATGGACGGCAGGAGAAGAAGTGGGCAACAGAGAATAAGATAGTTGAATGGCATCACTGACTTAAAGGACACACTCTGGTGTGTGAGATACTGAAGGACAGGGAAACCTGGCTTGCTGCAGGCCATGGGGCTGTGAAGAGTTGGACACAACTTAGCAGCAAAACAACAACAATCTGAAGAAGCTGACACTTTTTGCATACAACATTGCATTGTTAGTGTTTTCTATATTGTTAGTGTTTTCTATGAGTATGTTTTGAGTATCACGTTGGTTTTAAATTCCTTGAAGCAAATAAAAATTTTTTAATTATTAAAAAAAAAAAAAACAAAAACAAAGGTCATGGCATCCAGTCCCATTGCTTCATGGCAAATAGGTGGGGAAACAATGTAAACAGTAACAGACTTTATTTTCTTGGGCTCCAAAATCACTGAGGGTGGTGACTGCAACCATGAATTAAAAGATGCTTGCTCCTTGGAAGAAAAGCCATAACAAACCTAGACAGTGTATTAAAAAGCAGACATCACTTTGCCAACAAAAGTCCATATAGTCAAAGCTGTGGTTTTTCCATAGCATATGGAGCTTCCCAGATGGTGCCAGTGGTAAAGAACCTGCCTGCCAATGCAGAACTGAGAGTTGCCAGTTCAATCCCTGGGTTGGGAGGATCATCTGGAGGAGGAAAAAGGTAATTCACTCCAGTATGCTTGCCTGGTAAATCCCATGGACAGAGAAGCCTGGCGGACTACAGTCCCTGGGGTCACAAAGAGTTGGTCACAACTAAAGTGACAACATGCACATGGTTTTTCCAGCAGTCATGTACAGATGTGAGAGTTGGACTGTAAAGAAGGCTGAGAACTGAAGAACTGATGCTTTCGAACTGTGGTGTTGAAAAAGACTCTTGAGAGTCCCTTGGACTGCCAGGAGACCAAAGCAGTCAATCTAAATGGAAATTAGCCCTGAATATTTACTGGAAGGACTGATGCTGAAGCTGAAACTCCAATACTTTGGCTACCTGATACAAGAGCTGACTTGTTAGAAAAGATCCTGATGCTGGGAAAGACTGAGGGCAAGAGGAGAAGAGGGTGACTGAAGATGAGACGGTCGGATGTCATCACTGACTCAACAGGCAGGAGTTTGACTGGAAAAGGTCAATTTTCATTCCAATTCCAAAGAAAGGCAATGCCAAAGAATGCTCAAACTACCGCACAATTGCACTCATCTCACATGCTAGTAAAGTAATGCTCAAAATTCTCCAAGCCAGACTTTAGCAATACGTGAACCATGAACTCCCTGATGTTCAAGCTGGTTTTAGAAAAGGCAGAGGAGCCAGAGATTCAAATTGCCAACATCCGCTGGATCATGGAAAAAGCAAAAGAGTTCCAGAAAAACATCTATTTCTGCTTTATTGACTATACCAAAGACTTTGTGTGGATCACAATAAACCGTGGAAAATTCTGAAAGAGATGGGAATACCAGACCACCTAACCTGCCTCTTGAGAAATCTGTATGCAGGTCAGGAAGCAACAGTTAGAACTGGACATGGAACAACAGACTGGTTCCAAATCGGAAAAGGAGTCAAGGCTGTATATTGTCACCCTGCTTATTTAACTTCTATGCAGAGTACATCATGAGAAACGCTGGACTGGAAGAAACACAAGCTGGAATCAAGATTGCTGGGAGAAATATCAATCACCTCAGATATGCAGATGACACCACCCTTATGGCAGAAAGTGAAGAGGAACTAAAGAGCCTCTTGTTGAAAGTGAAAGAGGAGAGTGAAAAAGTTGGCTTAAAGCTCAACATTCAGAAAACGAAGATCATGGCATCTGGTCCCATCACTTCATGGGAAATAGATGGGGAAACAGTAGAAACAGTGTCAGACTTTATTTTTTTGGGCTCCAAAATCACTGCAGATGGTGACTGCAGCCATGAAATTAAAAGACGCTTACTCCTTGGAAGAAAAGTTATGACCAACCTAGATAGTATATTCAAAAGCAGAGACATTACTTTGCCGACTAAGGTCCGTCTAGTCAAGGCTATGGTTTTTCCTGTGGTCATGTATGGATGTGAGAGTTGGACTGTGAAGAAGGCTGAGCGCCGAAGAATTGATGCTTTTGAACTGTGGTGTTGGAGAAGACTCTTGAGAGTCCCTTGGACTGCAAGGAGATCCAACCAGTCCATTCTGAAGGAGATCAACCCTGGGATTTCTTTGGAAGGAATGATGCTGAAGCTGAAGCTCCAGTACTTTGGCCACCTCATGCGAAGAGTTGACTCATTGGAAAAGACTCTGATGCTGGGAGGGATTGGGGGCAGGAGGAGAAGGGGACGCCAGAGGATGAGATGGCTGGATGGCTTCATGGACTCAATGGATGTGAGTCTGAGTGAACTCCGGAAGTTGGTGATGGACAGGAGACCTGGTGTGCTGCGATTCATGGGGTCCAAAAGAGTCAGACATGACTGAGCGACTGAACGGAATGGAACGGAACTGAACGGAAGAGGTGAAGGACAAGGAAGCCTGCAGGCTATGGGGTGGCAAAGAGCCGGAGGTAGCAACTCAGCCACTGAACAACAACATTTTAAATCATTCTTTCAAACCTCTAGGGAAAATATGTCTAGGAATACTTTGGGGGGGGCGGGGCAGGATGATAAGATCTAGGAAAGGACACATGAATGGGTCCTCCTTAATGAAGAAGTTGAATCCACCCCTACACCCATTCCCACACCATCTGTTAATAGAAGTTAATGCAAACCCAAGGTAAAATGTTTTGTACTGAGGAAATTAAAGGTGTGGTGGGGAATGGATCTGGAGGCTCTTGGACTAAAATGAAGGGTTTGGTAGCCTGGCGATTGTTGGTTGAGGGCAGCAGGGTGCATGGAGGCTGGGCTTAGTTATCCAATAAAACAGCGAAGTCTAATTTCAGCAAATGACCCCTTTTACTTTTAAGTTGTTTGTTATCTCGGACTTTGCTGCATGTAATTCCATTTGGCAGCATGTATTGGTGGCCTTGTCGGGAAGTTGAAGAATGCAGGACAGGGCCCTTTGTAGAGCAAAACTCAGCAGGAAATGTACCTCAGCCTGCAGGGGCCTAAGGATGGGGGAGAGGTAATTCCAGAGAGAGGAGACACATGGGAAAAGGAACCTTCAGGGTATCCTCTGAAATCTCAGAATAGAGAAAGAGCAATGTTTACAACCTGCAGGAAAGGGGTTTTATTGGGGCATTTTATTTTATTTAAATAAATACATTTTATTTTATTTAAATTTTACTTATTTACTGTATTAATTTATAATTTATAATTTGTATTTTAATATAAATTCATATTTATAATAAATAAAATAATGTTAGTTTAATTTAGTTTATTTAAAGGCATATTTATTCACATTTTTATTTACTGTATTTATTTAATTTATAATTTTAATAAATTAATTGTAATTAATACAAATTTATTATTCATAATAAATAAAATAACTTATTTAGCTAAATAAAAGCATTTACTTTATTTACTTAAAGATATTTTATTGGGAGTTCTGAGGTAACTACTGAGCCCAAATTCTGACAACTTGAGGATTTTGGGTGCAGACACCCCAAAGTAATGGGTAGCAATAATCCAAATCAAACAGCAAGCCAAAAACAACTAAAATATTTGAGAGTAATTAGTTTTATTACTATAAACATTTTAAGTGATCAGGGAATTGATTATTTAATCATCAAGTATTTTATTCTCAACTTTATAAAATGTACCAAAGCAAGAGTATTTTTAAGTTAATGAATCATATACACATTATTCATTTCACATAATTCAGTTTCTTAATATAAGCTGAAATCAATTATACTTCAAAAAAATTAATTTAATTTAAAAATATATAAGCTGGGGACTTCCCTGGTGGTCCAGTGGTTAAGACTCTGAGCTTCCACTGAAGGGGACATGGGTTCGATCCCTCGTCAGGGAACTAAGATCTCAAATGCCATGTGCAGAGGTCAAAAAAATAAATTGAATAAAAATTCTAGAAGTAAAAAATACATAAGCTGAAAACTATGCTTACAGCAGCCTGTACTAGAGTTTCTTATACTTCATAACTTTGGGGTCATTTCAGGTGTGAAACGGGAAACTCTGTGGGTGACGCCTGAAGGGGCCTGTGAAGCAGAGATGGTTTAAAACTGTCCTGAAGAAAAGGTAAAGGAAGGAGGTGGGGATGGCCTTGAGAGGAACAGGGTAGAAGGTGGGGGAGTGGCCAGAAGGGGACACGCAGGCTATTAGCCCTGGTGCTGCATAGCAAATGACTCCAAAATGGAACAGCTTAAAACAACTACCATTTATTATGTCCATGTTTTTCTGGTTAGGAATCAGGGAGCTGCCTGGCTGGGTGCCTCAGGCTTAAAGTCTCCAGGGAGGTCACGGCCCAGCTGTTGCTGGGGCTGAGGTCTCAAGTGAAGATTCGATGTTAAGAGCATGTTCCAGGTAGAATTTGGCTCCTTGAGGGCTCCTGGGCTATGTTTCTGCCTCTCCATGCGGCAGTTAGAGCCAGACATCCTGGAGTGCGAAGTAAAATGGGCCATCACTACGAACAAAGCTAGAGGATGTGATGGAATTCCAGTTGAGCTATTTCAAATCCTAAAAGATGATGCTGTTAAAGTGCTGGACTCAATTTGCCAGCAAACTTGGAAAATTCAACAGTGTCCACAGAACTGGAAAAGGTCAGTTTTCATTCCAGTCCCAAAGAAGGGCAAGGCCAAAGAATGTTCAAACACAGGCACAATTACACTCATTTCACACAGCTAGTAAAGTATTGCTCAAAATTCTCCAAGCTAGGCTTCAACAGTACATAAACTGAGAACTTCCAGATGTTCAAGCTGGATTTAGAAAAGGCAGAGGAACCAAAGATCAAATTGCCAACATCTGTTGGATCATAGAAAAAAGCAAGAGAATTCCAGAAAAACATCTACTTCTGCTTCATTGAATACTCTAAAGCCTTTGACTTTCTGAGTGAAAGTTGCTCAGTCATGTTACATTTTTGCAATCCCATGGACGCATGATCCCCTGCCAGGCCCCTTTGTCCATGGAATTCTCTAGGCAAGAGTACTGAAGTGGGTTGCCATTTCACAACAAACTGTGGAAAATTCTTAAAGAGGTGGAAATACCAGACCACCATACCTGCCTCCTGAGAAATCTATATGCAGATCAGGAAGCAGCAGTTAGAACTGGACATGGAACAGCAGATTGGTTTAAAATTGGGAAAGGAGTACATCAAGGCTGTATATTGTCACCTTGCTTATTTAACTTATATACAGAGTACATCACGTGAAATGCCAGGCTGTATGAAGCACAAGCTAGAATCAAGATTGCCAGGAGAAATATCATTAATCTCAGATATGCAGATGACACCACCCTTATGGCAGAAAGCAAAGGGAACTAAAGAGCCTCTGGATGAAAGTGAAGGAAGAAAGTGAAAAAGCTGGCTTAAAATACAACATTCAAAAACTAAGATCATGGCATCTGGTCCCATCACTTCATGGCAAATAGATGGGAAACAATGGACAGTGACAGACTTTATTTTCTTGGTCTCCAAAATCACTGCAGATGGTGACTGCAGCCATGAAATTAAAAGATATTTGATCCTTGGAAGAAAGGCTGTGACCAACCTAGATAGCATATGAAAAAACAGAGACATTACTTGGCCAACAAAGGTCCATATAGGCAAAACAATGGTTTTCCCAGTAGTCATGTATGGATGTGAGAGTTGGAACATAAAGAAAGCTGAGCGCTGAAGGACTGATGTTTTTGAACAGTGGTGTTGGAGAAGACTCTTGAGAGTCCCTTAGACTGCAAGGAGATCCAATCAGTCAATCCTAGAGAAAATCAGTCCTGAATATTCATTGGAAGGACTGATACTGAAGCTAAAGTCCAATACTTTGGCCACCTGATACAAAGAACTGATTCCTTGGAAAAGACCCTGATGCTCGAAAAGATTGAAGGCAGGAGGAGAAGGGGACAACAGAGGATGAGATGGTTGGATGGCATCACTGACTCAATGGACATGAGTTTGAGCAATCTCCGGGAGCTGGTGATGGACTGGGAAGCCTGGCGTGCTGCAGTCCATGGGGTCGCAAAGAGTAGGACATGACTGAGTGACTGGACTGAACTGAACTGACCTGGCGGCTGGCTCTCTTCAGATGGAGCAAGAGACAGGGAGCCACAGCCATTGTGTGATCTCCTCTTAGAGGCGACATCCCATCCCCTCTGCCACGTTCTGTCTGCTAGACACAAGTCAGTAACTCAGCCATGCTGAAGGGTAGAGCATTCTACAGCAGCACAAATTCCAGGCAACAGGGCTCACTGGAGCCCCGAGAAGCTGTCTGTGAACCTGTAGCCAGTGAGCACACCACCGTGGTGGTGTGGCTTGGGGTATTTCAAGAGCAAGGGTGTTCACGACAAGCTTTCAGTTGCTTATAGAGCTGCTTCAGCCTCTTAAACATCAAAACCAACTCCTGCACCATCCATAAGGGCTGGGAGATCAACTCACCACTGAAGAGGTGGGGTCATCGGGTGGTGTGGGTGTGGAAGGAATGGCATCGGTAGCTAGAGAGCTGGAAGTTACCCAGACTTGGATTGCTTGTCTCACTCTTTCATTCTTGTGTTTTCTGAGGCCTTTTGGAGTATTCCACTTTCAGTGATCAGAATCTTACCAGCCGTGTTAGATCATTAGTATTCTGGAACCTACCACTGAGAAAGGTTAAAAACATTCTTCATGTTTTTCTAAAGCAAGCATCAATTCTTGTACATTTGAAAGTAATTTTAAGAGCTATAAAAAGCAGGCTGTTATTGTTGACTAAATAATCAACTCTTAAATAACTCTAAATGTACTCTAAAAGTTAATCCTAACAGGAAAGGAAAAAAACTCCCAAATACATAGATACATATGTACCTTTATTTATGTTGAAAACCATTTTTTCATCTATTTAAGCAGCACTTTTCTTCCTTAATTGTATATTTTAAAAATTCCTCCTGATTGTCTCTGATTTTGTTAAATACAAAATTTACACTAGACTTTAAAACTGAAAAACATTCTTCTCATTCCTGCCTTGTTCCGTGACTTGATTGATTGCATTTTTATCTGCCAATGCTTATCATCCATTCCTAGAAAACGGCAGCCTCCGTCAACATCTATCTCGGTCTCTTTATCTGTCATGTCACAGAGTCACATTACAACAGACTCTTGGTAATCTGAAAAATACCAAGATGCTCCTAGATAACTAGAAATCCCACTAGGTAAAAGTCCCTGCACCCACCCGACAAGCCCTGCAGGAAAAACCAGTCTGGAGCCCACGGGAACAAGAAGGATGTTTAAAGCATAGGATGCCCGCCCTGCTACGGGATGTTCGGTGATTCTTGTCCTTTTTCGCGGTTCTGTATGATGTGAAATAAGTTAAAACGTACAAGAAGAGAGAGTTTCACATATGAGAACCATGATAAGACAGCATGTCATAGAGAACCGGACAAAGAGGAAAAGTATTTAAAAGGGCCCAACTTCCAACACATGGGAAAGATGCCGCTTACCTGGTGGCACACTTACCTTCTCACAGAGATGCTGGCTCTTCTCAATGGGATGTTTGTGGTCCAGAGCGTAATCTCTTTGTCTTCGCTATAACCCCCTGAACTGGCTCAGGTAGCCCTCTGACATCCTCCTCCAACTTCCAGAGCTTGGTGCTGGAGGACAGACCCGGCCTCTGTCTCAAAAATGAGAGATGCCCATCTCAATTTAACTTCTAACTGGGAAGGGTCGGGAAGGAAGCTCCCCTTGAGCGTGGGGTAGCGGCTAGGGGCGGGGGGTGGGGGCGGCGCAAGCGCAGGGTCAGGTCTGTGCTTCGCCGCGGGGGGCCCCCCCTCCACCACCGGCGCCAGCTTCCCTAGCAGGGCATCCAAAACCCCAGGTTTCCTGGAGATAGTCCTAAAGGAGTTCCATCCACAATGGTGACCTTTTGTCTTTTCGTCTTTGACCAATCTCAGAACTAGTTTCCTTTCCGCTGGCGTTTCTAAACCACGGGTACTAGGGAGGGGATGCCTCCAGGCTCCCTGCACAGTCAACCTGTGGAAGGACCCTCCCTGAAAATGCCTACAGTTTACTTATGAGGATACCCTCAAAGAAGTTTGTTTATAATGATAACTAACAATTTTAAGAAGCAAGATAATTTACCAGATGATAAAGAGTTCAAACATCAGAATATAAAAGGTAAGCTTTTAGGTTGAAATAGGAGATTCGAATTACTTGAAATATGGATGTCAACTGTTCACCGAATATACTAGTTATAAAAAGTACCTATCACTAATATTCAAAGAAAGAAAATATGAGTTCTCTATTGTAATTTTTTTCAAATGATAGAGATTTCTGAAAAATCACTGTCAAGAAAGATAAAGTAACATCAGTTTGTCACATTTCAATGGGGTCTACATCCAACGCAGATTAGTTTTTGTATTATTATTATTTAATAACAAGAAGGTGGAATTCCGTGGTTGCTCAGTGGTTAGCCCTCTGCGCTTCTGTTACGGGGGTACAGGTTCGATCATTGGTGCAGGGAACTAAGATCTTGCAAGCCTGGCAGGGTGGACCAAAAAAAAAAAAAAAATCAATTAAATTCAAAAACAAGCAAAGAGAAACAAGAAGGCATAGCTGGACCTGTTAAGCTGTTTTTGTGTTTTCTTTCACTACACAGAAAAGTCTTGGACGGTTTTGATTTCCTGAAAGCATGACAATAAATAGCTTTAAAAACTGTTGAGACGAAGTAAGAAAGACTCTTGAAAATGTGTAAATAATATTTGAGATTCGGAGAGATTGATTAAAGAATGGAATGCTGACCAAGTGATTTTAAACAGTCACCAAGTTTGATCCCAACTTAGGATTTTCAGTCAACATTTCTTGAAGGTATTTATTCTTCAGAATGTTCTGAATTTTTATGATTCTTTGGGAATATTGGTCACCTGTTCTCAATTTTTTATATTAGGTCAGGATCTACTTAAAAATGAGTTAAAAGCCACATGAATTTTGTGTCTGTCTGGAAAATAGGGTTTGACTTCCCCAGATGCCTTGGAGATCCCCAATATATACCACGTTACAGCCCTGTTATTTTAGCTGTCACAGAAGAGACAAAAGTAAATTTAATATTGCAGAAATCTTGGTAGGGAGTGGGCATGGGAGTATGGGCTACTTCTGACTCCTAGAATAAAAGCTTCTAGGTGAAAAAAGATAGTATTTTGATAACACATTAAGTAACATAGACATTATTTTTAAAACTGTGTCTTGCTGAAAGATACCCCTCCATGTTAGCACATTAGATTTTTGGGTTTTTTTGACCCAGCTGGGAAGGCAGTGAAAATAAAGTTAACAGTGGCGTTAATCAAATCTCTCTTATTTTTTTAAAACCTCTCTTAATTTTGACAGCATCTGGATTTCATTCTTCTTACTGGGTGGTGCTACCACCATTCTGCTATAGTTTTCAGCCATTTGTGCTTACTGATAAGCCCACCAGGCTTGAGAAGTGGTAGACAGGTATGACTACCTAAGTTGGCATGTGAGCCAAAGAAGGAAGTGATAGCATTTTTAATAGACAAAATATGTATGAAATTCATGATAGCCTGACTATAATAATCAGAACAAAGAAAGGTGGTGAAAAAAGGTTTATGGATTAGGAAAAGGGGTCACTGTGTATAACGGGTCACTGTGAAACCTTCAGCCTAGACTCAGCCTTAAAATTAGATAAATATAAATCTGTTGCTTAAAATCTTTAAAAATAAATAAATAAAATCTTAAAGATGCTTCTAAGAAAATGGTCTGCTTTGCATTTCTTGCAGAAACATAAAAACCAACTGGCTATATAACAGGGTAACAGAGTTTTAGTAAATGTGGTTTGAATTATGATCAGATGAATGACGACTGCTATGTTTTCTGGGAGAGGTGTGTAGTACATAAATTATTTTTATTGCGTGAAACTGTTTAAGGTTTGAGATGAGCTTGGGTGTGGAGCTTTGTCCCTCTTTAAAAACTAATACCACTAGACTATAATCTGCTCAAAGGAAAAGATTACATCTACCAATTCCCTGCATCCCACCACAGCATACACAATAGGAGCTAAGAAATACTGTTGCTGAATTACTAAAGCATCACATGCAGAAGCACTTTCACTATCAAATGCAGAGCAGAAGCCACTTACACCATGGCTATTTCCAAAATCTCCTGCTGCTTATTAATGAAATCTTATCCGCCATGAAATGTAACATCTATTTAGAATGATGGAAAGAGAGTATCTTTGTTTTATTGTCATTTTTATTCCATCATTTATTTGTTTCTGTAATAGCAAGAACATTGGCCTTGAATTCATTGTTCAAGTTTCTCTCCCAGCCAAGTAAAACCGTCAGCAGTGCTGGAAGAGACGTGTTAAGCCCTGGTCCCCAGCTGTGTGCCAGAAGACAGCAAACCAGCACATGCTTATCGCCGCAGCTCTGTGGCCCATTCCTCTCTGTTTCATTGCTGTTTAATATTTACTGAGCATGTCAGCTCCATCCTTTCATTTCCTGTCTCCAGAGCAGCGCCTTGCAAAGGCTCTTATGATGGATGCACAGACTCCTGGGATACCATTAGCAATCCTGGTCTCCATACACTTAAGGATCTTCATGCAGATGGAAGAGAACTGGCTGAAGACTGCACCAGGCATTTTTCTGAATGTCTCTGCCTATGATGGGAAATGTCCTCTCTCTTCTATTCTCTTTCCCATTGAAATTTATGACAGGCTTCTCTTATACTAGGCAAATGTTATGATGGGATAGGGAGAAGGAATGGTATACAACATAAAGGTGATTTCTACCAAATAAAAAATCCAAGTATTTAATTCAAAGTGTGTGATGTCCAGGGCACCAATGCAATCACAAACTTCCATCCTCTAACACACGGAATCACCAGAGAAGCACCAGGCATTTTTCTGAATGTCTCTGCCTATGATGGGAAATGTCCTCTCTCTTCTATTCTCTTTCCCATTGAAATTTATGACAGGCTTCTCTTATACTAGGCAAATGTTATGATGGGATAGGGAGAAGGAATGGTATACAACATAAAGGTGATTTCTACCAAATAAAAAATCCAAGTATTTAATTCAAAGTGTGTGATGTCCAGGGCACCAATGCAATCACAAACTTCCATCCTCTAACACACGGAATCACCAGAGACAGATTACTTTGGCATGATTTTTGAAATTTTCTTAATATAAGTTTAAACTTTCAAAATTATCATCGACATGCAAAGAAATAGAAGAGAGAACTAAAACCATTGACTATTAAATAAAAAAATGACCATTATTAGAAATCATTTCATAGTTGAAATAACAGTTTTCAAGGGATTGGATTATTCCCTTCAGCTGATTTGCAAAATGAAAATGGTGAGGATTGGAATATAGGTCTTCCTTTATACTGCACTAGGTGTCTTCAGCTGGGCTATATTTAAGCACATAACTGTGAAGCAAATAAAACTCATTATCCTGCAGGGTTAGTGTGACTTGAGACAGCAAGTGACTCAGGGAAAGTTCAACTCAGATATGGGCATCTCCAAAATCTCTCTTGGCCTCTGTATGACCGGGCATGCTACTTCTGGTCTGTCTCCCAACAGATTCACATAAGCCATTATTGAGGCAACATTGTGTGTGTTTTAAAGTTGTGTGCCTCTTTGATATTAGAATATTTCTAAGAGGAAACATTTTAATTCTAGTTTATATTTTTAAAAACTGTCATTCTTGGCCAGCACAACATTTAATCAGATGTAAAGACTTAGAGAAACAATTTAGGAAAAGGAGATTGTAGGGGGAAAAAAAGCAAAAGACATTTTATTTCCACAGTGAGTCATACTTTGTAGAGTAAGAGTGTGGATAGTCAAACGGTCTTTTTTTTTTTTTTTTTACAATACAAATGTAGCTGGAAGATAAGTTATTCAGTCATAATGCTATATTCATAAAAAAGCCAAACAATGTTTGCTTACAAATAAAATATGACAAGAAGATACATTTCCCCAAAGTAAAATTGCTTGTGGTATGCTGGCAATTCCCAATAATCAAAATTTCACAGGAGTAGGGTTGTTTGAGCTAGCTTTTGGTGAATGCATACATTTACTTCACACTTACAGTAAATATTGAGTTTTTTTACTTGCAATACCCAAGTTCCCTTCAGTTTCTGCTCTCCTGGGGTAACTCCCAAGCCTGATAGTTTCTGTAACTTGACTCCTCAACACTTTCCAGGAAAGAAGGCTATCAATGGGCCTCTGGTTTTATTGTTAACTCCTTCATAATAGGATAAAGTCTTTTCATCATTTTCAGCTTTTTTAGTCATAGAAATAAAAAGAAAATATCTGGCCACATTTTCTTTTTTACATAAGGTTAGACTATCACCCCTCAGGATAATAAAATCTGTACTCAGATTTCTCAGAGTGAACATCAGATATAAGTGTATGTGTGTGCACATGTACATGCCATGTATTTCCTGTCACATCCTCACCTTGATGATAGCGATGGTGTGTGGCTCCACATGAGTGTTTTTCTCACTGCAGATCTTTCTTTTCTGGTTCCTGAACTCTTGACAAATTTGGTGACACTGTGGCTGATCCACTTTATCCCTGCTTTGTTTGGGGATGGTCTTGCTCTCTGAGGCTTCACTTCCCCCATTTCCATTGACTTCAGGCAAAGGTTCATTAAGCCTGATCTCTCTCAGTCTTTTTTCTTCCTCCCCCTTCTTCTCTCTTCTCCACACTGGACTCTGGGGCTCTTTATTCCTCAGGTCCCCTATAGGTTAAGCCTAAGCTCTTATCCTCTCTTCTCTTTAACTCACAGTCAGCACAGGCATCTGTATTCCATAACCCTCCATATGAATAAATAAAAGCAGGTACCAGCCTCCCAAATCTCCAGGTCTGGCCAGACAAACAGCCTGAGTCACAGCTCCTGTCAAAGTTTCATATTGCCTTGAAGCAAACACTCCCCAATGCCATTGAGACTCTTCACTTCAATTCCCTGATGTTTAAATTTGCCAGACTCCTACGGAACTTCAAATAATTAACATCAAAAGAAAGACAAATTATGAACATTAACTCACAGTCAGCACAGGCATCTGTATTCCATAACCCTCCATATGAATAAATAAAAGCAGGTACCAGCCTCCCAAATCTCCAGGTCTGGCCAGACAAACAGCCTGAGTCACAGCTCCTGTCAAAGTTTCATATTGCCTTGAAGCAAACACTCCCCAATGCCACTGAGACTCTTCACTTCAATTCCCTGATGTTTAAATTTGCCAGACTCCTACGGAACTTCAAATAATTAACATCAGAAGAAAGACAAATTATGAACATAATGAAGCATACTAAGGCAGAAGGAATGGATGCATTCGTTTCTGGGATTAAATAATGGTTTCTTTGGTGATTCTTATGCTCTTCAGAGGGTCTGATCTGTAAGAAGGCAATGAGGATCCCAGCCAGTTTGAAAAGTTGGAGAGGTAGTTTGAACTTGTCAAGATTTTCCACTCTTCGTTCTGTGTATCTATGCTTCTTGTTCTCATAGAAATGTTGCATTTGTAAAATAGTATGCTGTTGTTGCTGCTGCTGCTAAGTCACTTCAGTCGTGTCCGACTCTGTGTGACCCCGCAGACGGCAGCCCACCAGGCTCCCCTGTCCCTGGGATTCTCCAGGCAAGAACACTGGAGAGGGTTGCCATTTCCTTCTCCAATGCCTGAAAGTGAAAAGTGAAAGGGAAGTCGCTCAGTCGTGTCCGACTCTTCCAGGCTCCTCTGTCCATGGGATTTTCCAGGCAAGAGTACTGGAGTGGGGTGCCACCGCCTTCGCCGATGCTACTGTTAGGTAGTTAGAACATCACTTCAGTCGTGTCCGACTCTGTGTGACCCCATAGACGGCAGCCCACCAGGCCCTCCAGTCCCTGGGATTCTCCAGGCAAGAACACTGGAGTGGGTTGCCATTTCCTTCTCCAATGCCTGAAAGTGAAAAGTGAAAGGGAAGTCTCTCAGTCGTGTCCGACTCTTCGCGACTCCATGGACCACAGTCTACCAGGCTCCTCTGTCCATGTGATTTTCCAGGCAAGAGTACTGGAGTGGGGTGCCATCACCTTCGCCGATGCTACTGTTAGGTAGTTAGAACAGGAAAAAGGAGTCCAGAACGGCGGTGGCTAAAAGACAAGGAAGGGAAAAGCCCATGAAAATAAGACAAAGGAAGGTTCGAGGACCAGAGTGAGGACCTCAGGTAGAACAAACAGCACTTCTGGCTAGCCCAATTTATATAGGGCAGGCCCAGGGGAGAGGAGGAGAAACATATAAAAAGAGGAGCCAAAGGGCCGGTATCTCTCTTCTCTGTGTATCTGTATGCCTTCACGTCTCGAGGATGTATTTTCTAAATAAAACTGAGCTGTAACATGGAGCTGTAACGCTGATCTGTCCGAAAGCTGTGACATGGTCTGTCTGAGAGCTGAGATATAGTTTATCCGACAGCCAAAGACAAGGAAGGGAAAAGCCCATGAAAATAAGACAAAGGAAGGTTTGAGGACCAGAGTGAGGACCTCAGGTAGAACAAACAGCACTTCTGGCTAGCCCAATTTATATAGGGCAGGCCCAGGGGAGAGGAGGAGAAACATATAAAAAGAGGAGCCAAAGGGCTGGTATCTCTCTTCTCTGTGTATCTGTATGCCCTCACGTCTTGAGGATGTATTTTCCTTTATTTTCTAAATAAAACTGAGCTGTAACATGGAGCTGTAACACTGATCTGTCCGAAAGCTGTGACATGGTCTGTCTGAGAGCTGAGATATAGTTTATCCGAGAGCCTTGACATGCCGAGGGCTTTAACGTCAGTCATTTCAAATTTTTGTTGTGACAAGACAGAATTGAGGAAATTACACACTCTCCTGACACTACTTTGAAATTATTCCAAAATAATTGTTGTCTGAAGAAGAAACTGGTGGGTGTGGGGAGGGTTAGTATTCCAGATCTTAGAAAGTTTTCCTTTTGTTTCTGTTTTTAAACTTAGATTTAAACAAAGCTGAGCCATTCGTATTACTGGTTCACAAAACATTATCATCCTGTGTGTAAACAAATCCCCTATCTTGGTAAATTGGTTGGTTGTTGATTTGTTGATTTTTTTAAATTTTCTTTTTTTCATCCCTTAACCACTCCCATCACTCCCTGAATAGGCAGCCATATGGATGTGTAACTTTTTATTATATTGTGTTCTTGCAAACTGTATATTCTGTTATGTGCATGTATTTTAATATAACTGATACTGCTACATAACTCTGTTTTTTACTTGAATCTTCTATGTTTCTAGCATCAATCCTTTTTTTTTTTTTTAGGTATAGCACCTGCTCATTATTTTTAACTGTTCCAAAATGCTCTTGATGTGTACCTACCACATTTGCCGCTTTATTAGAGGTCTGAGTTTCACTTCTGAGTAAAGAAAAATAAATACCCTAAAGTTTCTTTCTTCTTTTTCTATTTGCTCTTGGAGACGTTTTTCTGTGTCTGTGCTGGAAAAAGGAAATACAATGACCTAATTTAAGGATAAAAATAAAAGGAGAAAGGGTGTGATCAGAATTATGTCTTTTGCAATAAACAAGATTAAAACTAAAGTCTTTTAGATTCAATACTCTATAGTAATATGGTCCACAGGCTTTCATCTCTCTGGACTTGCTGAGTGTTATGTGTGTGTTTGCTGAGATGTTCAGTCATATGTGAGTCTTTGTGACTCCATGGTCTGTAGCCTGCCAGGCTTCTCTGCCTATGCCAGGCAAGAATACTGGAGTAGGGTGCCATTTCCTCCTCCAAGCGATCTTCCTGACTCAGGGATAGAATCCGTGTCTCTTGTGATTTCTGCATTGGCAGTCAGATTCTTTGCCTGGGAAGCCCTCTGCTGAGTGCTAATCTTGGCTAATCTACTCACTATGTAAATTTAGGAAAGTTACTTCACCTTGTGAGCATTGGTTACTTCATCTGTAATATAAATACACACAAAATACCTTTCTCTTACTAATTCAGAGAGGTTATACTGAGCGCTATTACAAATCAACCCCAAATCTTGAGAGATTAAAACCATTGAAGAGATCTTTTGCTCAAGTTAATGTTTCTCAGGTTCAGCTGGGAGCTCTGCTCCATGTTGCTTTCATCTGCACTGCAGGGCCTAGGTTGATAAACTGACTGCTGACCGCCATATAGATTCCTGACTGCTGAGATGGAGGGAAAAGAGAGCTCTGGAGTCTTACACATGGGATTCAACACTAAGCCCACAGGTAACAACTATAATTCTGCATAAAAGTTCTTGGCCATAACTGGTCTTATGACCCTACTCCACTCCAGGAGATAATAAAAGAAAGCCTTACTCTGTGTCCAGAAGTTGGGGAATCTGAAATATTCAGAGAGCATCCTAATGATTACCATATGCCTCATGTGGTCATTGTAAGTATTAATGAAGTTATTTCTTATCAAGTGGTTGTACAATACCTTGGGCACAGTAGACACTGAGTGAATATTAGCTATTATTTTATAATCCTAGGAAGGTATCTAAGGCCCTCTCCAGACTTAAACACTGCACTTTATTACTTGCAAATCTTTCTTTTTTCTCTGTATATCATTAGAAAAATATGCCAACACTTCCTTCATGTTTCAGGTGAGTGGTTATTTTCAGTACCTTGATCTTTATTCCATTTCTTTTGACTTTTCTAGCCACTGGTTCTTTGCCAGTTCTATCATTATAAAGGCATCATACCTCTTGGACCTACCTGCCCCACCAGCCTTGATGACAATTGGTGACAATCAGAGCTGCCTTTGCCATGGCCTTATTTGTATGCTTTGTCATACAAGTAAAGGTATTATAAAAATGAGTACTTTTTTAAAAGTGAAAGGGGGGCATAAAGTTAAAACTAGGATTGTCTCAGGGAAACTAATGGATAGTCAGTCTATTTATCTCAGCAATAAACTAGTGAGTTGCTTTCATAGCTTCTTATGGTCCCCTTACTTCATATGGTGCCAGCTCACTAGGCTTATCCTAATTTTGAGGATTTCCTTCATTTTCCAAGACATCTCAAGCATCACTTCCTGGCATCTTTTCCTAGTTGCCTCATTCCTCCAAAGTTAGTACGTACTTCCTTTGTGTTCCCTAAGAAACAGGAGTCTACTTCACGTGGTATGAAAATTATTTATTTATTGTCTATCTCATAAAGCTGTGGGGTCCTTGAATACAGGGATCTCATTTCATTTGTCCTTGTATTCCCAGGAACCTGCAGAGTCCTGACACACAGTCAGCAATCAATGTTTGTTGCACGGATGAATGCAGTCCTAGAAATGTAATACCTTAATTAAGAAACCAAATCTTTAATGGAGTGGGAAGTGGGTATTTTAGGCATTGTGGAAGGACAGCTGGATAGGTTTTGAGGAAGAAAGGTATTTCACTTCTTCCCTAAGAATTTGCATCTGTCAGCTTTGTTGTTTACATTTGGATGCTGGCTGTAATTGATTTGTAGCATTTGGTGTCACTTTATTAGAATCACAGTGCTCTAATACTATCTCTATAGGATAGTTTTAGATGTTCTAAAACTGCAGATATTTCACTAATAAAACAGTAGCAATAGTAATCACATATGTCTTTAGAGGATTTAAGCCCTTTAAATACCTAGACTTTTTTAATTAAAAAAAGTCCCCAGTCCTATCTCTCTCTTTAGCAAGCTTACTGAAACTCCCTCCCAAAATGACTGGTGACAAAAGTTTTAAAAATTTGCACAATGGTTCCATAGCCTCTGTAACTCTTATTGGGATACACTTTCTCTATATTCCCTTTTTTCCCACCCAGGATATTCATTATTGTAATAATGACTTCCCTAACTCTGATCTCTCATGCCTCCAAATGTGTTCATGTACAGCCATATGGCCAGAGACTGCAAAACAATAATTAGATCATATGATTCCCTCTATCAAAAATTGTTAATAAGGTAGATCTCTATGATTTGAAAATTAAAGACCAGTATGTCCTTTTAAACTCCTTTCAAAGTCTCTCATCAATGAGATCTAGGTTACCTTCCCAGACTCAAGACCTACTACTGCTCAGCACACTTCCTACTCTTCAGTCATACAGTTGCCTGCTTGAATGTAATGAGAACTTGCACAACAGTATCTTTTTTAATGTTCTTTTTCTTCCTTACCTTGTTTTTCTTCAAAAAAAAAAAACTCTAATATTTCATTATCTAACTTACAAAGGCTCTTATGATGGATGCACAGGCTTAAATGATGCACCTTCCTTCCATTTCCATATATTTAAAAGTTTACCTTAGTTTAGCTTTTGTGTCTCCAGTAGATTTTCAACTTAATAGAATCTTTCATGTCCTGTTCAGATTTATTCATTTTAGCAAACACTTACACTCCTGCAAATTATGACCAACTTTAAAATTTTAATTGAATTAATCATTGTAAAATAACTTACTGCATTAAAGCCCTAGTTCTGAAATAAGACATAATTTTTTAAGTTATCAGTTTTGGGGGATGGAATGGACTTTCACAGGAGTTTTATCTTTCTCAAATGATTTTACACAGGTTCATATGTATATAGACTGAGGACAATCTNTTTCTATATAACAGAGTTATAAACCAATAATGGAATGTACTTTATAAAAATATGAAAATATTTTGCAAAATATACTCAGTGATCATGAACACAAAATTTAGTATTATTTGAAGCTAAAATCTGTAATAATCTTACTATAAGCTGATGCATAATGCCTATAAGAGTGACATCTGGTGGCTCATAGGGAATGTTACAGTTCAGTTCAGTTCAGTTCAGTCACTCGGTCGTGTCCAACTCTTTGCGACCCCATGGACTGCAGCACACCGGGCTTCCCTGTCCATCACCAGCTCCCAGAGCTTGCTCAAACATGTCCATCGAGTTGGTGATGCCATCCAACCGTCTCATCCTCTGTCATCCCCTTCTCCTCCTGCCTTCAGTCTTCCCCAACATCAGGGTCTTTTCTAATGAGGCAGCTCTTTGCATCAGGTGGCCCAAGTATGTAATAGTAATCTACCAGTTTTAACCTCTAAATATATTTGTATTTCAGTAACACTGTTACCTCTGTACTAGTAAATTAGTCCAAATTATTTTCAATATTTGCTCATGTATTCAAATAATGCCTTATGGAGAAAACTAATATATGTTTTATTGTCTAACATATACAAGTTTTAAGTTCATATTTTCAGTTAGTAAAAGTTGGCTATGTTGCAAACCTGGGTTCTTCTCATGCCTGAAAGGGGTGGAAGGTAGAAGAAGGCATTAAAGCACCTGTCATGCACACCACTGGAACAACTGAGTCCTCCCTAAACAACCCTGGTCCTCCCTAGAACATACATGTCATCATTTTTCCTATGTACCCGGTGTATACTGTGGTGTAACAAATAACAAAAGACTGGAAGCTTAGAGTTCTAGACCAGCCTTACCACTATGAAGTTGTGTGACCCTGAATCAGTTCTTTAATTCCTTGGGCCTTAATTTCCTCACTTGATAAACTGAGACTAGATCTCCTCCATCTTGAAAATTCTTAATAACAGGGACTTAATAGACAGTGATTGTTAATTACAATGATATGCCTCTCCTCTGATATTTGTCTTTAGTGCATAAAGGATAGGTATTTTTAAAAATGATAATAAAGGTTTTTTAAATTTATATTTAGTATTCATATAACATCCATTATCAGAGTACCCAATGGGATAACTCAAGGTTCCCAGGACCACTGGCAAGGAGCCAAAGCTATTACAGTCACATTTGTGAATAAATTAGAAACAGCTTAGGCTCAGTTTCCCACACTCAAGAACTGACTAAATGTACCTGCTGTTCTACCCTATTCAGTAATTTCCAAAGTGTCAGGGAATAGACTCATTAGAATCATCTGGACACTTGTTAAATTATGTCTGTCTCATACTCCCCACTAAATCTACTGAAGGGAAATGACTGGAATCCACATTTTTAACAAGCTCTCCTGGTGGTAATGATATTTATCTTGGTTTCGAAACTGCTTACTATCATGACTCAGAAGCCATATAGATTCACACAGAAAGGGATATTGGTACAACCTAGTTGATGAAAAATAAAGTCTTTCACATCAGGACTGGTAAACTCAAGTGTCTATAGGGCACACACATGTAACATAAAAAAAATTGGCCAAATAGGAATTAAGAGGAACTCTAGCAAACACACCCCATCGTAAAATGTGTTTATTTTTGTTTTAGTTGCTAAGTCATGTCCAACTCTTGAGACCCCATGGACTATAGCCCCATAGACTTCTCTGTCCGTGGGATTTTCCAGGAAGAATTCTGGAGTGGGTTGCCATTTCCTTCTCCAGAGGATCTTTGAGACTCAAGATCAAACCCGTGGCTCCTGCATTGGCAGGTAGATTCTTTACCACTGAGCTACCAGGGAAGCTCCCCACCCCCCTCTGCCCATGGAAAATAGATAGCCTTTAATTACCTGTAGTTGTTGTCAGGAAGGAAGCTTCCCAGGGTGCCCAGTGCTTTGTAAAAAGAAGATGAAAATAGAGTTCGTGTGTGAAATCTCCAATTTGTAGGGCTTGGAGCTAATTCACTGTGAGCTTAATGAAACACCTGTGGCTTCAGGTTTATACTGTCTATTTTATAATGGTTCTCATGTGTGCCCTCTGTATCACACTTCTGTTTGTCAGCTCCAGTGTGGCTTTCCATCTGATTCATTTAAAAGGCCAGATGAACCTACAGAAAACCCTATATAAGGGTCATTTTATATTTTCTGTTGTCATGTCTTTATAAAATTTGTCAAAATATTGTCTCTCTTGTAAAGCATTTGAGAATTTTATTCTCCAAATGTCTGCAAATGTACTCTTTTCGGGTACTTCTCCCAGCTTCCCATCTCCATATATTTAACACATTACTGAAGATATTATTCATTTTCTTAACATATTTCTATTAAGGCTTTAGCTTAAATAAGTAAGTGAAGATAACACTTTCAATAATAATTTTGTTAATCACTAAGTGTATTATATACAATTAGCCTTCATATATAAATTGAAATATTTAAACCTTATTATTTATTCATTATTGAGTGCCTATTACTTGCTTAATATTACTGTTATTAAAAGCAAGTACTGTGTGCATCTCTCTTAATTCTAAAGCAGTAGTCAGAATGTTTAAAGTAAGTGAATAAAAAAAGGAACTTTCCCAATGATAAAATTAAAACAAAACCTTATGATGAGGTGTTCTCATGAATCTGGATCTTAAGACCCCTTGAGAGAAAGCCCCTGGGACAAGTGGCAGAGCAAAGAACTTAAAGAGAAACCCAGCAGAAACTTTTCATAAAATAAATACTAAATTTGATATGAGTAAGGAATTTCAGTAATTGGTGAAAGGTAGTCAAGTTTTTTGTTTTCTGCTTAGGTGTTTTTGGTCATGATGAGTGGTGAAGTGATGCTTCTAGGTGACAGGGAAGCATCTGAAGTCTCATGAAGAGAAAGGAAGGAAAATTAAAGCATATAACTCTTAAAGAAAATCCATAACAGATGTATGAGAACTCTAAGACACACCAAAGTACTATTAATTATCTCCACATATTTGAATTGGTCATCCAAAGGAACTTAGGGATTTATTGTAACCTGGAACACATCCAAAAGCCACTATTTCTGAATATAGACATATCACCAAGACTCATATCATTGTAAAATGATATGACTAAATTAATTTGAATGAAGATAAAAGAGATCTAAATTTTATGTCCTATAATAAGCATCACTTATATGACACATTAGTGGAATTTATGGAGGGTGATGATTTATTGAATGTTAGTTATCATCATGGCCTCAGATGAGATGATGGAGAAAGAATAAAAATAAACACAAGTGATTATCTCCCCTCTGCAGTAGCTTCAGTTCTATTTAAAGAATACAAATAAAGTACAGGGATTAAAAATGCTTCAGAACAAGGTAAAACTCTGAATGCATAGTGTATCTTAATGTGAACTTGGTCCATTGAGTTTTAAGGAAGTAATGACTCAGAGTACAGTGGTGATAGCTATGGAAATTAAATAAGCGATTTTTAGTTTGTCAGTATAGCTAACTCACTTTGCGTTTTTAAGTTTAATTCATTCAACCATTCATTCATTCAACAAGCATTTGTTAAGTTCTTCTCCGTATTTTTATTGCAAGGTAATATATTCACATGGCTCAAAAATAAGTTATTCTCACTACTGTCCCATCCCCATCTACTCCCTTAAACCACTGATTTTACTAGTTTGTTTCTTATCCTTCTTATTTATGCAAATGCAAGAACATATTAATGTGATTTAAGAGTTTAACCCTATTAGTATATAAAAAGTCACATATTATATATACCAGTCTTCACCTTACTTCCATATTATGAGAATTCCCTTTAAAATGAATAATATTCCAGTCTATGCCATTGTTTGACCCATCTCATATAGATGGATACAGGTTATATCCAAGGTATCACTAACATGAACAGTACTAGCATTGCTGCCATAATAATCTTGTAGATGATATTGTGTTCATATTGCTTGTCTTTCTCACCAAACTTTCTTGATAGACTCTAAACCTCATAATATGTGAATCATTTTTGGTTCAAGAGAAAAGACAATTGTGATCTATTTATTCACTTGTAATTTTATATATGATTATATAAAACATTATATATTGTTTGAATTATGATTATATAAAACATCTATATATAGTTATAGAGATGTAACCATATATGTACCTGTTATATGTTATGTAATATATAATTTTAATTTTACATACATTATTAGTGTTGGTAACACTCCCTAATAAGAGTCACAGAATAGATTATCATCCGTTTCCTCTGAAGCAATTTTAAGATACCCTAAGGCAAATAAAGAGAGGTGACATTCTTTGGCTATCCATATCTCACACTGTAATAATTTTCCTAGTAATAATCATTTTTTCTATTTTAATTTCTTATTAGTATTGTTGTAGATTATTACCCAGTCAAAACATTAACTGAATCATGTCATGTCCCATGGAGTTTTATCATGTTTAAATTTTCAAAACTTGACTACATATAGGAAAATGAAAGGTGTTTAAAAAAACTAGAGCTCAGGTTCTTTCCCAAGCTCCGACAGCTTGAAAGGAACTCCAACAGAGAAACAGAAGTAAAACGAAAACTCCTGGAGCCTTGGCCCACTCGTACAAGACTCTAATTGGCAGCCTTCATAGGGAATTTGTCAGTCATTCAAGTTCTATATACTGCGTTCCTGATTAAATTTGAAAATAGGGATATCAGTCTAATACTATAAGTTGTCTCAAAATTAAAGTAACAAGTTTCATATTTTACAAAAGTTTGAATCTAACATGCACATTTCTTTTAAAACATATTCATATTTATTACCTTTTAATATAACTGTTGCTTAAATATCTTCAAACCCTAGCCCTTGTACAAATTAGATCCTGTTCATGATATTTTAATTCATGGCTCATTTAGTAAATTTATGTTTTAAAAATTCCTCTGTCTAAATGTAAAATATTTCAAAGCCCTTCTCTGCAATGTGGGTACGTAATAGAACACACTTGACATATACTTTTGAAAACTTTTAATATCCTTTGCTAATTGAAAAAAATAATGCTGCTGCTTCAGAAGCTCTCAAAGAATTTTAAAATTATCTGGTTTTAAAATCCTGTATGCTGGTGTGGGATCAATATTATTTGAAGAATATGTGACTTATGAAAGCTCAGAGTTAGTGGTTGAGCTCAAAATAGAACCAATGAATCTTGACTCTCAATTTGTGTCTCTAGCTAACCACATTAACTGGACAATTTTCTTTCATCTGTGTATTATTAATAACATAATATCCTGTGACACAACAGAATAATAGCCTCTTTGTAGAATTACCTTAGAGTTATGTGGCACATGTTTTTAAAGAACATGTTATGTGTAGATATATGTAACTTATGGACTGTCGCATAATTAAATAATTGCTGGCTATTTAGATAAGGGTTTTAGTTTCCAATAGTCTTAGGCTTATAGATATGGGCCATTTAGAAAAATGACACATCTTAAATTTACAAAGAAGCTTTTTTAAGGAGACTTTAGTTTTCTCTTACCCAGATACCTCATGAAAAGGGAGGTAGTTATCACTTTTACATCCCATCTCTATTTTAAATCTGGGGTTAGGTCTGAACTGAATTAACCATTGCTTCTGGACCCAAAGGAAATTCATATTGGACAGTACTTTGTATCCCAGTTACTCAGCTTCAAATCAAAACCAATGGACTTTCCAACTTACATGGTTTTTGGTTAATGTTATTGCTATTAACCATTCAAATATCACAGTAACTTCACTATATTTCCCTACATTTTAATCTCTTCCCTCCCTTAGTGGCAGTGGTAGTGTGCTGTCAAGATTTGCATTTTATTACTCTATTTCTAACTCCTTATATACCTTAAATGGAGGTTTTCCTTAATGGTCTCCTCTTGAACTTCCTTTCTTTCTGTCATAAACGTCCATGGCTTCAGTTATTGATTATATGAGGCTCATTCCTATATATATAACAATAGCTTAACCTTACTCCTGAGGTTTACCTTCTAGTAATTTCTTCCTGGATTTTCATTAGCAGTGCAAATTCAACTATTTTAAGCTTTCCTTAATTTCTTTACTGTTGAAGTTATCAACCTCATACAACATATTATCGTAAATACCCCAAAGTCTGTTTCTTTTTCATATTGTCTATCAGTTCAGTTCATTTCAGTCATTCAGTCATGTCTGACTCTTTCCAACCCCATGGACTGCAGCACGCCAGGCTTCCCTGTCCGTCACCAACTCCTGAAGCTTGCTCAAACTCATGTCCATTGAGTTGGTGATGAGATCCAATCATCTCATCTTCTCTTGTCCCCTTCTCCTCTTGCCTTCAATCTTTCACAGCATCAGGGCCTTTTACAATGAGTCAGTTCTTTGAATCAGGTGGCCAGAGTATTGGAGTGTCAGCTTCAGCATCAGTCCTTCCAGTGAATATTCAGGACTGATTTCCTTTATGATGGACTGGTTGGATCTCCTTGCAGTCCAAGGGACTCTCAAGAGTCTTCCCCAACACCACAGTTCAAAAGCATCAATTCTTTGGTGCTCAGCTTTCTTTATGGTCCAACTCTCACATCCATATAAGACTACTGGAAAAAACATAGCTTTGACTAGATGTAGCTGTGTCAGCAAAGTGTCTTATAATTATACCTTTATAGGTCTTTTATCCCAGCTAAATTACAAGCTTCTCATCAACAGGGCCTTATTCATTTTTGTAGTCCTTGTACTTAGCACTATATAGCACCTGGCAAGAATGCATGAATACATAACCATTGTGTAAAGTTCTGGAAAACTTTCAGGATATTTGGGATGAAAAGAGATCTGTTTCATGTGAGAAAAACAATATATACTTTGTTTCATAAAATATTTCCAAAGAATAAATTATTGAAATCTACTGCATTAATATACTGAAATACCATTGCAAGATATATCATTATTATTTAGTTTGGGGATATAAATAATAAAATTACATTTTTTTGATGGAGCACCTTCAAAAATAGTCTTATAAACTTTATGTTCCATTAATGTTTATGTGCCTGAAGTGTTAGGTATTTATAATTATGAATGAAATACAGTTAATACCAAAGCATTTACAATCAAATAGGATTTGATTATCCATTAATACTATATGGGAGGTTCCTGACCTGAGCCTAACGGGCCCTCTACAAGTTGTAGTGGACAATTAAACGACTCAGAAGTGAAACTGACTTTGAGGAGCAGATTTTGCCTGCTAGCCACTCTCAGGGTTTGAATTTCACTGGATCATGTTCCAAAAGGTCAGCACTGGCCAGATGACCAGTCCAGAACTGCAGATGGTAATGTGGTCACTTGACCACTCTGGGGCTCCCCAACCTGCTGCACAGGATCAAGTTCACCAAAAGGTCATGGCAAGCTCTGTGCCACTGCTGTGGAATACCATAATTCCCAGGTACTCTCTCTTCTTCATTATGTAGAATAAAATACTTTTGGTCTTCCAGCCAGAGGATAAAATCATGACACTGTTGTCACATTTGAAAGTTAGCAACTTAGCTATAGAAAGCAGCTCAATGTGAGACAGCTTTTTCAGAAGAATGTTTATATTCTTTAAATGAAACAGCATTTACATACTCACCAGATCTTGGGAGACATTCAAGACACCAGCGATCAAGTCTGACCATGCCAATCACTAGCTACATGTCCTTGTGCCTGTCACATCATCTCCTTGAACCTCTGTTTTATTTCCTGCTATAAGCTGGAGAAAACAGTGCTATACCTATCCTACCTTGCCAACTTCAGAGAGTTGAGAAACACAGCATGTAAGTCATTGGCAAACTATCTGGTGATACAGAAACATACTATCCATTTTCTCTCTGCTTGAATGAGAGTCTTTTTGTGAATCTCCAAAGAAAAATGTGGAAAAGATTTTTGTTCTTATTTTTGAACCACATGAATTAGACTTAGTGATTAGATTTAAAAACTTTTATTGCCCCTAAACTTTTTTTTTTATTTAAAGAGGCCCCAAAGGAGGAGACGATCTAAAAACATCTCTTGCTAATGATTCTCTTGCTCAAATTTTGCCCAGTCTAGCAGGAAGATGAGACTAGCTTTAATTTGAAATATTTTTTTACTCTTGCTAGGGCTTCCCAAGTGGCACTACTGGTAAAGAACCTGCCTGCCAATGCAGGAGACACAAGACACGTGGGTTCAATTCCTGGATCAGGAAGATCCTCTGGAGGAGGTCATGTCAACCCACTCCAGTATCCATCCCTGGAGAATCCCATGGACAGAGGAGCCTGGTGGTCCATGGTTCATAGGATCACAAAGAGTCAGACACGACTGAAGCAACTTAGCATACACGCACATATACTTTTTCAAAGTCAGAATTAAGGAATGTATGTTTGAACATGACTTGATGCTATTGTATTACTTATGCTCAAGTAGCATTTCAAAAAATCTTACAGGATACAATCTTTCTCCAGTTTTTTTATTCTTTGACAGCACAGGTTGATTGGACTGTAACTCTTACTGTTTCAATGGGGTGTTTCATTTGCCCAGAGATCTAACCTCTTGGACATTACACACTCAAGGTAAATGGGGCAAGATTAGGTCCATAATATAAAGTACTCATCTACACACAATAGAGAGACCAAAAAAGAAAACAAACAAAACTGGGCTCACAAGTGATGCTGAAATCTCAAATGATGAGCTTATTCTTTTCTGAAAAGCCTCCTATGAATACTCAGAAATGGATAGTCTATATGAAAAGAACTCCTACAATACTTGCAAAAGCCCTTAGCATGGCTTCTAGAGTTTGTGCACAAATGTCATTACAAATGTCATTAGGAGACAAATGGTGACTCTTAGAGGTAAGACTTCCCTGGTGGCTCAGTGGTAAAGAACCTGCCTGCCAATGCAGGAGATCCGGGTTCAATCCCTGGGTCGGGAAGATCCTGTGGAGTAGGAAATGGCAACCCATTCCAGTATTCTTGCCTGGGAAATCCCGTGGACCAAGGAGTCTGGTGGGCTACATGTGTGTTCAGTCACTAAGTCATGTCTGACTCCTTGCGACCTCATGGACTGTAGCCTACCAGGCTCCTCTGTCCATCGGATTTTCCAGGCAAGAACACTGGAGTGGGTCACCATTTCCTTCTCTAGGGGACCTTCTCACCTAGAGATTGAACTTACATCTCCTGAATCTCCTGCATTGGCAGTCATATTCTTTACCACTGAGCCAGTTGGGAAGCCTGGGCTACAGTCCACCGGGTCACAGAAGATTTGGACATGACTTAGTGACTAAGGCTTCCCTGGTGGCTCAGATGGTAAAGAATCTGCCTGCAATGTGGGAGACCCGGGTTCAATTCCTTGGGTCAGGAGGATACGCTGGAGATAGGAATGGCCACCCACTCCAGGATTCTTACCTGGGGAATCCCATGGAAAGAGGAGCCTGGTGGGCTACAGTTCATGGAGTCACAAAAGAGTTGGACATGACTGAGTGACTAACACTTTCACTTAATGACTAAACAACAACAACAAAGAAGGAATTAAAATGTTTGAATTTAGAGCAAATGTGAAAAACAAAATGTTTTGTTGGTTTGAGAATATTTTCACCAGATGAAAATCAAATTTCCCTGGTGTTTCCTTATTTTGACCAATTTTATTTCTCTGCATACAACAGCTAAGAGAACAGAGGCATGTGTCTGCATCTTACAGCCTTATCTGAATGTTCTCAGGAAAACCAGCCAAAAGCATAATGGAAAAAAAGGCAGATGTACTGGTTTCAGGTCGTGAGCAATTGAGAGAATGCGGATTTGCATGGTTGATGCAGATCAAAGGGAAGGCAGAGTGCCTTGTTGTTTGTGCACTTTGGATTCCTTGGAGTGAAAGCAAGGAGACAATAGATAGCTAAGTTGTCTCCTAGAAACTATAATGCTAGTATTCCTAACTTGTTTTTGTGAAAATCTGAAAACAGGGTGAGTTTTGTAGCATTCAGGAAAGGAACACAGTCATGTTAGAATACAGTAGAGGCAGAAAGAGACAGTTGTTGCTATTTCTTTAAGTGTTCCCTTGCAGCGTGGGCACTCAGCATTCAGAGCAGCTTCTGTTTGTTTTGCACCTGCTCTGCTGTTGGTTTCTAAAAACTGTCTACACAACTGTGGCTAAAACTTTCCTCTCTTGAGTATCTCCTGAAGATTTAGCTCCAGGAACCTGGATTCCTGTTTGTTCACCCAGTCACCATCCCCAATATGGTACCCACAGCTGGGACTTGTCACTCACCTACTGTCTTCATATCTGGCTCCAATACATTAGTCACCACCAGTTTTTGCCACCCTGATTTATTTGCCCTGAGGGAACTATTAGAGCAGCTGGTAGGGACAAACTGTACTCTCTAACTTTTTCTTTAGTTTGCACCTTAGGATGCTTTGGCCTTCCCTAGTGGCTCAGATGGTAAAGAATCTGCCTCCAGTGTGGGAGATGTGGGTTCATTCCCAGTTGGGAAGATTCCCTGGAGAAGAGAATGGCAACCCACTCCAGTATTCTTGCCTGGAGAATCCCACGGAGAGAGGAGCCTGGCCGTCTAGGAGATCTCAAAGAGTGGGACACAACTGAGTGAGTAACACTGTGACTTTCACTTCATACACATTGGTTAGAAAAGGCATGCTCCATATGCCCAAGAGTGCTTCTCTGGAGGCTGCTCTAGAAGCATTTGAACTATATGCAAATCTGTCCCCATGTCCATTTCTAAAGCTGACCCCCACCCCCACCCTTTCTTTCGAGCCTAGGTGCCTGTATGGCCCCACACAACCCAAATCTGGCTTGCAGGGTCAAGCTGTCCTTTCACAGTGGGAAAAAGCTGATGAAAATCCTTCACACAGAGGTGTTAAAAGCTTAATGATGAACACTCCCTTGAGTATCTTCATTTTGAAAGAGATTGCCTGGAGAGGTTATTGATTTACACAGAGAAATGGATTTCTAATCCTGGAATTTCTTTAGGAGGAGGGAAAGAGATTTACTTGGGTGGGGATAGAGATCAATTTTTTTTGGTGGGGGGAGGGGGTAACTCCATAAATTAAATAGAAACAGCTACCTGGTTTGTCCTCTGATGAGATGCCCCAGATTATACCAGTGCCTTTGACCCAAATATAGTGACAAGCGTTGATAGGAACAACAACAACAACAAAAACAGAGGAGAAGAGAAGCAAGAGAGGAAGAAAGATAAGAGAGAGGGGAGAAGAAAAACTGGAGATGCACAATCACTTCACAATAGTAGAAAGAGGACAGAGATTTCCATGGCACCCACTTCTGTGAGGAAATGTGTTTCTAGAAAAATATTAAGATATTTAGGTTAATTTGGCATAGTACAGGAATAATGGGCTTTAGCAAATGAACTATATTAAAATGAATATGTATTAGCAGCATAAAGTACAAATAAAGTACTATCTAAAAATACAGAATAAATCTAATCAAGTGCAGCATCATTCTCTTGCATGTGCTTCCATAAGATTTTTTAAAGTTTCAGTCGCTAGAGATTATGACTCCAGGAGAAACAAAGAAAAAAGAAAAAAGAGAAAACAAACATACTAGGGCAAAATGAGATCATTGTTATTGGATATCAAAGATGAGTTTTAAAAATAGCCACTTCATATCCAAATAAAAACAGTATGAGTTAGCCAGCAGTAATATTGATAAAAATATTTAAAATAATGATAATGTTAAGGACGATCAACTTAAATCTTTACAAAACTAGATCGTCAACAACAATTCTATGGACTAAATACTTTCAATATTAACATTTTAATCAGAAGGAAAAGGAAGCACAAAATGTTGATGCGATTAAAATTAATAAGTAGCAGAACTCAGAAGTAAGCCAAGCACAGAGTTCTAAAGTTTTTCTTTAGTGTATTCTGAGGCTACATATTAGCATTTGAATGCAAGTTTGTCAAAAACTTTTGCTGTGCTTTTGAATTGTTCTAATCCGCTCCTTTGTTTCAGTGCTGTGGTAGTTCCTGATGACCGAGTCCCAACAATGGCACATCTTCACAACATTTACAAATCCTGCAAATCAGTACTTCAAAGGGAGGAGGAACCACTTGCTTTGGGATTTAAACAAATGGAGGACAGTGGCTTAAATCAATCTTTCAATTGCCATAATTTCATTACATTAAATAACAGCTGTAACAATACCATTTAAAATTCTACATTTGGAAGAGACACTAGAGAAAATTTTATCCCTCAAACTCACTTTATGGATGAGGAAATGGAGTCCTAAAAAGGGCATTAACNACTCAGCCTTAAAATTAGATAAATATAAATCTGTTGCTTAAAATCTTTAAAAATAAATAAATAAAATCTTAAAGATGCTTCTAAGAAAATGGTCTGCTTTGCATTTCTTGCAGAAACATAAAAACCAACTGGCTATATAACAGGGTAACAGAGTTTTAGTAAATGTGGTTTGAATTATGATCAGATGAATGACGACTGCTATGTTTTCTGGGAGAGGTGTGTAGTACATAAATTATTTTTATTGCGTGAAACTGTTTAAGGTTTGAGATGAGCTTGGGTGTGGAGCTTTGTCCCTCTTTAAAAACTAATACCACTAGACTATAATCTGCTCAAAGGAAAAGATTACATCTACCAATTCCCTGCATCCCACCACAGCATACACAATAGGAGCTAAGAAATACTGTTGCTGAATTACTAAAGCATCACATGCAGAAGCACTTTCACTATCAAATGCAGAGCAGAAGCCACTTACACCATGGCTATTTCCAAAATCTCCTGCTGCTTATTAATGAAATCTTATCCGCCATGAAATGTAACATCTATTTAGAATGATGGAAAGAGAGTATCTTTGTTTTATTGTCATTTTTATTCCATCATTTATTTGTTTCTGTAATAGCAAGAACATTGGCCTTGAATTCATTGTTCAAGTTTCTCTCCCAGCCAAGTAAAACCGTCAGCAGTGCTGGAAGAGACGTGTTAAGCCCTGGTCCCCAGCTGTGTGCCAGAAGACAGCAAACAGCACATGCTTATCGCCGCAGCTCTGTGGCCCATTCCTCTCTGTTTCATTGCTGTTTAATATTTACTGAGCATGTCAGCTCCATCCTTTCATTTCCTGTCTCCAGAGCAGCGCCTTGCCTGGCGCTCCCTCACCCTTCCTGCTCCTTCTTCCCCACCCCCACCCTTTCAGCTACCTGCCCCCCAGCCCACCGCCTCCCCCACTTAGGATGCTAGATCAAACAAAACAGTCCTCCTTGGCCACCACCTGATTTCCTAGGGTCCTCCTCAAAGACTCAGGTGGAGGGAAAGAGGCGAAGGAGAGGAGGAACTCCGGGCAGACATTCAACCAGGTGAGCCCACTGGAGAGAAAGGTGAGGGGTGAGGGAGCAGACTCCAGACATCACCTTTACTCTGGCAGGGGTGCGGGGGCAGGGGGCGTAAGTCTGGGAGGGCCAGGGATAGACTGAAGGCAGAAGCCTCCCAGTGTTTAGATCTCTTTTCCTTTTCAACGTGCCCATGTTAAAAGAGCAGACTTTGTGGACAAATATAAACGTCCAACTTCTCTTGAAAAATTGGAAGACCTGGGCCCACATTACTGCAGGGTAACAGTCACCTTGTGCTAATCAGAGCTTCCCACATCCCATGGCTTAGGGAGACCCTGGACACACAAGTGCACACACACACACACAAATACATACCCACATGTGCAGATGTGTACACATGTACATACCCACATACGCAGAAGTGTACACATGTACACACACACACACACCATACACATATGCGCACACATATTAAAAATCCACATGCACACACACCCAGAAACACAGGCATACACACATGTACATACAAATACACATATGCACACACATAAAATACATACCCACACACAGGAACACACACATGTACACACACACATAAACATATGCATGTACACACACAGAGACATAAATATCTACATGCACACACATGAATACATACCCACAAACAGATATGCATACACGTACATATACACACAAGCAAATACATGCCCACAAACTCAGTGCACTCACACACATACACACATGCACATGCACGCACATGCACGCATGTCCGCACGCACGCATGCACATATACATACGCACACATCTCTTGCACTTAATAAAAGATTTATCTACCCAATGCCACAGACTGTAACCATCCAGTTGTGCGGATAAAGCAGACTAAACAGTGAAAAGCTTGGGCCTTAGAACTGGGCTCCTCCACTTTCTAAACATGTAACCTTGTAGACTTTGCTTTCTGTAGGGGGCTGCCATCTGTGCTTGCATGAATCAATCATTTGTTATTTAATGATTGGAGTGAATGTACCGAGTACACACTGAACTGTGAAGCTGCCTGTTTTTTTGGTCATTCTTTTGGGTTGTTATCTACTCTCTTAAGGTACAAACAGACACGAATGAGTAATATGTTAATTTCCAAGTTTGTAGTAACGCCTAGGAGAACACAAACTTGGCAGGGACCCAGGACTCAGCACCTCATGTCCTTGGGTTCCCTTGGCCCACACCTCCTCCTTCAGGTCCCCTCCAGGGATATAGTAGCATGGGTCCCCCAAGCTCCAAGTGGGTTTCGTTTCCATGTTCCTCTCCACTCCACATCACTCAGAACCATTCCTGGGAGATGTGGACATTGCTATTGCTGCCCGGGGCTCACTGTCAGCAGACAGAAGCCCTGCAAGGCACAGGGACAGGCCAGCAGAGATGCTGCTCTCTCTGTCCCTCCTTCCCTTCCTCCCATCCCTCTTTCCTTCCCCTTTTTTCTTTTATTCAATTAGAAACATATTAGTACTGCAGTCATTCTTATTCCAGTTTATCACCATGTCAGCTCAACTCTTTCTCTAAAATCCATATAGTAACGATCTTCCTCTCATCCCCATGCTTCCCCCACCTTACACGGATGTGATAATGCTGCCCTAATACCCATCTGGCTGCCACTGTCCCCTCACCCCAGACCGCACCCCGCCTCTTCCCCTTCTGCTGAGACCCCTCCCTCTCCAGTCCTCCAATCCCCACCCTTCCTCGATGCACTAGAACAGAAAGCAGCTCTGTTTGACATTCTCTACTGAAAGGTAGGCAGTTAGCAGAGGGACATCACACACATCATGGGAAGCAACTCGAGACTTGGATTTCAAAAACCTTGTCCGTGAAGCACAGTGGCCACCCTCATCTCAGCACCCCATCTTCTCAGCACCTCTGTCCTTCCTGAGCTGAGCAGCTGAAACCTCAAGATCCTTCTGCCTCCTCCCCTGGGACCTGACATCTCTCAGGGTTTTGTTCCCCGGCCCCTCCCACCCTGCCCTCCTCACTCATCCAGAAAACGCTTCAAACCATAATAATCTCTACAGCATGTGCTCCGTTCCCACTGGAGTCAGCGTTTTTAATCATTCAAGACAACATTGAACACCCCAGGCTGAGGCAGCTCAATTTAACCGACTCCCCCGACCCAACACCTCCACAAGAGAATCTGCATGACTGCAAAGGCTTATCAAAGCCTTCTGTATCTCATAAAATTTGATTTTGCCTGACGATCACATTTAAAGCCATCAGAAATGTGGAAGTCTGGGATCAAAGCATCTGAATGCTTTTCTATTTCAGGAGCAACATTCCTTCAACCTCCTTAATGAAGAGCACATTAGCAGGAGCTCCGTGATCGAGCCCGGATGCACGCATACCTCTGGCGTCACCTATGGAGAGAGCGACAGGACATGGGGTGTTCCATGATGCTTTGGTGGCACCACCCCACTCTTTCATTTTCTTCCTCTTTTGAGACCTTTCAAATGCCACGGAAAACTGAACGATGTGAAGAAAACTCTGCAACCAGAAGTTTTAGCTCTCATAGTCTCTATTGTTGTAAGGAGGAAAAAAAAAATCATGAAACGTGAGGCTTATATGGTGAGCATCAGTCTCAATTACATTCTGATCAGATTCTGAATTTCAGGTGGATTCCAGGGAAGAGGTATCCCTCCCGGTCCTTGGTACTGTGTGTTTTTCAAGCCAAGGATAAAGAAAGCTTTCTCTGCAGAGACTGGCATCCAGCTCCCAATATGAATTATGCCACTGACAGTGGCCAATATGCTGCTCACACCTGTGTCAGACAGGGAGGGGCTATGTGTGTCAGCTTAGATCTCCCCAAGCATAACCCATGCTCCAGCACACTCCTTCCCCCTTCCTCATTTCCTTTTCCTTTCCAGAGGGATGTTTTATTTCACTATAAAATGCTTGGAGACTATGCACCAAATAAATAATAAACGGAATGTGAGGATGGAACAGAGTTGGTCCTCCTGACTTTGGCTCCCATCCCAAAGCAGGCAGGTTTAGGTGTGCAAAAGCTGCTTCTTTGATAGGCTAGTCCCCCCTTCTCTTTCTTAGAACCAACATTTCATTTGCTTATTGGGATTTTTGTATGCCTGTTTGGAGATGAGAAGTTCACAGCCTTCCATCTCTTTGGTTCTTGGTGAATATGTTCAATGTAGAGGATCCATGAGTGTGAAATATAAGGAATAAAGGCAGAGGTGGGAGAACAGTAGAAAAAGGCATGGAGTACAATGGGATAGAATTAAATAAAGTCAACAGTAAGCAGGTACCTATTTTGTGCCAGGCATTGCACAAGGGGATGTGGGAATGCACGAGTATTGAGGACTGAGACGCCGGCTCCATTTCCAAGGGTATGTGAAGCCTCATACACCACCATCAACATAGCAAGTTGATAAATGCTGGGAGGGAGATGATGGTACAGAGAGAAATCTGTTTCAGTTAAAAAGATGAGTCTGAAAAGACTCCCTGGGACTTCCCTGGTGGTCCAGAGGTTAAGACTCTGCCTTCCAATGCAGAACTCATGGGTTCAATCCCTGGTGGAGGAACTAAGATCCCACGTGCTGCAGGGCAATGAAGCCAGAGCGCCACAGCCACAACTAGGGAGCCTGTGGTGCAACTGCTGAGCCCCCGAGCTCCAGAGCCCACAAACCACAACTAGAGAGAAACTCGGCATGCTGCAACAAAGACCCACACAGCCAAAGGAGAAAAAGAAAGAAAGACTTCCTACCTGGGCCTCAAGTAGGACTGTAGAGATTCGAGAACAAGCATTGGAAGGAGAAAGTAGAAAGGGCAGAGGTATGGAAACAGAAAAGCAACGCCTGGACTTGGGGATCTGCGGTGGGTGGAGCAAGGTTGAACATAGATTGGAAAGGAAAGAAAGCAAGGAATTCACACCCAGGAGGCCCTTCGTTCTGGGCCCTTTCAAATAAATTCCTGTCTAATCTTCTACAGAGACTCGTGAAATAAATATGTTCATTTTTACTGTTCAGATAAGGAAATTGTAAGCTTAATTAAAAGCACAGGGAAGGGACTTGGATCCAGGTCCTCTGAGTCTGTGGCCAGAGCCAGGTCTCAGAATTTGAAATTTATCTGTGAAGGTTTGGAGCCATTGAAAATTTTTCCACAAAGGGAGAGAAACAGTCAGATCAGAAAAAGGAGAACAATCCTTAGGGTGTTCAGTTTTGCATGTATAAAAGGGCCACCGGGACTTCCTTGGTGGTGTGGTGGATAGGAGTCTGTCTGCCAATGCTGGGTGTAGGGGTTCGATCCCTAGTCCGGAGAGAAACCACGTGCCACAGAGCAACTAAGCCTCTGCACCACAACTATGGATCCTGTGCTCTAGTGCTTGTGAGCCGCAATGACTGAGCCCTGTGCTACAACTACTAAAACCCACGTGCCTAGAGCCAGTGCTCTGCGTCAAGTGAAGCCGCTGCAATGAGAAGTCTGCTCACGGCGACGAAGAGTAGACCCTGCTCACGACAGCTAGAGAAAGCCTGCCCAAAGCAATGAAGACCCAGCATAGCCAAAAAAAAAAAAGTCTCCAGAGCAAGGGGTCCAGGTGGGGCAGCTAGCACAAAAGGAACAGATGATGCCCTTTGCTGTCATCTGAAATTAATCTGAACTTTTAAAGAATCTGCTGTGTACATCAGCTCCCTTTAATTCCCAAATGATTAATTACATCAGTTCAGTTCAGTTCGGTTACATCAGAGACACCTATCCCACACTTAGTGCAAATAAAACCACTGAAACATTCAGTGCGGAGCCCCCATACTTGGATAAGGTTAGGGAAATCAGGAGAATCATTTAGAAAAGCAATTTGGAATTATAGTCCTAGCCTTAAAAGCATAAAATTTTGGAAATTTGGATTAAAATACTACTTCACTTGAAGCAAACTATGTAACCAAATTTATTGTCTCATTAGGTAATCATAGAAAACAGTCATAGTACATTCACCCATTATGACTCATTATGAAGCTATTAAAATGAAAGATACCAGGAATTCCCAGGTGGTCCAGTGTTAGGACTTTGTTCTCTCACTGTTGAGGTCCAGGTTCGATCCCTGTTCAGGTGACTTAAATATCACAAGCCACATGGTGTGGCAAAATAAAATAAAATAAACCAGCACCATGTCAGAATACAGAAATAATAATCTTTATCATGTAATGTTACATAAAAAGCTGAATATATCATAATTTTTAAAATATCAGCTTATGAATTAGTAACTACAGGAGACTAATATGGAAAGGATCATTGTATTGATTTGCCCAAGTCAATACAAAGAATTTTTCTTTATAATTCTTTCTTATTGGACATGGAACAACAGACTGGTTTCAAATAGGAAAAGGAGTACGTCAAGGCTGTATGTTGTCACCCTCCTTATTTAACTTATGTGCAGAGTACATCATGAGAAACTCTGGGCTGGAAGAAACACAAGCTGGAATCAAGATTGCCGGGAGAAATATCAATAACCTCAGATAAGCAGATGACACCACCCTTATGGCAGAAAGGGAAGAAGAGCTAAAAAGCCTCTTGATGAAAGTGAAAGAGGAGAGTGAAAAAGTTGGCTTAAAGCTCAACATTCAGAAAACGAAGATCATGGCAGCTGGTCCCATCACTTCATGGGAAATAGATGGGGAAACAGTAGAAACAGTGTCAGACTTTATTTTTTTGGGCTCCAAAATCACTGCAGATGGTGATTGCAGCCATGAAATTAAAAGACGCTTACTCCTTGGAAGAAAAGTTATGACCAACCTAGATAGTATATTCAAAAGCAGAGACATTACTTTGCCGACTAAGGTCCGTCTAGTCAAGGCTATGGTTTTTCCTGTGGTCATGTATGGACTTGAGAGTTGGACTGTGAAGAAGGCTGAGCGCAGAAGAATTGATGCTTTTGAACTGTGGTGTTGGAGAAGACTCTTGAGAGTCCCTTGGAGTGCAAGGAGATCCAACCAGTCCATTCTAAAGGAAATCAGTCCTGGGTGTTCTTTGGAAGGACTGATGCTAAAGCTGAAACTCCAATACTTTGGCCACCTCATGTGAAGAGTTGACTCATTGGAAAATACTCTGATGCTGGGAGGGATTGGGGGAAGGAGGAAGAAGGGACGACAAAGGATGAGATGGCTGGATGGCATCACTGAGTTGATGGACGTGAGTCTGAGTGAACTCCGGGAGTTAGTGATGGACAGGGAGGCCTGGTGTGCTGCAGTTCATGGGGTCGCAGAGTTGGACATGACTGAGCGACTGAACTGACCTGAACTGAATTACTTTACAATATTGTAGTTGTTTTTGCCACATATTCACATGAATCAGCCATGGGTGTACATGTGTCCCCCATCCTGAACCCCCTCCCATCTCCCTCCCCATCCCATCCCTCAGAGTTGTCCCAGTGCACCAGCCCTGAGCACCCTGCCTCAGGCATCGAACCTGAACTGGCAATTTATTTCACATATGGTATTATACATGTTTCAATGCTATTCTCTTAAATCATCCCACCCTCGCCTTCTTCCACAGAGTCCAAAATTCTGTTCTTTACATCTATGTCTCTTTTGCTGTCTCACATGTAGGGTCATCATTACCATCTTTATAAATTCCATATATTTGTGTTATTATACTGTATTGGTGTTTTTCTTTCTGACTTACTTTCACTCTGTATAATAGGCTCCAGTTTCATCCACCTTGTTAGAACTGATTCAAATGTATTCTTTTTAATGGCTGAGTAATACCCCATTGTGTATACGTGCCACAGCTTTCTTATCCATTTGTCTGCTGATGGACATCTAGGTTGCTCCCTGTCCTGGCTATTATAAACAGTGCTGCGATGAACATTGGGGTACACGTGTCTCTTTCAATTCTAGTTTCCTCGGTGTGTATGCCCAGCAGTGGGGTTGCTGGGTCATAAGGCAGTTCTATTTTCAGTTTTTTAAGGAATCTCCACACTGTTCTCCATAGTGGCTGTACTAGTTTGCATTCCCATCTACAGTGTAAGAAGCTTCCCTTTTCTCCTCATCCTCTCCATATAATTCTTGTTTTGAACATCTTCTCATGGTATTATTTTCTAAATGTCATGGTTGATAGCAGCAGTAGCTAGGGTGAAAGGGGACAGAAAACCGAACCTATCCTAAGAACAGTAATATCAGATAGCGACCAGTGCTTCTTATGCCCAATACTAGCAAAATAAATACAAATTTCAGTTTGTTATGGTTTGCATTTGATCATTATTTATATTGTTAAACCAGAATGAGGGCAAGAGGAGAAGCAGGCAACAGAGGGTGAGATGATTGGATGGCACCTTCGATTCAATGGGCATGAGTGTGAACAAACGCTAAGAGATGGTGAAGGCGTGCAGCAGTCCCTGGGGTTGCAAAGAGACAGACAGGACTGAGTGATCAAACAATAACAACAGCAATAAAAGGAATCTCTTATATTGAATGAAGGGAAGGTTTAGAACTTCTTTTTTAAAATGTACACCCTTGCATTTATAAGCAGGAAAACCTTTACTTGATTTTTTTTCCAACTCTGTATGTCTTCATCTTCCTGAATGGATTTAAGGGCAGCTCTGCCTAAACCCAGGGAAATGAATAAGAGCTTTAGAGTCTCTTTAGGTGTGTGATTATATGACTTCATTCCAGAACCACAGCTATTATAGGATAAAGAAAACAAATAACTATAGAGAAAATAATGAAAACATGGCTAACTGTGGCTTCTTTCCAGTTAAAAACATAATTAGAATACAGAGGGCAATACACTTCTTCATTTTAACTGGCACATTTCTGAAAAATAATAATATAGGAACAACTGAAATAATAACCGAACAGTATTTTGCAAAGCACGGTCTTACCCATTATGTTTAGTTTTGCATGAAGTAAAATACTGACCCACCTATAGTTAATCAGACCTTTAATTTGCCTTGACAACTTGATTTTAGGATAGTGATTGCAATGAAAATACAGTAGTACAAATGTCCTCGTGATAGGTACTCTATAGCCTAATACATCTTTTTGAAAATTTTATTTTATTGAATCATAGTTGATTTACAATGTTATGCTAGTTTCTGCTGTATAGCAAAGTGAATCAGTTATACATATGTTGTTGTGGTTCAGTCAATAAGTCATGTCCAACTCTATGTGACCCCATGGACTGCAGCACACCAGTCTTCCCTGTCCTTAACTATCTCCCAGAGGTTGCTCAAAGTCATGTCCATTGAGTCGGTGATGCCATCCAACCATCTCATCTTCTGTCTCCTCCTTCTCCTCCTGCCCTCAATCTTTCCCAGCATCAGGGTCTTTTCCAATGAGTCACTTCTTTACATCAGGTGGCCAGGGTATTAGAGCCTCAGCTTTAGCATCAGTCCTTCTAATGAACACTTAGGGTGGATTTCCTTTAGGATTGCCTGGTTTGATTTCTTTGCAGTCCAGAGGACTCTAAAAGAGTCTTCTCTAGCACCACAATTTGAAAGCATCAATTTTTCCATGCTCACCCTTCTTCATGGTCCAGTTTTCGCATCTGTACATGACTACTGGAAAAACCATAGCTTTGACTCTATGGACTTTTGTTGGCAAAGTGATGTCTCTGCTTTTTAATACGCTGTCTGGGTTTGTCATGGCTTTCCTTCCAAGGAGCACGTTTTTTTTAATCTCATGGCTGCAATCATGGTCCATACTGATTTTGGAACCCAGGAAAATAAACTCTGTCACTGCTTCTACTGTGTGTATTCTTTCTCAGATTCTTTCCCATTATGGTTTATCACAGGATATTTAATAAAGCTCCCTGTGCTATACATGTTTACCCATTCTATTAATAAATTTAATAGTTTGATCTCCTAACCCCAAACCCCAATCCATACCTTTCTCACCTCCCCTCCCCCTTGTCTGTCTCTGTGTCTACGAGTCTATTTCTGTTTCATAGATAAGCTCATTTGTGTCATAGTTTAGATTCCACATACACATGATGTCATGTGGTATTTGTCTTTCTCTGACTTACATCACTTAGTATGATCATGTCCAGGTCCACCCATGTTGCTGCAAACATATAGCCTAGGGCTTTCCCTGGTGATTCAGCAGTTAAGACTCTGTACTTCCAATGCAGGGAGCCTGGGTTCAATCGTTGGTCAGGGAACTAGATCCCAGGTGCCGTAACTAAGTTCACATGCCACAACTAAGACCCAGCACAGCCAAATACATATACTTTTTTAATATATAGCCTAATGCATCTTGAACATCAATGTAATATGTGAGTTTATGTTCTAAAAGGAGTAACGTGAATGTCACATAGCTCCTGGGACAGCTCAGCAAGGAGGGCAAAGGGGAAAAAAACCAACAGCAGGGGTGAGAGAGCTGCCAGTAGCCACACAGAATAGTCTATACAAAATGCAATACATGTGACACTTCCCTGAGCATGGGACTCCTATAAGAGGCTGGGTGAGTGCTCAGTCATGTCTGAGACTCTGTGACCCCATGGACTGTAGCCCTCCACTGTTCATGGGATTTCCCAGGCAAGAATACTGAAGTGGATTGCCACTTCTTCAGAGGCTGGGAGCCAGGTCTATTCTTTGCCACAGACACCAGACAGCAAGCTTTCCTGAGACTTTATATCCTCAAGAATGACTGTGAATCTAGGCATGATAAAATATGGAGTCAAATATCTTTAACACACTGTGGCCCCTGGCTAAGAGTTGATTTTAAGACGCAGATGAGTTTTGTGAAAACCTCCATGGGACACTTCAGGGAGATAAAGCCAGTGCTGGGAGGGGCGGCTACCTCAGGTTTCATTGAGGAGATGTAGCTGATGGCCTCCCGAAGATGAGGCAGAGACTGGAGGGGCACCACCCCCACCTCCATGAGGGGTATAGAGACGTTGGCTGCAAGGGCCAACCTCAGAGGGTCTTTGGGGTGAGAGAGAGGAGCCAAGCACGATTCTCCTATTCAGTCATTTCCAGCCCCATGCAGACCTAAGGTGGAATGCAGGGCCCCCCCAGGTGTGCAGAGCTTGGCACAGTGTATCCTGCCTGGCCCAACTGTTGCCAAGGGCACCAGGCACTAGGTGGACCATGTTAATTTCCAGAAGGAATTGAGTATGTTCTGAAGTTGCCATTAACAGTGATTACAATGGATTTCTGACTTTCCCAGCCAGGCCAGATAAGGAAACGGACTTGGGTTGGAGCTTTAGGAAGGAGTCCAGTGTCAGGGTGGGGCGAAGAGAGATGGAGCCAGAACCAGAAGCCCAGGGTTTAGAGCCAGGCACCAAACAAGAAAGAGATTATCCTCCAGACATCGGAAGAGACTGAGTAACAAGGGCCGTGTAGACCCGGAAGATAAGCCTCTTCTGAATAGTTGTGTTTGGATGGGGCTGTGAACAGTTACAAACCTGGGGGACTCAGGGGCATCCAGAGAGGTGCAGGTCATCCTGGGTTTAATTCCTTGCAAAGCAAACTAGCTAATATATGTTTTATCTGTGAAATGCCTTGGCAGGAAGCAGATGTAAATCCTACCCCCAAATCTCCTCAGTGGAGTATTATTTAGTACATGGAATGTATCTGTATATGCTGACTGCACAGGACAGCCTGAGGGCAGGCCTGGGAGTTTGGCCTCTGCTGGGAGGATCTGGCCACTGCACAAGGCCCCTCCTCTGTCCCCTCCGAACCCTCAGGCCTGAAGCCTGACACCTGAGCCCTCCCTCCCCAAACACAGACACTTGCTCACCCTGACACCAGGGACACAGCTAGCCCTTGGTTGGATCCTGACACTTGCTCATGGTGGGTGGGAGAGCTGTGGGTCCTCCATGAATCCTTTGAACCAAATGACAGGTTTGTAAGAGAGCTGAACCCTTAACAGAGCAGAAACACCAGGAACACCATGGAAATGGAGGTCTTCCCTCCAGAGATGGTGAACGTCTTATGACTGATGGGGGGAGCGAGGGGCACAACGTCAGCAGAAATGTGGTGTCACAGAGGCTGACAGCAACCAGAGAGCGACAGTGGGCAAGCACAGCCCACATCTGCAGGGGCACCGGGATAGCACACACACAGGTGTATGTGCAGAGAGCCAGACCTCAGCTGCCTGCTAATGGCAGAGCTGGCTACCCAGGGAATCTGCGAGCAGAGAAACAGTTGCAGTGATTCCAATGTGAGCAACTGCAAGCAAGATGCTATTTTAATTCTTTTTGAGGTACTTATCCCTCGATTGTCCCCTGCCAGGCTGCTCTGGCCTAGGAAATACAGATTACACGGTTTTGAAACAAAGATAATTGGCTTTAGTTGCAAAAGTGAAAGTGAAGTCGCTTAGTCGTGCCTGACTCTTTGTGACCCCGTGGACTGTAGCCTACGAGGCTCCTCTAGGCAAGAATACTGGAGTGGCTTGCCATTTCCTTCTCCATTAGTTGCAAAAGCAGTTTAAATTATTATATTTTTCCTCATTAATATGTCACAGATTTCTTAAAAATTGAAGTATAATTGATTTATAATATTGTGCTAGTATTAAGTATACAGCAAAATGATTCAGTTATACATATATTATATACGTATATACACACATTTCTAATTCTTTTCCATTATAGGTTATTACAAAGTACTGTGTATAGTTCCCTGTGCTATATTGTAGGTCCTTGTTGGTTATGTATGTTATATATAGTAGTGTGTATCCGTTAATCCCAAACTCCTAATTTATCCCTTTCCCCACCCTTTCCCCTTTGGTAACCATAACTTTGTTTCTATGTCTGTGAGTCTGTTTCTGTTTTGTAAATAAGCTCATTAGTATCATTTTTTAGATTCCACATATCAGTAATATCATATGATAGTTGTCTTTCTCTGTCTGACTTATTTAGTATAATCTCTAGGTCCACCCATGTTGCTGCTAACAACATTATTTGATTCTTTTTTATGGTTGAGTAATAATTCCATTGCTATATGTACCACAGCTTCTTTATCCATTCATCTGTTGATGGGCATTTAGGTTGCTTCCATGTTTTGGCTGTTATAAATTGTGCTACAAAGAACATAGGGGTGCATGTATCTTTTTTAGAGTTTTTGTACTTTCTGGATATATGTCCAGGAGGGGGATTGCTGGATTACGTGGTAGCTCTACTTTAAGTATTTAAAGGAAACATCATACTATTTTTCATAGTGCATTATGCACTGTTTTAAAACACCTCTTTCGTGCTAGTTATTATGATAGATAGGGTATTTATACACACAAAAAAAGACTTAGCTACCCTCCTTTTTAGGCAAGGAAACTCAAACTCAGGTCTGCTGGTGCCTTGTTCCTGAACTTGCCTTCCCAAGTGTTTCCCCACCCTCTCCTTAAATGTCTCCCAGGGAAACTCTGGTACCTCATCTCACTATCTTAACTAGTCTTGAAAACTGATTCACTGTCTATGATATTGTTCCACTTATGTTCAGTTCATTCAGACTGATTGCATTTTAATTTATCTATACCCAATAAGTTAATAAAAATGCATGGAAGAATTACCATTTGGGCTGAGGTTATCTATTTATGACTCAATCCCACAAAGATAGTCACAGAATAAGATGGGAGAGTGGTTTTGTGAGCCAAGTTTCAATGCTTTTGTTTTAAAGATTAACAAAAGGGAAGGTACTTAGAAAAAATAAGAGGTTTACAGCCTGAAAGCTGAGCTGACTCAGTAGTTATTCAGTTTCATTGTACTCTAAAAATAAATAAACTTGTCTTTAGGAGCTTGGCATTTTCCTTGCCTTTTTTCACTGAAGCTTATTCCTTAAGCTTTAGCTTTTATGTATTTATTTAGGTGGTTGCAGGGATAATGTCAAAAGACAGCCCTAAGAGTGTTAACTTGGCTATTTGTCATTTATGACTATGTATTATTAATAGGAGTTGGTGAATAAATAATGAATAGCAAGATGAACAATGAATATATTCAAATCAACAAAATTGGTTTGAGAAATGGTTGAAGAGAGTGACTGATGCTTCGGGTGTCAGCGGTTTGCATCCTTCAGTTTTATCAAGGCCAAAGATCCTGTGGAAATAGAAACGTATTAGAACGTCTTAAACATTTCAAGTAAGTTGCCTCTAAAATCTTTCAAAACAGAAACTCATATGGAAACCAAAGTGATCTATAAGTAGCTTCGCTGCTATTCTGTCTCAATTGCTTATTTAGTTTATTTCTTCACTGCTTATCTAATTTAGTGTAAAAGAAATTCTTCCATCATGTCTTCTGTTTTAATTTGAAAGATGACAAGTTAAGTAAGCTAAAAAAAAGAACTATTGAGGAAAATTATATTTCTGGCGTCAATGATCTTTTTGAAATTCTCCATTGTTTCTTGTTTGAAAGAAACACACTTGAATGGTTTCCCTCTATTTTACCCAAAAAGATTACTGGCAGGATTGTTCTAAAAAGCATTTTTGGCTTTTTATATTAACTTTTCCTCTAACATTTATAATATTTAGGGATTCTCACCCCAAATTCTGTTATTTTAATCATATTGATAAAATTACATTACCTCAAAATTTATGAAAACTATGCTAAATATTAATAAAAAGTTCTTGTTTACGTATTCAGGACTTTTAGACATGTATATTGATTTTTAAAGCTTTTTTCATGAAAATGTCTTAGTCTAATTCCAATGAGATAACTCTCTTTTACCTGTGAAGTTGCATAGATTTTTCAAATCTAGTTCTAAACATGGAAAGGATATAGATCTGTCAGTTCAGTTCAGTTCAGTTCAGTTGCTCAGTCGTGTCCAACTCTTTGCGACCTCATGAATCGCAGCATGCCAGGCCTCCCTGTCCATCACCAACTCCTGGAGTTCACTCAGACCCAGTCCATTGAGTCTGTGATGCCATCCAGCCATCTCATCCTCGGTCGTCCCCTTCTCCTCCTGCCCCCAATCCCTCCCAGCATCAGGGTCTTTTCCAATGAGTCAACTCTTCGCATGAGGTGGCCAAAGTACTGGAGCTTCAGTTTTAGCATCATTCCTTCCAAAGAAATCCCAGGGTTGATCTCCTTCAGAATGGACTGGTTGGATCTCCTTGCAGTCCAAGGGACTCTCAAGAGTCTTCTCTAACAACACCACAGTTCAAAAGCATCAATTCTTCTGCGCTCAGCCTTCTTCACAGTCCAACTCTCACATCCATACATGACCACAGGAAAAACCATAGCCTTGACTAGACGGACCTTAGTCGGCAAAGTAATGTCTCTGCTTTTGAATATACTATCTAGGTTGGTCATAACTTTTCTTCCAAGGAGTAAGCGCCTTTTAATTTCATGGCTGCAGTCACCATCTGCAGTGATTTTGGAGCCCAAAAAAACAAAGTCTGACACTGTTTCTACTGTTTCCCCATCTATTTCCCATGAAGTGATGGGGCCAGATGCCATGATCTTCGTTTTCTGAATGTTGAGCTTCAAGCCAACTTTTCCACTCTCCTCTTTCACTTTCATTCTCAAGAGTCTTCTCCAACACCACACTTCAAAAGCATCAATTCTTCTGCGCTCAGCCTTCTTCACAGTCCAACTCTCACATCCATACATGACCACAGGAAAAACCATAGCCTTGACTAGACGGACCTTAGTCGGCAAAGTAATGTCTCTGCTTTTGAATATACTATCTAGGTTGGTCATAACTTTTCTTCCAAGGAGTAAGCGTCTTTTAATTTCATGGCTGCAGTCACCATCTGCAGTGATTTTGGAGCTCAAAAAAATAAAGTCTGACACTGTTTCTACTGTTTCCCCATCTATTTCCCATGAAGTGATGGGACCAGCTGCCATGATCTTCGTTTTCTGAATGTTGAGCTTTAAGCCAACTTTTTCACTCTCCTCTTTCACTTTCAACAAGAGGCTTTTTAGCTCTTCTTCCCTTTCTGCCATAAGAGTGGTGTCATCTGCATATCTGAGGTTATTGATATTTCTCCCGGCAATCTTGATCCAAGGGTATAAAAAGAAGCATTGCTTAGTTCTCAAGTTACATTAATGTAACACAACATTGTGTTTTCTGTTTGGTCCTGTTGTGTATATATTTGCATTAATAATGCATGAAGTTATTTGCAAAAAGAATTTTATCTTCTTGGGAAGATATATTTGGTCAGGGACTTTTTTAGAGTGTTTCAGTTCGTACCTGCTTGGGTAAACTGAAGCCACCCCTGCACTTGCAGGCTTGCCACTACAGAGTTCTGAGTAATTTGACAAAACTGTCTTGCTGTTTCCTCATAAACAGATATCCTTTTAGAACTCTATCTTAATCCTTTTGATTTTGAAGACAGAGCAGTGAGTAGTCTTGAAGTTCATTGCCCAAGAATTAAACCTGGGTAACCTGCATGAAAACCAAGAGTCCTAGCCATCAAACCACCACGGGCTAGAGGGTAGAAGCAAAGCGGCCCGGGCTCCTGCCCCTATTTGAGACAAGAAAGTTTCAAGGAGGCAAAAACAGTAAAAACAGGTACAAAGTTTATTATGAAGCACAATGCATGGGAGAGCACACAGGAAAACAGCTTATCCAACTCAGAAGCAGGGCAGAGATACAAACCCAGAGAGAAATGATAAAGGCACCCTCTCTAATGAAGAGGAGCACAGTAAGTCAGAAACTGGCAGAGATACTCAGTTGGAGAGGAGTGCAGGTGTCCTGAATGAGAAGAAGCACCGTAAAGAGGTGACATAAATCCCTTATATAGGACAGTTATTCTGAGTCTTTGTTTACTTTTGACCAATTATCTTGTTTCTTTCTTCGTATCTGACTAATCCATGGATCCTCCCCAAGATGCATGTACAACATTTTGCTAAGATAGATCCCCCTGCAGAGGCCTGTGGGTGCATGTCCACACTTTTTATGGGGTGAGGACCCCCTCCCTTTTCAACCCCCAAGAAGCTTTCCTGTGTAAGTATAGATAGGAAAGTCTTCCTTGACCTCAGAAGTGGGCAGCTTATCTTTGTTTTAGCAGAGCTCAGCTTTTTACCACAAGCTTTGTCCTTGGAGAGCCTGGGTGAGAACAAAGCTTGAAAAATACCAGGTGTCCTAGCCCTGAAGCCCACTGCGTCCTACCTCAGTTTGAGTTCCTTATAACACAACACTATAGACTGCATGGCTTATCAACAACAGATACGTATCACTCACAATTCTCAAGGCAGGGAAGTCCAAGATCAAGGCATCAGCAGATTGGGTTTCTGAGGAAGGCCTGCTTCCTGTTTGACAGGTGACTGTCTTCTCTTATAAGGGTGCTAATCCCATTCATGAGAGCTCCACCATCCAGATCTAATCACCTCCCCGAGGCACAACCTTCTAATACCCCCACATTGGAGACTGGGTTTCAACATATGAATTGGGATGGGGCATGTATAGACATTCAGTCTATAGCAGACTGAGGTGGTTTTGACTTTTTGACAAAGTGGAAACCCAACTGCAGCGCCTATTTTAAAGAGAGGGGTGGGTGGGCGGAATTTACTCTACCTTCTGAGTAGATGTCTTGGATATTTCCAGCTAAGTTCATCCTAACCTACATTTCCTACCATGAGGAATAATATCTTTTCATAGTAAATAAAAATTGATTCTTAATGAATTTATTCATGCAGTCAATTTTCAAAAGGCATTTTTCTCTAGGGAACATATGTTTTATAATGATTGAGGAGATTTATATTTTAGAGACAGTATTCAAGCACTTTATTGCTTTCTTTTTTTTCTTCGTGTGGTTGGAAATGAAATCACACCATGTTAATTATGTGTTTAGAAATCATTAAAAATATAAGCCAAGGGGACTTGTATCCCTATATTCATTATGATCAAATATGTTATAGTTGAAGACAAGTCTAAGATTTAAAAAATAAAGCTACTGGTTAAATTACTGTAAGATAGAGAAAACTCATTTGGGAAAATGATTTGTATTCTGTGAATTGTGTCAGACAAATTCTACCAGAAAAGATGGCTTGAGAAATAGACGTAGATATAGAGAACAAACGTATGGACACCAAGGGGGAAAGGGAGACAGTGGGGTGAATTGGGAGATTGGCATTGACATATATCCACTATAGATATATGTATAAAATAGATAATTAATGAGAGCCTCCTGTATGGAACAGGGAACTCTACTCAGTGCTCTGTGCTCTTTCCTGATGGGAAGGAAACAAACAAACAAAAAGAAGGTATTTAGCTACACGTATGGCGGATTCACTTTGGTGTACAGCAGAAACTGACACAACATTGTAAAGCAGCTATACTCCAGTGAAAAAAATTTTTGAAAGAAAAGACTGCTTGAAAATATTGAATCTGAAAACAAAGCTGATCTAAAGAATTTATTGGAGAAATGAGCTGTTGCTTTCTTTAGTGCAAAAAAAATGCTATGTCTGAATAAATAAGATGCCAACAAGCATGCATACTGGCTTACACTCCATGTATGAGCAGCTGCTTTGTGCACAAGGAGTCTCCTTGCTGCCCAAGGAGTTATGTTGCTCCTTTAGGCTGGACCATACCTCCCAACCCCCAGAACCTGAACCAACACCCTGCTTTTATTTCCCACACCCAAGCATCTCCTTTGTCCTCATCTAGTATTTTCTGGATAATTTTCCCTTCTCATCCTACCTAATGAGTAGACTCAGACAGATAACTTACACCAGTCTGAGACTCTCCTAAGACGGTTGTATAGGCATGATTACAAATGAGGCCAGATTGCTAAATGACTGGAAATTACCAAATAATTTTCCAAGGAAAAGAATTGATGACTACTTTAAGTTTTTATTACCACATCTTTGGGATAACTCCTTCCCTCATAGCCCTGAAAGAGTTATGAAGATCATCCTGAATAAGTGACTATAAATCTCTGATAGCATCTTTATGTGTTTTGCCCCTCCTCTCAGAGTAAGGTAGTTGCCATGGAAATGATGACAATGGCTAAATTCAGCCAGAAATATTTGCTGTATTATGTGCCACATGGTTCTTTCCTTCCTTCAAAGCAGGAGAGGAGTGTTCTGGAGAGTGAATTACATTCTCAAGATGTGTAATGCCCTCCAGTTAATTGCAAGGGTCGTATGTTGAAATTTTTGCTGTATGTTAGACTGTGTTGTTGTTGTTTAGTAGTTAAGTCATGTCTGACTCTTTTGTGGCCCACCAAGCTCCTCTGTCCATGGAATTTCCCAAGTAAAAACACTGGAGTGGGTTGCCATTCCCTTCTCCAGGGCATCCCCCAACACAGGGATCGAATCCACATCTCCTGCATTGCAGGTGGATTCTTTACTCTCTGAGCCACCACATGATCCTCTAGAAGCAGCATGCAGGCTTTGTTGCTCGGCAGCGTTGGGATCATCCTGGACCAGGGATCAAATTCATGTCCCCTGCACTGGCAGGCAGATTTTTCAACTGCCAGGGAAGCCCCTATCCTGATATTACAGATAAAGAAAGTGAGGCTGTGAGAAGTTAAATAACTTTTCTAAGGGTTACTTAGATAGGAAATTCAAACAGAAACAAGTCCAGTATCAGGGTCCATCTGCTACGTAGCCTCCACTCATCATGGTAAAATATATATCTTTACTTTCCTCATTGTTCACTTCTCTCTTAATTTTCCTAGATGGCTTTCACCTTTATGGTTCCATATGAATAGTCTTATCCCAAATCATACATTTTTTAGTAAAGTTTAAAAGCTTTTAGTTCTCCAAGATTCCAGTTACATTTTACACAACTTTTATTTCCCAGAAATATGACCAGTTAACGACTTCCCTGGTGGTTCAGTGATAAAGAATCTGCCTGCCATGCAAGAGACCCAGGTTCAATCCCTGGGTCAGGAAGATCCCCTGGAGAAGGGAATGGCTACCCACTCCAGTATTTTTGCCTGGAGAATCCCATGGACAGAGGAGCCTGGGGTTGCAAAGAGTCAGACACTACTGAGCTACGAACACTTTCACTTTTTCATGACCAGTTATGTAACTTGAGAAATATTTTGCTATAAAACACCTATAATTGCTGAAAAAATCTAATATAGTGACTTGTTTGGTTGTCCAGCGATTAAGAATCCACCTTCCAATGCAGATGATACAGGTTTGATCCCTGGCTGGGGAACTAAAATCCTACATGCTACAGGGCAACGAAGCCTGTGGGCCACAACCACTGAGCCCACGAGCTCTGGAGCCCATGTTCCACAACTAGAGAGAAGACTGCATGCTGCAGCGAAGGGCCCGCATGCCACAACTAGGATCCGATGCAGCCCAGTAGAAAAATTAATGAATATTAAAAAAAAAAAAACCCTAGTACAGAGTTGATCTATAAATGATATTTGCAAGAATCAAAACTGAGCAGTTAGGATAGGAGTTGTGGGTAAAGCAGTGTTGTGGAGGGGGTGTTGGTATGGCAGAAAAATGTGCTTACCTAGATTTTAGGAATGTGGATATAAATGTCCACAGGATATGAGGACTCTGGACTCATGCAAGAAATAGTTCGAATCAGTAAGTCTGCATGAGTGCAGGACCATCAAAAAATTATCTTCTTAGTGAAAGTATGAAGTGTAAGAATAAAGCAAAAACAACCTCCAACTAAAACATGGAGTTAGCAAAGAAACTCATCAGCTTGGACTCTGAGCAGAGGAAACTAGTGTCTCCTGAGAATGTGTAAGCTTCTACCAGCTCTGCTCTGGTTTAGGGTTTGAATTTATACCAGGGGTTCACAGACATTGTCTGTAAAGGCACAGAAAATGAATTAGCAGCTTTGTTGGCCATGTAGTCTTTGCTGCAGCTCTTCAACTCTGTCCTTGGAGATGGATAGTGGTTGACAATATGTCAACGAATGAGTATATATGTATTTCAATAAAACTTTATTTACAAAAGCAGATTTTTGTTGAATGTTGATATACTATCTACCTGGGCCAAGTATCTGTAAGTTGAAAAACTGATATAAATTTGGTCCTGTCTGATGACAGGCTCTACTGGATAGATACACCTAAGGCTCCTGGAAGAAGCAAACATAAAGCTGTACTGAAGGGACAGCTTGTTTGCTCAGGCTGTGAGGGCTTCCCTTGAGGAAGGCGAACACAGATTCCTGAATGTAACGCACACAAGGAAACAGCTCACCACGACTGAGAGTCAGCATGTGCAATGCCTACAAGGGTTCCGTTTCCTAAGACCACCAGCTAACACAGAACTATTGTTAAATAGAGACTATGTGACTCAGACAGTAAAGAATCTGCCTGCAATGCCGGAGATCCAGGTTCTATCCCTGGATCAGGAAGATACCCTAGAGAAGGGAATGGCAACCAACCCATGCCAGTGTTCTTGCTTGGAGAATTCCAAGACAGAGGAGCCTGGCACAACATTCCATGGGGGTGCAAAGAGTCGGATACAACAGAGCAACTAACACTTTCATTTTTTTGTGCAATAGATATAATGTGATTAAGGGCATAAAAGAAAGACTCTAAAATATGAAAAAAATAGGGACTTTGCTGGAAGTCCAGCGCTTCCAGTGCAGGGGTTGTGGATTCAATCTCTAGTCGGGGAATGAAGATCCTACATTTGTGGCCAAAATGAGTAAATAAATAAAATTGAGAAAATAATGAGTCTATGAAAAAGAAACACATGGATTTCAAAGAAATAATCAAATACAGCCTCTATAAACATAAAAAGCAAATGTAATTAAATTGAAATACCAATAGAAAATTTAAAGAGCAGAAGTAAAACTAGGTAAACTGTAAATTACATTTTAGGAAATTATTTGCACTCCAATGTGGAGAGAGGAAGAGACATAGATTGGAATAGAGAGAAAAGTAATAAGGCTTAACTCACTACTACCCTTATGAAATGTTCGTATCTCTTACAAGAGAGAATCAAGAGAATGGATGCATGGAATACTTAAAGAGATAACATCTGAAAAACTTTTAGAATTGCTAAAGACATAATCCTCAGATTCATGATTCACAGTGAGTCCTAAGCACTATAAGTAAAAATATATCTTAGTGAAGTTTCAGAATAAAAACAAAGAGAAGAGTTTAATTATTTTTATTGAAGTATAGTTGATTTGCAATGTTGTACCAGTCTCTGCCATACAGCAAAGTGATTCCATTAAACATGTATATAATTTCTTTAAAAAATTATTTTCCATTATGGTTTATCACAGGATATTGAATGTAGTTCTCTGTGCTATACAGTAAGACTTTGTTTATCCATTCTAAATGTAACAGTTTGCATTCACCAAACCTAATCTCTCATTCCATCCGTCTCTCGCCACTGCCCTTGGCAACCACATATCTGTTCTCTATATCTGTGAGTCTGTTTCTGTTTCAGAGATAGGTTCATTTTTGCCATATTTTGGATTCCACATGTAAGTGATATCATATGATTTCGACTTTCTCTGTCTGACTTACTTCACTTTGTATGATAGTCTCTAGTTGTATCCACGCTGCTACAGTCGGCATTATTTCATTCTTTTTTATAGCTGAATAATATTCCACTGTATATATATATCACATTTGCTTTATCAACTCATCCAAGGGACTCTCAAGAGTCTTCTCCAACACCACATCAATTCTTTGGCACTCAGCTTTCTTTATGGTCCAACTCTCACATCCTACATGATTACTGGGAAAACCATAGCTTTAACTATATGGCCCTTTGTTAGCAAAGTTATGTCTCTGCATTTTAATATGCTATCTAGATTTGTCATAGCTTTTCTCCCAAGGAGCAACTGTCTTTTAATTTCATGGCTGCAGTCACCATCTGCAGTGATTTCAGAGCCCTCAAAAATTAAGTCTGCCACTGTTTCCATTGTTTGTTCATCTATTTGCCATGAAGTGATGGGACTGGATGCCATGACCTTCGTTTTTTGAATGTTTTATTTTAAGCCAGCTTTTTCACTCTCCTCTTTCACTTTCGTCAAGAGGCTCTTTAGTTCCTCTTTGCTTTCTGCCATAAGAGTGGTATCATCTGCGCATCTGAGGTTATTGATATTTCTCCCAGCAATCTTGATTCCAGCTTTTGCTTCATCCAGCCTGGGATTTTGCATGATGTATTCCTCATATAAATTAAATAAGCAGGGTGACAATATACAGCCTTGATGTACTCCTTTCCCAATTTGGAACCAGTCTGCTGTTCCATGTCTGGTTCTAACAGTTGCTTCTTGATCTGCATACAGATTTTTCAGAAGGCAGGTAAGAGCCATCTCTTTAAGAATTTTCCACAGTTTGCTGTGACTCACACAGTCAAAGGCTTTAGCATAGTCAATGAAATAGAAGTAGATATTTTTCTGAAATTCACTTGCTTTTTCTGTGTTGCAACAGATATTGGCAACTTGAACTCTGGTTCCTCTGCCTTTTCTAAATCCAGCTTTAACATCTGGAAGTTCTTGATTCACGTACTATTAAAGCCTAGCTTGGAGGATTTTGAGCAATACTTTGTTAGCATGCAAAATGAGTTCAACTGTGCAGTAGTTTGCACATTCTTTGGCATTGCCTTTCTTTGGGATTGGAATGAAAAGTGTTCTGTGGCCACTGCTGAGTTTTCCAAATTTGCTGGCATACTGAGTGTAGCACTTTCACAGCATCATCTTTTAGGATTTGAAATAGCTCAGCTGGAATTCCATTACTTCCTCTATTTTTTTTTTTTTTTTACTTCCTCTATTTTTGTTCACAGTGATCCTTCCTAAGGCCCACTTGACTTCACACCTCAGGATGTCTGGCTCTGTGTGAGTGATCACACCATCATAGTTATCTGGTTCGTTAAGATCTTTTTTATATAGTTCTGTGTATTCTCGCCACCTCTTCTTAGTATTGTCTGCTTCTGTTAGGTCCATACCATTTCTGTCCTTTATTGTGCCCATCTTTGCATAAAATGTTCCCTTGGTACCTCTAAATTTCTTGAAGAGATCTCTTGTCTTTCCTGTTCTGTTGTTTCCTTCTATTTCTTTGCACTTATCACTTAGGAAGGCTTTCTTATTTCTCCTTACTATTTGGAATTTTGCATTCAGATGGATAGATCTTTCCTTTTCTCCTTCGCTTCTCAGTTATTTGTAGACCTCCTTAGACAACCATGTTGTCTTCTTACATTTCTTCTTCTTGGGGATGGTTTTGATCACTGCCTCTTGTATAATGTTGCAAGCTTCCGTCCATAGTTCTTCAGTACATCACTGGTTTACAGATACCTAAGATCATGGTCCCATCACTTCATGGGAAATAGATGGGGAAACAGTGGAAACAGTGTCAGACTTTATTTTTGGGGGCTCCAGAATCACTGCAGATGGTGACTGCAGCCATGAAATTAAAAGACGCTTACTCCTTGGAAAGAAAGTTATGACCAACTTGGATAGCATATTGAAAAGCAGAGACATTACTTGCCAACAAAGGTCCATCTAGACAAGGCTATGGTTTTTCCTGTGGTCATGTATGGATGTGAGAGTTGGACTGTGAAGAAAGCTGAGCACCAAAGAATTGATGCTTTTGAACTGTGGTGTTGGAGAAGACTCTTGAGAGTCCCTTGGACTACAAGGAGATCCAACCAGTCCATTCTGAAGGAGATCAGTCCTGGGTGTTCTTTAGAAGGACTGATGCTAAAGCTGAAGCTCCAGTACTTTGGCCACCTCATGCGAAGGGTTGACTCATTGGAAAAGACTCTGATGCTGGAGGGATTGGGGGCAGGAGGAGAAGGGGATGACAGAGGATGAGATGGCTGGATGGCATCACAGACTCGATGGACGTGAGTCTGAGTGAACTCCGGGAGATGGTGATGGACAGGGAGGCCTGGTGTGCTGCGATTCATGGGGTCACAAAGAGTTGGACACAACTGAGCAATTGAACCAAACATTAAAACTTGGGAGTCATTGCCCAAGGGAAACCTCAATTCTCATATTCAATCTGTCACTTCAGATTATTACATTTATTCAAAATATTAAATTATTCTTACAAGTTCACTTAATTCAGATATTCTTTCTCTCTATTCCTGAAAAAGTTGACAGCCCCTGTATTGACCTCCCTGATCCCAGTCTCCATCTCTTCCGTTCCAGTCTGAAGACAATCGCCATGTTATTAACACTTTCTTCTTGGTAGTCACCTTCCTTGCCTTTTCACTCTTTATAAGTAAAGTAGTGAAGTGAGTGAAGTCGCTCAGTCGTGTCCGACTGTTTGCGACCCCATGGACTGTAGCCTACTGGGCTCCTCAGTCCATGGGATTTTCCAGGCAAGAATACTGGATTGTGTTGCCATTTCCTTCTCCAGAGGATCTTCCTGACCCAGGGCTCGAACCCGGGTCTCCCACAGTGTAGGCAGATGCTTTATAGTCTGAGCCACAAAAGTCCAGCTTTATCACATTGGCACAGAAGGTCCCCATATACCAGACCTGTAGTTTGAACTCACTCTATCAATCTCATAACTACTGCCCCTAGCTACTTCTCACATCTTATTCTGGGCCATTCTGGTTTGCCTTCCTTACCTATATTTTTGTTTCATGTCTTGTGTCTCATTTCCTGAGAACCTTGTTTGGTTCTTGCCAAGACTAAGGTGTTGTTAACTGTATGAGCCCTTATAAGTAACATATTTAATATTGTAAGAAGGGCGTTTAGGGATTCAGTTGTGTGTGTGTATTCTTCATATCTTTACCTAAATAGAAAGCCTGAACAGGAGGGATGGCTCTAACACAGAGGACTTAGAAAAATGGGCAAACCCAGGGTGTCCTGGGAAAGAGGTAGCCCTGTGGTCCTTCAGATTGCATTATTAGAGGCTGAGATGGTTGTCTTGGGTTTCATGTCTCAGTTTCCCAACTAAACTAAAGTTCCTTGATGATGAAACACAAAATCAATAACATCCTCCGTCAGATTTGCGTCTTCTTTCCCTTTCTCTATATCCAGTCCTGGATTCAGAGAAGGTGCTTAATACATACTGGCTGGATTAGGAAACAGGCAGCGTTTTTGAGTATTTGTACCACAACTCAGTGACTCTTCCTCTTGAACTGTAGAGCATCCTTTGGGATCCACCTCTTCAGGGATAATGATGCAAGACCTCTGAGCAGACTTTCTCGTCCTTCATTCTCTCCCCTGCTGGTCCTTCCTAGAACATAGTACAAGTGCTCAGTCATGTCTGACTCTTTGTGATGCTACATATGGACTGTAGCCTGCCAGGCTCCTCTGTCCATGGGATTTTCCCAGCAAGAACCCTGGAGTGGGTTGCCATTTCCTCCTCCGGGGGATCTTCCCAATCAAAGGACCAAACCCGCACCTCCTGTATTATGGAAGGATTCTTTAGTGCTGAGTCACCTGGAAAGTCCCTCCTAGAACATGTTTCCTTCCAATAAAAATTAAATCCTAGCTCTGGCCCCTTCCTCTTTCCCTTGAGATGCTTTTGAAATTAAGCAATGGCAGAGGTCTTTAGGAAATGTGGATTTATGTTTTTAATTTAATTTCTACCAAACCTGGATATACTGTTTTGCAATATCAACATTTTCTCACCCCCTATAGGAGCTCATTTGTTTCAATGTGAACATGATATGTATGCTAGTTTCTTCAGTTGCATTTATTCCCTACCAAGCAAACACCTGAAATGCTCAATACCTCTTGACTAATGATTTCAATTTTTCCTCCATCTTGCTATTTTCTGACATTACCAAGGGTAGTTTCCACCTGTCTCACAATCTACTGAAAGGCTTGGGAACCACGATAGCAGAAACTGTGTGTTAAGGCCACAGGGAATAAAGCATGTCATATTTTAAGCTCTAATGCTTTAAAGGGAGGACATGGCTACTGCCTCTTGCAAAACTCCAGCAAAGAGGTGGTTTTTTTTTTTTTTTTTGGTAACAACAATTAATCACAACAGAAGGACTCAGATAGGGGGAGAGGACAGATGGTTCTTGTTACAACCTGCCCCTAACCTGCATTACCATGCCCGGCCATAAATAGAATGTTTGTACCAAAACCACGAGAGGAAAAGAATCATCAGAGATAAAAATCTCCAATATGTTGTGCTATCAAGTGATTTAAAGCCATGATGTAATGATGAGTACATGTATAATACAGCGAATACAGCGAGGTCAGGAAAACTTTGGGCATAACAAACGTCAATTTTCATCAAGTATTTAATTGATTCAAAAGTAGTATTGAGAACTTCCCTAGTGATTCAATGGTTAAGAATCCACCTACCAAAGCAGGGACACAGGTTCGATCCTGGTTGGGGAAGATACCATAGGCCACGGGGCAACTAAGCCTGTGTTTGGCAAATACTGAAGCTCGCCCACCCCAGAGCCCATGTTCCACAACAACAGAAGCCACTGCAATGAGAAGCACCACAGCACAGCTGGAGAGTAATCTCTGCTCATTTTCTTAACTAGAGAAAACCTGTGTGCAGCCACAAAGACCCAGCACAACCAAAAATACATACATTTGTAATATAGACACTGACAAGTGATAAGATGTACATATGTTTTAAGTTGCTTTTTAAGATTTACCTAATAGTCCTATCGTATTGTCTGGAGAATCTTGACAATTCCACCCTAAACTTAAGTTTAAAAAAGTTTTAATAGTTCACTAAGCTTTGAGCTCCATGGAGTAAACTTTTCTGAATGGGGATTAAGTTTTAATGCCTTGCTGTCATTGTTTAGTCACTAAGTCATGTCCGACCTTGGTGACCCACTGGACGATAGCCTGCAGGCTGCTCTGTCCATGAGATTTCACAGGCAAGAATACTGAAGTGGGTTGCCATTACTTCTCCAGGGGATCTTCCCTACTGGGATATTGAACCCACGTCACCTGCATTGGCAGGCAGATTCTTTACTATTGAGCCACCTGGGAAGTCCAAGTTTTAATGCCTGGATGCTTTCAAATGTAAAGTTACACAGATACTTTGGAAGAACCTTAAATTATTAATATCAGCCACGTGATAGATGTGTGGACATTTTGCTGACTTTGTAGACATTTCTCAGCTTCTTCATATGTAAATCAGGTGAAATTGTCCTCAGTATGGCTGTATGTAATGTAATGCAGTGTATAGGGAAGGATGCTCTAAAATGGAGATGGGCTTTATATCATTTAAACATGTCCATCCCCATGTCATCAGGGTTTCCAGTGTCCTGAAAGATAGGAGTGATCGGTCTGTGTCAGAGCTCACGTGTATGTGGCAGTTACTCATCTCTATGAATGTTTCAGAGAGGAGAGGGCTGCCAATGGAGGATTCACTTCCTAAGAACTCTGGATGGCAAGCTGGAACCACTCACTGCGGACCGAGGCCAGGCCTCCATGGTCAGCACTGATCCTGAGCCCGGCTGGCAAGAAAGAACGACCAAAACAGACTTCATCTGTTGCCCTGTGGATTGGTTCCAAGGAACACTTTTCTCTCTGGATGATCCAAGCATGGCCTGATAGGCTGAGAATGCAATAATTGGTATAATTAGCCAATAATTTTACAGGGAAAAAGTTATTAGTGACTACTAACTATTTTGCATGCTAATGTTTTGAGGGGAAAAAATTTTTTTTGAGTTTCTTTTTTTTAATGTATGAGTTATTTCTGGCTTTGGTTGTTGCTGGAATACTGTAAAGGGGGTTGTGTTAGGTTGTGTCATCAGGGAATCTCATGAGGAGGCTGGTAGGACATTTCTGCGGTTTCTGGCACCTCCGTTCAGGTTGCCCAGGGTGACCTTTCCCTTGAGGTTCCGTGGAGGACAAAGGACCAGGGGAGTGCTGTAGCCTGAGATGTGTAGATGCTATTTTGTACCCACAATGAAGGAGATCCAAACACTTGCCACTTCCCATGATTGACAAGCAACACAGCTATTTCTGTAAACTCAACCAAACACAATGCATCAATGACACACTTATTGTGAATGAAACTGAAGGAAAGCTCTGGCTTTAGCCCTTCCCAGGCCCTGAAAACAAACATTGAACATCCCCCAAATATCAGTCAGTGCCCTTCCTGTTAACACTGGCTACCTGAGAATGCTTTCTTCTTTTGTCATCACGAGGGAAAGAACTCGTCTTCTCCTACTTCCTCTTAAATTTGGCCACACCAAGAGGCATGCAGGATCTTAGTACCCTAACTTGGGATGGAACACGTGCCCTTGCATTGAAGGTGCCATGTCCCAACCACTGGACTGCCAGGGAAGTCCCAGGAATTCTTCTTGTTTTGTGGCCCAGAAGGAGAAGAAACTGCTTGCCGAACTGTGAGGTTGGGATAGAGGCAGTTTGGGAAATGGAGATATTCCAAGCACCTGTTGGCTGGTTGGAATGTCTCTACGTTAACCCCCAGGAGCCAGTAGGGGATCAGAGTTCTCTAGTGTAGCTCCATCGGGGCTAGCAGTTCTCCAAGGTCTGCTGGAGATCTAAACAGCATATTCAACATTAACATGTTCTTCTAAGCTCCAAGCGAATTCACAAATATCTCCCTCAAGAGTAAAACCAGCAGTTGGTGGATTGAGAACAACTGGATTTGGATGTTTCCCTAGCCCATCCTCTCCTTGGGGAATATTTTTCCAATGTTCCCCCACCTTTCTTTGTAGTTATTTCTTCTTCTTTTTTTATTTTAATGTGGACCATTTTTAAAGTCTTTATTGAATTTGTTCCAATATTGCTGCCGTTTCATGTCTAGGTTTGTTCGGCATGAGGCATGTGGAGTCTTAGCTTCCCAACCCAGGATCGAACCCACATCCTCTGCCCTGGAAGGTGAAGTTGTAGCCACTGGACCACCCAGGGAAGTCCCTGTATTTGTTTCTTGATCTTGTCTTTCCTGTTATGGTGTTTTAATGATGCTCACTATAATATTATAAACTCAGAGTCCTAACTTCTTTGAGAATCGCTTTATCAGTAATGATCTAAAAGTACACTTAGAATTTTAGTGAAAAGATGTGCTTTGATAGTGACAACAACAAAAATAGCGAGTTGTATTGGCTTACTACTTCTAAATGTAGGAAGATAAACTATTATTAATAGCTGCACGCCATTTCCTATCTTTTCAAGGCCTTTGTTAGCCTCACAGTGGTGCTGCCAGGGAAATACTATTAATACAGAGCAAAAGGGGAGAGGGTGGGGGACACTTTTATAATGGAGCACACGCCCCATTTGCCTTTTGTGCTGCCTGTGTACTTTTCCTGAAAACGTACAATGTAATACCTACAGAGGGAAACAACTGTGTTTAGGAAAAATAAATTTTCTTCTATTATTCAATTTAACAATCATTCAGGCTCTCTCAATCAAAAAACAAATAAGGAAAATTCCACAGTGAGTATTAAAACCAAAACATCATTGTTAGTCATTGATACCCAACCATACTTGCTAGTTTAAAAATGAGAGAAGAAAGGGGCTTTCCTGGTGGCTCAATGGTAAAGAATCCACCTGCCAGTGTAGGAGACATGGGTTTGATCCCTGATCCGGGATGATCCCACATGCCTTGAAGCAACTAAGCTCATTCGCCACAAGTATTAAGCCTTTGCTCTGGAGCCTGGGAGCTGTAACTACTGAGCCCACATGCCCTAGAGCCAGTGCTCTGCAACAAGAGAAGCCCCGGCAATGAGAAATCCACGCACCACAATGAAGAGTAGCCCCCTCTTGCCGCAACTAGAGAAAAGCCTGCACAGCAACTAAGACCCAGCACCGCCAAAAACAAATAAATAAACAAAATTATTTTTTAAAAAAGCTAGAAGAAAGAAAAGCTCTCCTCTCTTTGCACACCATATTGACATACCTTGCCTCCCAAGCCAATCATTTTCCTCTCTGGGAAGCAATCTGGACTAGGAACCTGTCCAAAATATGCCCTAGAATGTATTGAATTTCAGGAGAGGTTTCTGAAGTCTCTCGGTAATAAAAAGTTCCACCGATTCTGACACATATATGGATGGATCAGAACTTTTCTAGTGCATTCCTTGCCAGCATCACTGAATTCTTCAAAACAACTGGATTCAAATATTAGAAACATATCAGGTCGCCAAGTTCTGCCATTGTCTTAATCAGTACCTTGATAAAAAAATTGCATGCAGCAGGAACTCCAACTAGATAAGCAAAATGAGAATACAATATGTTAGTTCACAGAAAAGGTGAAGGCAATTGTAAGAGAGGGTTGGAGAGAACAGGGACTCAGGGTTTGGAACTGGACACACTGACCCCAGGAGCCATCTGTCTCTCATCCTGAGTTGTCTCTGCTGCGCCCTGGTCTACAGAGGCTCTACTTGAGATGAGGGAAAGATGGTCAGAGAGCTCTGGGGTTACAGTCATCGGTTCTGGGTCTGAGAAAAGGGAAACCTTGACCCCTAATGTGGGAAGATCTGGTTGAAGAATCGCTATGGTCTGGCAAGGTATTCATAAAGCTGGCCCTTCATGGCCCTGGGGTGGTGGTTGCAGATAGGCAGTGGGGAAAGGGAATATATTTTAGGATGTCCACAGAAGAAGAAAACTAACCAGGAGAACAAGGATATTCAAGCTGGGAGGCAGGTGACAATATCACCTACACAGTCCGTTCTATCATTTCTATTAAGGGTTTATATCAATAAAGGGTAAGGACAAGAAACAAGAAATGCTCTTGTTGGGTAATGTGAAGAGACCTTAATAAAGAGACTGTTTACAAAAGTGTGAAGAGGGTGCAGGAGGACATAGCAATGTGCCTCCCTGGGATGGTAAGAGCAGAGGTCTTGCCAGTCTTCAGTCTGGACAAGGCATGTGGTCCAATGCTCCGTGCAGTGACCACACTGGGGTGTGTACCCAGGAATAGATACTCCACACCCTTGCTGTCCCCTGCCTCCCATCTCCTGCCAATACACGCTATTGGCTGAACCTATTGAGAGGGCAATGACTGAGGGAATCCGCAGATTCATCCTGAAAGGTCAGCCTGCCGCGCAGAGGCCAGAGTCGAAAGGAGTGACGATATGGACCAACAGGACAGATGTTCAGCACAGCCTTACATATACACATAGACAGACAGGCACACATACACACACGTTTAAATTTTTTAAGTTTTATACTGGGGCTTCCCAGGTGGCACTAGTGGTAAAGAGATGCTGCTGCTGCTAAGTCGCTTCAGTCATGTCCGACTCTGTGAGACCCCATAGATGGCAGCCCACCAGGCTCCGCCGTCCCTGGGGTTCTCCAGGCAAGAACACTGGAGTGGGGTGCCATTTCCTTCTCCAATGCATAAAAGTGAAAAGTGAAAGTGAAGTCGCTCAGTTGTGTCTGACCCTCAATGACCCCATGGACTGCAGCCTTCCAGGCTCTTCCATCCATGGGATTTTCCAGGCAAGAGTACTGGAGTAGGATGCCATCGCCTTCTCCAAAAGAGATGCTAGTCTGCAGGAAATGTAAGAGATCTTAGTTCAGTCCCTGGGTTGGGAAGATCCTCTGGAGAAGGGAAAGGCAATCCAGTCCAGTATTCTTGCCTGGGAGAATTCCATGGACAGAGAAACCTGGTGGGCTACAGTTCATGGGGTCGCAAAGAGTTGGACCCGACTGAGAGACTAACATATACACATTAGTTTCAGATGTACATCAGAGTGATTTACTTATACATTTACTGAATCTTTTTCAGATTCTTTTCCCTTACAGGTCATTACAAAATATCGAGTAGAGTTCTCTGTGCTCTATAGCAGGTCCTTGTTGGTTACATACAAACACATTTAGTATAAAAGTAACAACAGTGCAATTGAATATTCAATAAATATTATTCTACACTGTGTGTGTGCATAAGTCGCTTCAGTTATGTCTGACTCTTTGATATCCCATGGACTGTAGCCCACCAGGCGTCTCTGTCCAAGGGATTCTCCAGGCAAGAATACTGGAGTGGGTTGCCATTCCCTCCTCCAGGGGATCTTCCCAACCCAGGGATCGAACCTGAGTCTCTATGTCTCCCGCATTGGCAGGCTGGTTCTTTACCACTAGCACCACCTGGGAAGCCCTTGTTCTACATTACGTATTATGTATTAGGCTAGCCAGAAAGTTTGTTCAGTTTTTTTCTGTAAAGTGGTTTGGGAAAACCTGAGAGAATATAATTCCTAGAAGAAATCCAAAGGAATGGTGTGTCATAATGAAAGCTTTTGGAGGCAGCCTAACTTGGATTTGAATCCCATGCTCTAATCTCAGTCACCTTACCTCGGCACACACCTACCAGGAGTAGAACAAAGAACTTATATTTGCATAAGCGGGGAAAGGAGGGGTCAGATGAATTGGGAGATTGAAATTGACCTATATACACTACTGATACTGTGTATAAAACAGACAACGAATGAGAACCTACTGTATTGCACAGGGAACCCTACTCAGTGCTCTGTGGCGACCTAAATGGGAAGGAAATCCAAAACAGAGGGAATGTATGTATACATATGGCTGAATCACTGCTGCACAGCAGGAACTAACACAACACTGTAAAGCTGCTATACTCCAATACATGTTTAAAAAAGAAATTATATCTGCAGACAGGATGAATCACAGACCAATGTTCTGTAACTTCTACTAGATACAAAACACCAACATTTGAATGATTAGCTCCAATTAAAATAGTGAAGCCATGACTATCAAGCAGAATATAATTTGACCCATGTTTTTGAAAGTTCATTAGTATTTTGTAGTGAGTGTTTCGGGCCTTTGATTTTGTTTATTCACAGACATTGGATAAAGCTAACAATTCTGTTTAACTCTTGGTAGCAGGATAAAAGAACTCCGCTGAGTGGGACTAATTGTTTTTCTGTAGTCTATCATTTTTGTCACTAACTAGGCCTTTAGATGGGCTCCATAAAGGACAGAAAAGGTATGGACCTAACAGAAGCAGAAGATGTTAAGAAGAGGTGGCAAGAATACACAGAACTGTACAAAAAAAGAGCTTCACAACCAAGATAATCATGATGGTGTGATCACTCATCTAGAGCAGACATCCTCCAATGTGAAGTCAAGCGGGCCTTAGAAAGCATCACTACAAACAAAGCTAGTGGAGGTGATGGAATTCCAGTTGAGCTATTCCAAATCCTGAAAGGTGATGCTGTGAAAGTGCTGCACTCAATATGCCAGCAAATTTGGAAAACTCAGCAGTGGCCACAGGACTGGAAAAGGTCAGTTTTCATTCCAATCCCAAAGAAAGGCAATGCTAAAAAATGCTCAAACTACTGCACAATTGCACTCATCTCACATACTAGTAAAGTAATGCTCAAAATTCTCCAAGCCAGGCTTCAACAATACATGAACTGTGAACTTCCAGATGTTCAAGCTGGTTTTAGAAAAGGCAGAGGAACCAGAGATCAAATTGCCAACATCTGCTGGATCATTGAAAAAGCAAGAGAGTTCCAGAAAAACATCTATTTCTGCTTTATTTACTATACCAAAGACTTTGACTGTGTGGATCACAATAAACTGTGGAAAATTCTGTAAGAGATGAGAATACCAGACCACCTGACCTGCTTCTTGAGAAACCTGTATGCAGGTCAGGAAACAACAGTTAGAACTAGACATGGAACAACAGACTGGGTCCAAATAGGAAAAGGAGTATGTCAAGGCTGTATATTGTCACCCTGCTTATTTTACTTCTATGCAGAGTACATTATGAGAAATGCTGGGCTGGATGAAGCATAAGCTGGAATCAAGATTGCTGGGAGAAATATCAATCACCTTAGATATGCAGATGACACCATCCTTATGGCAGAAAGGGAAGAGGAACTAAAAAGCCTCTTGATGAAAGTGAAAGAGGAGAGTGAAAAAGTTGGCTTAAAGCTCAACATTCAGAAAATGAAGATAATGGTATCCGGTCCCATCACTTCATGGGAAATAGATGGGGAAACAGTAGAAACAATGTCAGAGTTTATCTTTTTGGGCTCCAAATAAGGTCAGTTTTCATTCCAATCCCAAAGAAAGGCAATGCTAAAAAATGCTCAAACTACTGCACAATTGCACTCATCTCACATACTAGTAAAGTAATGCTCAAAATTCTCCAAGCCAGGCTTCAACAATACATGAACTGTGAACTTCCAGATGTTCAAGCTGGTTTTAGAAAAGGCAGAGGAACCAGAGATCAAATTGCCAACATCTGCTGGATCATTGAAAAAGCAAGAGAGTTCCAGAAAAACATCTATTTCTGCTTTATTTACTATACCAAAGACTTTGACTGTGTGGATCACAATAAACTGTGGAAAATTCTGTAAGAGATGAGAATACCAGACCACCTGACCTGCTTCTTGAGAAACCTGTATGCAGGTCAGGAAACAACAGTTAGAACTAGACATGGAACAACAGACTGGGTCCAAATAGGAAAAGGAGTATGTCAAGGCTGTATATTGTCACCCTGCTTATTTTACTTCTATGCAGAGTACATTATGAGAAATGCTGGGCTGGATGAAGCATAAGCTGGAATCAAGATTGCTGGGAGAAATATCAATCACCTTAGATATGCAGATGACACCACCTTATGGCAGAAAGGGAAGAGGAACTAAAAAGCCTCTTGATGAAAGTGAAAGAGGAGAGTGAAAAAGTTGGCTTAAAGCTCAACATTCAGAAAATGAAGATAATGGTATCCGGTCCCATCACTTCATGGGAAATAGATGGGGAAACAGTAGAAACAATGTCAGAGTTTATCTTTTTGGGCTCCAAAATCACTGCAGATGGTGATTGCAGCCATGAAATTAGAAGATGCTTACTCCTTGGAAGAAAAGTGATGAGCAACCTAGATAGTATATTCAAAAGCAGAGACATTACTTGCCGACTAAGGTCCATCTAGTCAAGGCTATGGTTTTTCCTGTGGTCATGTATGGAGGTGAGAGTTGGACTGTGAAGAAGGCTGAGCACCGAAGAATTGATGCTTTTGAACTGTGGTGTTAGAGAAGACTCTTGAGAGTCCCTTGGACTGCAAGGAGATCCAACCGGTCCATCCTAAAGGAGATCAGTCCTGGGTGTTCATTGGAAGGAATGATGCTAAAGCTGAAACACCAATACTCTGGCCACCTCATGAGAAGAGTTGACTCATTGGAAAAGACCCTGATGCTGGGAGGGGTTGGGGGCAGGAGGAGAAGGGGATGACCGAGGATGAGATGGCTGGATGGCATCACCGACTCAATGGACATGAGTTTGAGTGAACTCCGGGAGTTGGTGATGGACAGGGAGGCCTGGCGTTCATGGGGTCGCAAAGATTTGGACATGACTGAGCAACTGAACTGAACTGAACTGAGGCCTCTAAGCCAATAGTTGGCTTCCAGTTTCTTTGATGGTACCATAGGAAGATGATAGTGATGTAACATAGTACTCACTATGTACTGTGTGCTTCACACATGTTAATTAAGACTAAAACTATGACTTAGGTACTGTTATACCCATTTTACAGGTGAATAACCTGTAGCTCAGAGAGGGTGATTAAAACAAAGTGACATTTACAGCCACTATGGAGAACAGTATGGAGGTTCCTCAAAAAAAAAAAAAACTAAAAATAGAATGTTGTATAATCATGCAATCCCATTCCTGGGAATATATCTTGAAAAAAACTCTAATTCTAAAAGATATATGCACATGTATGTATATATAAGAGAACACTACTCAACCATAAGAAAAGAATGAAATAATGCCATTTGCAGCAACATGGATGTAACTAGAGATTATCATAATAAGTGAAGTAAGTCAGAAAGAGAAAGACAAATATCGTATATCACTTATATGTGGAACCTAAAATATAAAAATATGAATGTGTCTATGAAACAGAAACAGACTCAGAGACATAGAGAACAAACTTGTAGTTGCCAAGGGTGAGGGGGTAAGGGAGGGATGGAGTGGCAGTTCGGGATTAGCAGATGCAAACTGTTACATATAGGATGGATAAATGACAAGGTCATACTGTACAGCACAGGGAACTATATTCAATGTCCTGTGATAAACCACAATGGAAAAACTATGAAAAAGAATATATATACATCTAAGTGTAGCTGAATCACTTTTCTGTATAGCAGAAAAAACCAAAATATTGCAAATCAACTATATTTCAAAAAAAGAGAAGTAAAAACAAGATTCAGTGCAGCTCAGTTCAGTCGTTCAGTCGTGTCCAAATCTTTGTGACCCCATGAACCGCAGCATGCCAGGCCTCCCTGTCCATCACCAACTCCCGGAGTTCACTCAAACTCATGTCCATTGAATCGGTCAATGGCCATTCAGCCATCTCATCCTCGGTCATCCCCTTCTCCTCCTACCCCAACCCCTCCCAGCATCAGGGTCTTTTCCAATGAGTCAAATCTTCTCATGAGGTGGCCAGAGTATTGGTGTTTCAGCTTCAGCAGCAGTCCTTCCAATGAACACCCAGGACTGATCTCCTTTAGGATGGACTGGTTGGATCTCCTTGCAGTCCAAGGGACTCTCAAAAGTCTTCTCCAACACCACAGTTCGAAAGCATCAATTCTTTGGCACTCAGCTTTCTTTACAGTCCAACTCTCACATCCATACATGACTACTGGAAAAATCATAGCCTTGATAGATGGACCATTGTGAACAAAGTAATGTCTCTGCTTTTGAATATGCTGTCTAAGTTGGTTATAGCTTCCCTTCCAAGGAGAAAGCGTCTTTTAATTTCATGGCTGCAATCACCATCTGCAGTGATTTTGGAGCTCAAAAAGATAAACTCTGACACTGTTTCCCCATCTATTTTCCATGAAGTGATGGGACCAGATGCCATGATCTTCGTTTTCTGAATGTTGAGCTTTAAGCCAACTTTTTCACTCTCCTCTTTCACTTTCATCAAGAGGTTTTTTATTTCCTCTTCCTTTTCTGCCATAAGGGTGCTGTCATCTGTATATCTGAGGTGACTGATATTTTTCCTGGCAATCTTGATTCCAGCTTGTGCTTCTTCCAGCCCAATGTTTCTCGTAATGTACTCTGCATAGAAGTTAAATAAGCAGGGTAACAATATATAGCTTTGACGTACTCCTTTTCCTATTTGGACCCAGTCTGTTGTTTCATGTCCAGTTCTAACTGTTGCTTCCTGACCTGCATACAGGTTTCTCACGATTACACTTCTAATAAGTATGAAATCAACTTTCAGATTCTGGTTCCAATTCTTGCCCTGATGGCTGGAGAATACTGACTTCCATTTGATTGTTCTTCTGACCTATTACTTTAATTCTGAGTGAATATGCTTATGTTATTAGTATACAGCATACAGCAACCTATAGTTGATTTCACAGTTATTTCAGATTATTTTTTTAATTGTTCTTATTTCTATTAGTTGAAATACACATATAATGCCACTAGAATATTAACAGAATAATTATTATATTAAGAAAGAAACCTCTGTGTTAAAAAAACAATTTTTTTCATCCACAAATTGAATATACCTCATTATTTAAAACAAAAAAGTGGGGTTAAATCCAGATGTTCATTTTTTTAAAGATAACATATATATAAATGATAATAATAAACAGGTTTTCTTTTCATGAGTTTTTCTCTTAGGATCGAGTTTTGGTGGGGGAGGGTTCTTCTTTGTTTTTTAACCCGAGGCTGAGGTTAATAATAGTTTTTATAAATTAATCACATTATTTAATAAGCTTAAATGCTACTTTAATCCAGCTGTATTAAGAATGTATAAATGAAGTTTTCTTTTACAGTTTTAAAATTTGTCAAAAAATAATTTCCTTCATTAAAACAGACTTCATTATGTTCAGAGGACCTAAGTTCACTGCATGAATCACTTAGATTTTATATTCAAGCAAGATGTGACGAGATCTTTAATTACCTAGACAAAGCCTCTTAAGTAACAGAACAGTGGTTATTAACACCTGCGAGAAAAAATAAAAGCAGGAAAAAAAAACCCCAAAGCCCAGAGGCTCCAATTTAATGGAACAGAGCATCATCTTCTCAAATGCACTCTTGAAACTGAGATGGGCAAACTTCTATGTGGTAGCAAGCAAGTAGTACTTTGATTTTATTGTTCATTTTGTCAGAGGGGATATGATCAGGAATCTCAAGTCCATAGGTAAATGACAAAGCAAGAAATTCAAGGTAGCTCAAAATATTTTCTTAAATATGAACTAAAGCAGAGGCCTGGTGAGACAGATCTTTCCAAGTTAAATCTAACCTTTGATTTTAAATTTTGCTTAAAAAACTAAACAGAGAAAAAGAAAAAAAAAAAAAGAAGAATGAACAGCATATGAAACATTTCTGTGAAATGAAGTTTTCAATGTCTTATATGTTTTATTCCATGATTCCTGTGCAGGAATTGGGAGGATCAGAGGATGCTCTAAAATCCAAGAATAGTGTCTGCCCTGGAATGGATCCCCAGTACATATTCTTTAGACAAATGAAGTCCTTAGCAAACAGCAGTGTCCAGAATAGAACACAACATTCTTGGACCTACACGAACTTTGTGATTTTCAGGGTGATGGGTGTGGGGGATTCCCCTGACCCTCCAATTGCCCTGCCCCAGATGCAAATAGTGTCCCAGAGGAGAAACACGGGGGGTTCAGGGCTCTTTTTTTGCTAAATGCAAATACCTGAGGTCATGAATCATGTTTAGTTGCTGATCGTGTCCGACTCTTTGCAACCCCATGGACGGTAGCCTGCAAGGCTCCTTTGTATATGGAATTTTCCAGGCAATACTCATTCCAGTTCACTCATGACGTGAACTTGGGTTGTCATTTCCTACTCCAAGGGATCTTCTCGACCCAGGGATTGAACCTATGTCTCTTATATCTCCTGCATTGGCAGGTGGGTTCTTTACCACTGAGCCACCCGGGAAACCCATTGCTAAATGCAAATACCTGTAGTGAAGGTACTTATTTAAGCATTTTGGCACTTCCCTGGTGGTCCAGTGGCTAAGACTTCATGCTCCCAGTGCAAGCGTTTCCATCTCTGGTCATGGGACTAGTTGCCACATGCTGCAACTAAAGATGGAATACTCTGAGTGCTGCAACTGAGAACCTACACAGCTAAATGAACAAACATGCTGATCATTACTTCATCTTAAGCTGAGGGAGTTTTTGAGAATGCTTCCTAAGCCTGGCAATTTTTAGCTGAGAATGGATGGGAGGAAAGAGGTGAAGGAAGCTTGAGGAATGTGTGGATATGACGGTAAAGAGACAAACTTCTCACTTCCCCAGCAGAGACAGAGACGGTCATAACACGACTCAAACAAGACCTGGTCACTAAATCAATATCTCAAATTGATAAACCAATTTTTCATCTAAAAACCACCTGAATGCATTGAAACATGTTGATTTTCAGTCCAGGAGAGCTGGGATTTTTGTTGTTGCTGTTTGGTTGGTATACTGGTTGATTTTACCAGCAAGGGCTCTACCCTGCCTTTAAAGCACAATTTTTGGAATGCTAAATTTCATTCTCATCTTTGCTTTAAATTGATGTTCTGTATAAGTAAGCATGGGCTTCCCAGGTGGCACTAGTGGTAAAGACCCTGCCTGCCAATGTAGGAGACATAGATGTGTGTTTGATTCCTGGGTTGGAAGGATCCTCTGGAGGAGGACGTGGCAACCCACTCCAGTATTCTTGCCTGGAGAATCCCATGGAAGGAGGAGCCTGGCAGGCTACATCCATAGGGTGGCACAGATTTGGACACGACTGAAGTGACTCAGCACACACGTGTGCATAAGTAAAATTGCCCCTACTTCTATTTCTTTTTTTTTCCTACTTATATTTCTTTGTCTCTATTTATCCCTTTAAAAATTTTGCAGTTCATTGTAAATTTAGGTTTGGAGCTTACTTTTTTATTCTTACTGAATACAATGTAAACATATACTCATGTTAGGAAATAATATTGAAGATATGATTTTAATAGCTGCATTTGTGTATGCTAAGTCGCTCAGTCCTATCCAACTCTTTGCAACCTCATGGACTGTAACCCGCCAGGCTCCTCTATCCACGAGATTCTTTAGGCAAGAACACAGGAGTGGGTTGCCATGCCCTCCTCCAGGGGGCTCTTCCTGACCCAGAGATCAAAACTGCAACTCTTATGTGCCCTACATTGGCAGGTGGGTTCTTTACCACTAGTGTTATCTGGGAAGTGCTAATAGTTGCACAGTATTCTATTATAGTGCTTTGGCATAATTTGTTTAATAAACCCTTTATTACTGAATACTTAAGATTGCTATCACTTTTTTTTTTTTTTTTTGGCCATACTGTGCAGCTTGTGGAATCTTAGTTCCCAGGTGAGGGATTGAACCTGGTCCCCTCCTCCTGCCCCCCCCACCCCACACCTCACACTGAGGGCCTGAGTCCTAACCACTGAACTGCCAGGGAATTCCTTGTTATCCCTTTTTTATTTTTGTTGTAAACAGCACAAGAAATAACTCGATTATTTTCTTCTAATCAATTTCTGGAAATGAAATGAGACAAGAGGAGCCTAGGATTCTAAATGTATAAAGTGTTATAATCTTGGGACTTCCCTGTTGGTCCACTGAGTAAGACTCCATGCTTCCAACTCAGGGGACCCAGGTTTGATCCTAGGTCAGAGAACTAGATTCTGATGCTACAACTAAGACCCTGTGTAGCCAAATAAATAAATGAATATTTTTTAAAAAAATGTTAGAATCTTGATTTTCCCATCTCCTCCCACCCTCCTTGTTGAGACACAACGCAGGCATGTCATGCAGCTGGCTTACGCGAGTATGCTATAAAAATTGTGCTTCTGCTCTAATCAAGGACAAAATACTCCTAAAGGAAAAAATCAAGGAGAATGTAAATCTCACCATTCACCTTTCCTCTGTGTGTGTTCTGCTTCATTTTGTATTTGGACCTGATGTGGGTGAGGGGCGGTGGACCAAAAATGAGCCTGGAAAATATAAAGGGTCTTAAGACTAGGAGTGAGAAGTTAAGAATGGTATTTGAAAAAAAAAATAGTGTCAGGGAGGATGTGCATCAGTTATATGAAAATACACCATTTTGCATAAAGAACTTGAGCATGCTTAGATTCTAGTATCTGCAGTGAGGCAGGGAAAATTTGAAGGGGCAAATTATATATGCTTTAGATGAAAATTTTTACAATTATTTTTAAACTGTATGTGTTTTTTACTCTTTGGATTATCTGCTCGATTACTTTTCAATTTACTTTATTTTATGATACATTAATATAATTAATGTATATTAATAAATAAAACAATTAACAGAATGGTATTTTGAAGTGAAGTATTACCTTCAAATATGTCACATACAATTTAAGCAAAAAAAAAAAATGTCAACTACATTTTCATAATGAAATGAATCTGTTCATAATCAGAAAATTAGGCTTCAGGAGCCATTGTAGCTCTGAATTGGCAGGTAAGTAGTTAATTCATCTAGTCTGAGCCACCAGGGAAGCCACCGTTTAAGCACTTACTAGGTATGAAATGAAACTTTCGAATCTCCCTAACCCCATACTCTTCCGTTTGTTAGTACCTGACAGCAAAATCTGAGATGAAATTCTTGGTTCCTGGTATTTTAAGTTATATTCATATTTCTATCTCAATGTAGTTTTTGATGGTTTTTAATCATCTGGGAGATAGATTCGAAACAGTACAATTTTCTCCTTTAAATTGTGTGCTTAACTCTTGTCAATGTTAATACATATTATCTGTGCACATCAAAGTAAAGCTATGAATGGGCATGCCTTGGGAGATAAAATGTTACAGATTTCACAGACACTGTCAGAAACTGCTGTCTTTCTTTCATGTTTCGTTAATTCAGCAGAGTTCTCATGTATCCTAAGCATAAATGATGGTGTAATTTTTTGAGGTAAAAATGCTGTTCTCCAAGAAATCATCTTTTTCTGAAGATTCATTAGACTTTGTTTAAAACCTTAGCTTTGAGGAGCAGTCATAATTTGAAAACATGTCAACTTGCCATAGTCATCATCCTTTTAAATTCTGGAAAAACGATGAAAGCTAGGACAAGTTGACTTTAATTAACATTCTCATCAATCTCTCCAGAGTGCATTGTAATTCCATTACTTTTAAAGTGCTTCTGGAACCACAGGGGATGACATTCCTTAGTCTAACTGCATAGTTACATACAAGTAAGTGCAGTAAATGTTATTATGGTATTTTGACTTAAAATTTTTTTTAATTTTAACACCACCCAACATGCAGGATCTTAGTTCCTTGACCAGGGATTGAACCCATGAGCCCTGCAGGGGAAGTCTTAAGCACTAGACCACTAGGGAAGTCCAGTATTTTGATTTAAGAAACTCATTGAAGCTACTCAAAGCTGCTTGGTCAAAAAACTAAGGATTCAGTTCAGTTCAGTCACTCAGTTGTGTCCAAATCTTTGTGACTCCATGAATCGCAGCACTCTAGGCCTCCCTGTCCATCACCAACTCCCGGAGTTCACCCAGACTCATGTGCATCGAGTCGGTGATGCCATCCAGCCATCTCATCCTCTGTCGTCCCCTTCTCCTCCTGCCCCCAACCCCTCCTGGCATCAGGGTCTTTTCCAATGAGTCAGCTCTTCACATGAGGTGGCCAAAGTATTGGAGTTTCAGCTTCAGCATCAGTTCTTCCAATGAACACCCAGGACTAATCTTTAGAATGGACTGGTTGGATCTCCTTGCAGTCCAAGGGACTCTCAAGAGTCTTTTCCAACACCACACTTCAAAAGCATCAATTCTTTGGTGCTCAGCTTTCTTC